>JAYKAV010003032.1:61285-130525 GCA_035582835.1 Phoebastria nigripes
TCACTGCAGAGCACAGCAGACTGCAGAAACCAACACCAATCTTTAACATGTACAGCAAAAACAAGAGCATGGTGCAGATCAGATAAACTAATATTAAAAACAGATGAATCAATTTTGTGAACAACAACTGTTAACAGATATGAATTCCTTAATACGCTCTAGTTAATCTGTTGTTATCTCAAACCCTTCGAGCCCCATGTTGGGCGCCAAAAAGGACTGTCGTAGTTTAACCCTGGCAGCGCCTAAACACCACGCAGCCGCTGGCTCACCCCCCTCCCTCTGGTGGGATGGGGGAGAGAATCGGGAGGGCACAAGTAGGAAAACTCGGGGGCTGAGATAAAAGCAGTTTAATAATTGAAATAAAACAAAGTCGAACAGTAATAATAACAATGATAACAACAACAATAATAGAATGTACAAAGCAGGTGATGCACAATGCCACTGCTCACCACCCACCAACCGACACCCAGGCCAATATGCGAGAGCCCRTCCGGTGATGCCAGAGCTGTCCCCCCCGCGATGTTTTATATTGAGCATGACGTCACATGGTATGGAATATACCCCATTGGCCAGCTGGGTCATCTGCTCCGGCTATGCTCCCCACCCAGCTTCCCGTGCACCTGGCAGGGCATGGGAGGCTGAAAAGTCCCCAGTGCAAGCACCACCCAGCAACAACCAAAACATCAATGGGCCATCAACACTCCTATTATACCAAACCCAAAACACAGCACGCATACCCCCCCCAGCTACTGGGARGAAAGTTAACTCTGTCCCAGCCAGAACCAGGACAATGGGCTTTTGAATGGGTGGGGATGAA
The DNA here is from genome assembly GCA_035582835.1 of Phoebastria nigripes. NCBI lineage: Eukaryota > Metazoa > Chordata > Aves > Procellariiformes > Diomedeidae > Phoebastria > Phoebastria nigripes. The sequence continues at coordinate 62,103 of JAYKAV010003032.1, forward strand.
TAGACCTCTCTCTTGCTTTTCTCTCTTCCTTTCTTAACCCAATGCTTGCCAGATGATCTAATCTCATTGTGAGCTGGGAACCTGTCCCTGGAAGATACCAGCCATCTGTAGAGGCCATTGTGTGTGGATACTAAACCCTTGTCCTTTATATTCCCCTTGAGGTATCCCTACTTCAGCACAATTTTCTCTTGAGCTCCCCACCTGGGCCTCGCAGTTCCCCCCCAACTGTGTAAGTGTAGTAGCTCACCTCTGATGTGAAGCACCGTGCTGCTGACTCCCTTCTTGGCATCGATTTATTCCTGCACTTGAGGAAGACAGAGCAAGATGGGGARGCCAGCGGAGCAGAAACAATAAGGGTTGTCTGGGCTGCCCAAAATAGTGCAAGGTACAACACAAATCTAAGTCATGGCTACTGCAATGGGATGAGTATCTTTGGTATCGTTGAGTAGGGTGTATGTTTATTGCTGCAGAAGTGCTGCAGTGTGATTATCTTGCCCAGCCCCAGTGGACACACTTCACCTGTTTAATTCTACAGGTCTAGTGAACAGTGTCTTCCCTGTTGCTCCCCTGGTTCATAAATACAAAAACATCATTAGCAAAACCACGAGCAGGCTAGCACAGGACCTGACACAGCAGAGGGCAGTTGCTATTGTAAGAATAATCTGTGCAGGTACTTCGGGGAGATAGATGAAGCTGGATTCTCAGCGCTGCAAGTATCTCTTTGCCAGCCATTCATTCAAGGGCTGGTCCAATTGTGGTGGAGGGCTGCTGTGAGCTTAATTTCACATGCACTTTGCAGAAATATGTTTTACTGCAGGTAAGCAGTCCCTTTGCATTATTTATGTGAAAACTCAAGTAAATTATTGTTGGCTTTCGTGCTGCAGGTAAAGTTTTAATGAAAACAGTAATGAATGCTTTGCTGGCATGCATAGGCAACCTAAGTATGCAGCCAAATTAGCTATCTAAGCATATGCTTTATATCCTGAATTGCATATAAGGAATGCTGTTCAGTTAGTTTAAAAATTATATATAAGCCCATGAACTATTTTTTTATAAAACTTTTTTTTTTTTTTTTTTAAAGCAAGTGTTTCAGTCGTACTGTGAGCAATTATGAGAGTAAAATTAAAGTCGGAAGAAAGATGTAAGAAGCTACCCATGTGTAAGAAGTTCAGGGAAAATTCAGAAATATTGCATTATTTAAGATGTTGTGGTACTGCAATATGTACACCATTGCAAATGTAAGCAAGCCTCCTTGTGGAAAGGCAAATTGAGACAAGGTTGATACTGTGTAAGCAAGATGTTGTTTTGGCTTTAGATGCCTGTATTTTTATGCTTAAACAGTTATTAATGTTTGCTTTGATAAAGACGGTAGAGCTGATTCAGATGTTTTACTAGGTTTACAGTATATACTAGCTTATAGTATCCTATATATTAGTTTATAGTATAAACCTCATATAAAGTTTTATAATTTCACTGGTTTCACTGAAGGTACCCGTGGCATCAATAAGAGAAAAGGACTCAGTCCTACTACTTCATCTGAATACTGAGCAAGCCACTGAGCTGACACGTCATGTGAACCAAAGGTCCACTCACAGCAAAACCCAACAAGGAGTGCAAGTGGGTCTTTATTACCATTTCCCCTTCCCTCTTATGTGGTCACCTAGGGCTGAATTTAAAGCTGTACTTAAGTTATGTCCTCTTCAAGGCAATCATAATATTAACAGGCAGCGTGGCCAGGCTACAGTAGGAAAGTCGACCTGGCTCTGTCACCCCAGCTCAGGTCTGCCAGAGTGGCCGAGCTCTGTGCTTTGGGGTGTTCTCWGCTCTCCTTCTGCTCTAGCAATCCTCTAGAGCCCCATGTACCATGAGCTGCAATRGCAGGGGGTCTTAGGAATGGTGATGAGCCAGCTCACTAAATTTTCCATAGGAAAAAGCCTGCTGTAGTGGCTAGGGAGCTTGTCTTAACAGTGTGCTAGTATCACAAGACTGTGTTTTTATATTTGTACAGTCTATGATATGAACAATTTCTGGAAGGTCAACAAACCCTATTGAATGCACTGGAATGACAAAGCTGAATTTCACAGAAAGCCGTTGAGCAGGCACACTGGACTGGGCAGACGAAAAGAATAGCATAAGAAAACAGTGGAAAAAATCACAGAAGGTAAGAGAAATGGAAGAAAACAGCACAAAGTGAAATTTATAAAGCTGTATGAACAAAAGCTTCGRCTTTAAGCACTCCTCAGCTTTGGGATGTTTGACTCATCTGAAACTTGCGGCTTGACTTCTTTTCTGAAGCATTTTAGCTCTTTTGTTGGGTCGCTTAGCATTTATTAGGCGTTTATATGTATGTATACATATATATTAGGCTTTTATAGAGAGATCTATATATACATATAAATATGTACACATATTTATGCATGTATGCATATACATGTATGTTTATATATGTTTACATATAAGCATACATATATGACAGAGTGTGTGTACATGTGTATATAGACACATAAAAATCTGCCTGCTTGTCTTATTTTAACTCTGTATTTTAAGATGGTTGCGATAAGACTGTTCTCCATTTCAGCACTTAATTTTCTCAGCAATTTGATTTTTTAAAGCTGGAGTAATTGTTTCTGTGAGAAACAACTCTGGTAAAGTGTGCTGTTCCTTTCAGAGGATCAAAGTACAAAAGATGTTCAAATAAAATGAGAGATTAAAATCCTTAGTCTACATTTAGTCATGGCTAGCTTTGCGGTCTGTGTGTGCAGACTGTGGGGGTTGATCTTTCACAACAGCATATTTCAAACCTCAGGAGGGTGTTGGTAACTTAGTAACTTTGTATATTATATGTAGGTGTCAGCAGAGCCTGTGAAAATGTTGTCTATATAAACCAAAATGTTTTCTATTTATTTTTGTTGGAAAAGTGAAAATTTGCTTCCCTCCCCCTCTTCATCTCTCTCTGTCCTTTCCCTGACTTGTTCTGTGTAAGTAAATAGAGGGTGAGGAGCATTTTCAGAATTGAAAAGTCCTTTTTGCCCTTTACAGCACATCTCCTTTACTGATGAATCATTTGACAGTGATTCAACCACTGTATTGTGTTTGTTGCAACTTTTGGTTTTTTTGCCCAGCAGCATCTGCTCTTCAGGGTTTTACTACACAGGCAAGAAGGCACAATCCATGCTTGATGAAGCTTGTGAGTGAGAAAGAAATAAAGGCCTGTAATACAAAAAAACAGATCTTAACATCTTTTTGTTACCAGAATTCATGTACATCTGCTGCTTAAACACAACAAAATCTTGACATTGATCACTTTGTTTCCACCAGCCCATGGAAAAACCCTGTTGTACCTATGTAGTTTTGCTGATACCTTGTTATTGCTTTGGTGCAGCAGTTCTTTGGAGCACTGATCTAAGAGAAGTAGTATCACACCGTCTTCAAGCAGGATCTCAACAATCATGAATCTTTCCCATAAAGGGCAACCTTCTGACAGGGGCCATATTTGTCAGTGATAATGATAGATACGATGACATTCCCTGCAGCCAGATGTAAAGCTTAATTGCCACTGTGCTTGACACAGTGATCTCTGTTCCTTGCCTCACAGTTTTGGGGAAGTGACGGTAGGTGGCACTGGAGAATAGTAACACAGACGGCTGGATCTGTTATGAAATTGAGCAGTTTCCACACTGGCTCTCTGTTTAGCCAGTTTTCTGGCCCCACGGATTGCTTGAAACACTGCTGCATTCCCTTTGCAAGCCTGTTATTACTCGAAGCCTCAAGGCTTCAAATGCAAGGGTGCGATTTGGGAAAGCTCCAAACTGCGTGTGAAGCAACACTGAGAGCAAAAGCCTGCTGAAGGTGCTGTATTTCATCTTGGGGTGTGTTAGAGCGACTATTTTGCTAGCTCTTTACCCACAGCTTTTTATCAGACCTAGCTTGTACGAGCACGTTCACACATGGCTAAATCAAATACATGATTCTTCTTTAATCTGAGTGAGATGTAGGCTCCTGCCGGTTGGTGGAGCAGCGAGAGTATCTAACAGAAGGAAAGGAGGCATCCCAGGGAGTATCCAGTTTTCTTTGTCTCTAGAGATTTTGTCCCACATGCCAGCAAAAGAGGAGGAGACAATTCTTGTTAGTTCTAGGAGGAATTAGGGTAGAAAGTGACTCAGCAGTTTCCTGCCTTCTACTTCGATGGGAAACAGAAAACAGAAGAATAGCGGCCACCTTAAAAGCCTAATAAAATCCTGAAAACGTTCAGAGTTTCCCAAGAAAAACCTTCATAACCTTCTCCTGGAAATCACTGTGGGGAGAGAGGGGGACATGTCCCAGCCTAGTACATATTACTTGTATAGCCTTCTGTGTTTGCTTGGGAAGACAAGCTCTTCCCTTTCCTCTGTTTTCTCAATCCTCCTCTTTTTACTGTGTCCAATCACTGTGAGATGAAGCAACATCATACTGCCATAAACTCTGAAATGGCAGCTCCTAAAATTGGTGTGTTCCTGTCTCTCAGGATCGCTTCACAGTAATCACTGGTAATGACTACAGTACAGCATAAATGCCACCAAATAGTTTGTGGAGCAAGTTGACATTTTAAGGGTTGGAGAATATATGAGAAAAAATGCATCACCTTTCACCAACTGAAATAAGTTTTGTCCTTGGCTAACCGCTTTTAAATCACAATGATATCATTGACAGCTTTTAACTATACTTTGAAGGGCAGAGTTTTCCCTGTAACACTTTATCAAATCATTACTTCATTCAGTTTATCAGATATAAGATATCTGACATTAATTATTAACCTTTATCCTAATCTGTTCACTCTTACTGCATGGCTTTTTATAACAAATATTGTTTTGTCGATACTGACTCCCTCACTGTTTTTGAGGATATTTTCCTGCCTGTAGCAACCTTGGAGTAGACTAGGATTGGGATTTTGTGTGAATTCTGAATAGCCACTTCAGTGGAGCAATTTATACCTTTTTAAGGAATGGTATGAAACATGGAGGCAGATGGTCCCCGAGGGAACTCCCCCTGCGTCGTGCCTAGAGCAGCCTCTGCTGCTCCCTTTTATGGAAGGTCCTGGGCAACTCGAGGTCTAGGAAGACGTTCGTGACCAGTGCTGTATTTTACTCCAGCTCTTCAGCAGGCCCTTTGTAGAGGGGCAAGGTTTCATCAGTCTTTGGGAAATATCCCAGCATAAGGGAGGTTCTTCCCCCATTAGACTGTCCCAACTCTGCATACTGAGGAGCCAAAGCCAGAGGGCCTCTCTGCCATGCAAGATTTGCACCATCCTCTTCTGTGAGCAGAGCTAGGAGCTCCTTTCAGAGCATGCACCACCAGCGCAGATAGATGGAAGCTGCATGAAGATGGAGTAGAATAAAATTTCTGAATCCTGTTCTTGTGCAGAAGTCTTTCTAAGAGGCAAGTCTTTCCCTTGCAGAAATTGTCTTGTTATTTTAAGCATGTTTGGTACTTGTACTGAAAATATGAGATCATCTACCACCGTGTTTAAAAAAAAAAAAAAAAAAAAGAAGAAAAAAAAAAAAAAGGTTGGGTTCCCAAATTGAGAAAGAGAACAGATAAGGTGTTACCTTTTTATTGTTACTGCAGTTTGAAATTTCCCTGAAGGAAGACGTGGGAAAGAATCATTACTGCAGTAAACCGGTTAAACAGGAAGGAAAGCTTCTGATGAAAAAGTTACACCCCCTTGATACCGAAAGCACCTATGTCATCTGAATGTGTCTGTGAACAGGAAGACATAGGAGGCTGTATATTCTTCTAAGAAATTATGTGTCTCAGGTAAGAGGTTGCAACAAATATTCTTACTGCTTAGCAAGTGGCCCAATCATCTCCTCCAGGGTTCCGGTAAAAAGGGAAAATTGAGCCCACAGTGCACCAAGCTTTTATACTAGAATGTATGTGCATGGTGAAGTAAGGAAAGTATTTTCATGTGCTCGGATGGCAACTACAATATTGTGAGCATTGTGTGATGCTGTCAAATCTCTTGATTTGTAGTGAATATTTTACAGTATTTGTTGGGATTCTCCCTTAAAACCCCCAATCCCAGAACCACATGATTATGTGAAAACACGGCTGTCATTTAAAAAGAAAAGGAGGGCTTCATAGGAGAGAAAAAGCCAAACCCTCCAAAATGTGAATTCAGAAACCACAAGGCAAAGAAAATGAACCTAAAAACTTAAACTTTTTTTTTTTTAAATGCATTATAAATTTTGTCTCATTAGTGATTTTTGAAAATTCAGTGTTATCAGTGCACTTTGCACAATTCAAATGGAGTAATAGTGGCTGGCAAAGAGCCAAATCCTTTCCTGAATTTTGTATGCTGTTTTGAAAATGATCAGGAATTGGCCCAAATACAGAGCCTAGTCCTACTAACTGAACTAGCAGGTAAGACTTAAACTGCTGAGATTTACAGCATGACATGCTGAGTTTCCAGTCTAAATGGTTAAACACAAGTCTATATAAAAGAGACACGGTGCTCCAGTGCTGTACGAGTTTCTGCTCCCTGCCAGGCTCTCCCTCTGCCGTGATCTGGGCTGAGAGGGAGCCCGCTACATTGTGCAGACTTCTCGTTACTCACGTGGACTTCCCAGCCCACTGAGGAGAACAGGGGAACAGAATGCACAGACCAGCCTTTGGCAGTATAGCTAAACTGCCTGCTTTTAAAGACCGCTAGGAAAGCAATACTTCTCCTGAACAGTATGGAGAGTGCAGGAGATAAGTATTCATATACAGATAGATGGAGGTGGGCGTTCTGTGTGTGTGTGTGAATACTTGTCTGCCGGAGAAATATGGGATGTTACATACAAAAGCCTTAGTGGTGAATAAGCAGGGTTAGCTTTTAGACATTTATGTATCATTATAAACAGAATTTGTTYGAAATGTACAGAAAATATTTTAGAAACAGTTGAAAGGGTGTAAAAGGTATTGTATTTTCTGTGCCTCTATTTATAGTCTTCCAGGTAGCCAAAATTTATTGAGGAAGGTGGGTCTGGAGGGAAACATCATTCTTTTGTCTTTTATTTTTCCTGAAACATTCCAATTTTCAAGAAAGGGTAGGGGGGGAAGTTATCTTTCCTGATTTAATGGATATATTCTTTTCTTTGTTGTTTTCTTTCTTTTATTGACCTGCTGTAGAAATGAGAAGCAGAGGAAGTTGTAAATAAGGACAATTTAATAAAAAAAATTCTTATTGCTATGCTTATTAGTTTTTTCTGCAAAAAAAGGGTGTCACCTTAATCTAAAAATGTCGTGAACTTAAGGATTCACTCTGAGAGAAAGGTGCAGAGACTGTAATTGAAGTTCATGCTTAGATCACCATTCAAAGTGGTATGCATCGTTTTGGTTATCTGGCTTAGTGTAACTTCATAAATGCTTTTTTTTTCAGCACAGTTAAAGCAAACCAAAGCACACAACACATGGAATCACTAAGTTGAGTGCTTGAAAGTGTAGTTCAGCCTCTAACTCGGACATTTCATTTCAACCTATTTAACTTTTCATTTCTCTTCTCATTCCTCACTGTGGGTGACGGGAGCCTATGTCACCTAGAGTTTGACTTCAAATAAAACAAAAATAAATAAAGTTGTGATGAATACCTTCTGTTGTAATATAGATTTTCATTGCAAGGCGCTATTATCTAAGCTAACACAGTATAGATCTTGGGGACATATTGGAAAAGCTATTTGTGGAGCTAAGCTTTAGCAATTTCTGAGCACACTTTTCATCTCAGTAGCTTTTTTTTTCCTGCTAGGGAATACATTTTTTATTAGATTATTAAATCAGATGTTTCTATTTCTTTTATGTGATAAAGTACCCAGCACAACTGTGTACTTTATGTGGTATTGCTATTCCATGTCATTTGTGGTTTTAGGCTACATCTGTATCAGTAAATGAAACAGGCCAAGGCCTTGAGGGCAAGTGGCCCAGAATAGATATTGGTTTTAGAACTAAGCTCTCTTCCTAAAAAAGATACCCTCATGCCTACTGACAGCAGTCTCCAGTACATGCTGCCCATCTGAACCACAGGACCAGGCACATGCCAAAATCATATCAGGAGGTTTGCTAGTAACAGCATGAATGATGGTGAGCTTCTGCAGAAGGCTCATGCCCTTGCCTGTTACTTTACTAAAAAAGATGCAACCTCAGGCTTTGAAGATATATCTGTTTTGAAAAACAAAGAAACAAAAAAGGCTGAAATTTATTTATTTATATTTGTTTTCCTTTATATATGCCATATCTAAGCTTTTGGGGTATAGCGTTTGGAATATTAATTGGAGATCCATGTCTTCTATGTTCTTTTACTTAACTTTTCTTAACCTGATTACACAAGGATGAAAAGTGGTAGAATATGAAGAAATTTGAGGCACAAAAAAAAAGGAAGATGTGAATGAAACTGCTGTTAAAGCGACCATTAATATGAAGCTTTCCTACCTACTTGTTTTAGATTCCTGCATTGTGTGCTATACAAGTGTAAAATAATTGAAATAATAGAGATTTTCTTTAATATTTGTCAGAATTAGTATTTTAGTATTTAGATCAGTTATTTTAGGCATCCTGTTGCTATTACTTAGGAGTCCAGGATAATAATTATAATAATAATTTAATAATATTAATAAATATGTCTGGAAATAAGGATCAGGYGAAAGAATATTCAAGCTCCAGATTAAGAAAATATTTCCACCCTGTGGAGAAAGCTCTAAAGCAAAAAAAGACCAAAAAAGTGTACTGCTTTCATTATACTAGATATTTTTGGATTTAACTTTTATTCTGTGCTTGGTTTCAGTGGGTATGTAGCTCCAGTTCTGAACATTACTCTCTTGACCTTGGAACTATTGTAAGACTTCCCTGAGGATTGATAAGACCGAAGAGAAGAATCAGCCATGGCATACTTTGGGATGGTGCCTTTCTCGCACAATGAATTTCATGAAGGACAGGCTGGGGACCAAGCATCTCACCCAATGTACCATTCTGGTTCTGCTGGAGAGTTTCGTCTAGGATTCGATCGAATAGTTGATGAAGTCAGCAATGAATTTTTTTTTTACGGTTCATCACATTCGCATCATCATGAAGAAAATTTTTTCCCATCAGACGTCTTTGGTCTGAATGTGCCTGACCAGCAGTTTTGTGGTCAGCCCCTAGTTGCTTCTGGTGAACTTTACCCTGGAAATCCTATCTCTTACTGGCAACAAGGCACAGTGTCACCAGTGGTTGGCTTCAGATCTTCTTTACTATCTGATTACAGAAACTTCTCTCTGGTGGATTCCTACCCCTACAGTCAAGAGAGAGAAATCTATGGAGGGAATAGTATAACTCCAGTCACAAATGTGTTTGATTCAAACGTGGAAAGAGGCAACACAAATCTGAGTTTTCAGATAGGCTTTGACAATGTAGACGCTCAATGGCCCGTTTTCTTAGACAACTATCCACTTGGACAAGGAGTGGGAGACGAAAGTGGAAATGGGGAAGCTTGTTTAACTGACACTTCCAGAAGTTTCGGCGTAGGACCTACCTGGCCCAGTAGCTCTGGGCAAGACAGAGAGGTATTTAAATATTCTCATATTAACAGTGCTTAAAGTTCTTTATTCTTGTTTGTGTCCTTGCACTTTTTGTATTCACTCACACTGATGCAACATGGATTAGAAGCACTTGATTTAAAGACCTCATGAAAAAGAAAACTTTTATGCCTTGCGGGAAGCAAAAGCTTTTGCTCCTGCAGAGAGAGTTTGTCATGTGTCTTACGATTCAGCTGGCCAAAAGCAACTGTAAGACTTCTTATTCACTTCTTATTTGGTCTTTACTACTTCCAAAGGTAGAGGTGCAGGGAAGCATCAGGTATATTTTCTAATAATTGTGTAACTTGTTTTCTTGGCAGTCAGAATTTCCCACAGTATTTTTGTATCTTTACTAGGAGGATACCCTCAAACAAACAGTACATGATTAGTTAAGAGATTTTTATACAGTATGAAATCCTCCGGGCATCCTCTTCCTTTGATTCTAATATCAGAAGAGAACCCAGCAGACCATAAAAAATGACTCCTGAAGGGAAGGTGCCTACTCTGGCTACTTAATGAGGATTTTATACTAGCAGAATCTGTATCCTACCTGTTTCATGTTTTAACCAACTTATACTTAAAATGTCAACACATTTCTGCAATCTATGTATTAAAAAAGACTTCATTTTAAAGTAATAGGGCCAGTTCCTCACCTAGTATAAAATGAATTATCTCCATTGACTCTAATGGAAACTTGCCATTTTGCACCAGAAAAAAATCTAGATTATGGTCTAGAATGCTCCAGTAGTCTCATTTTATGGCTCATCGAACCATAAAACTACCACAGAGGGATAAGTACAGAAATGTAGAGTAAGATGTGTTTGAAAGAGATAAGATAACAATTCTGTATGGTCTGATATGAAACCCTGAGATTCAAAATAACAATACATTATACTGAATCTGTTTTTCTGTTGAGCCAGACCATGGTCTCTGTGTGTAGTTTGGCTGGCATATCCTGATCCTGAGAGATGAGACATACCATGTCCTGCCTTCACCATGTTCTGCATGCACTTAGGTGTGCATATATAATTATTTTCTAAAAATAGACATATTTATTGTAACTGTGGAAGCTGGATCCTATGACATACACTCTGTCTTTAGCTATCTTTTTGAAGCAAATACTTTTATCTTTTTTTCCTCCTTCCATCAGGTGTTCATAGCTCCATTCGTGGCTTTGCTGTTTTTAATAATGATGTCTTACAGGACTCCCATGACTCACTCTAATGTTATATCTGTCCTCATTTTCCTTCTTTCAAAATCTTGATATAGAGAAGGAAAAAGAAAATGATAAATCATCCCTTTCCTCTAGTCCTTGTTAGCATTCTGAATCATTATAGGAATCCTGAAACAGCCTACAGGATACCTCTGCACCATGAATATTAAAAGACAGTTGAGGTTCACCTTCTGCTTTTAGCTCCCAGTGATCACAGTATCGTAAAGCAAAGGGAAGAGACACTTGATTGACTTGTTTCTATGTCTGTGAATAGGAAGAACTATAGAAGTAAACATATGCAGACCCAGACAGATGGGGAAGCTGGGGGGGGGGAATATATCTGAGGACAGGAACCCTTAAGACTAATCCTGGGCACCACATTTTGGAAGTTCAGTGATGAATACAAAAGAGGAGGGGATGAATAGGTGGAGAGACAAAAGGTTGTTGTTACTTTTTACTTATGATTGGAAAACTAAAGCATGCTGACATAATGATGAAAAGAACAAGCCTTCTCATGAGAAAAGTAGAAAATAGTGGGATACAAATGAGCAGGAGGGGATTAAATTGTGGTATGGGCAGAAGAGGTGCTGGAGGAAGCAGGCATATAAGAACAGGCACAAACRCTTCTGTGATGGAGGAGGAGAGAATTATAGGGGAGGGAAGAGAAGAGATGAGTGAGTCAAGGGCGACTACAATCGAATGTGTGGGAGGATTTGATTAAGTCAGGGAAGTATTTGAGCTGTTTTGCTAGAAGAGGAAGAAATGGGAGAGAGGAGAGAATTGATTTGTAGCAGAAAAATCAGTGTGGTCACAGGAATTCCTTCAGGGAGAAACAGTCATGTCAGGATAGAAAGAGAGCCAAGGCAAGGGGCTGGCAACTGAACCTTGAGAATGGTAAGAAAGGGAAAATAGGAATGAAAGTAAGTTGAGAGAGGGAAGGGTAAAAAAAGCCTGTGAAGAAGTAACTCATTGCTACTGGGCTGGCAGTTTTGGAAAAGATAAGAAGGGCTGCGGGGTGACAGGGCTGATGCTGAGTAAGACTGTCAGAATGGTTGGAAAAGTGGAGCACCACAGCAAAAGAAAGAGAACGAGCACAGATTGGATTGGTGAGGTCCAGGACGAGTAAATGATGCATTTGAGTAGTAGGAGATGAGAACCAGGACCACAGACAGAGTGAAATGGAAAGGATGCTGAAACATGGAGATTAGTGTTGAGATAGGTCATAGGTATGCAAGATGAAATATTCACATTGCTGAAATCATACTGTCATTCTGATCCTTAGCTCTTGGATGCAATTGTATGGCCCTAGGCTTTATTTAATGCGTGCTAATCAAAATATGTCCAGTGTAATAAAGGAAAAGTTAATTTTCTCTGGCCTTGTCATCACCAAGTCAGATGTTTAAAAATACTAAAGAAACTGTCTACGTAACATCCCTGTGAAAGGAGATTATATTTTCTCCATATTAGAAAGAAAACTAAAATACAACCTAAAAAGTATCCAATAGATTTGGCTGCTCCATCTATGATATTTAGGATCTAATGTTTTCAGAATAACTGGCAAGACTCACTTCTTCACCCAAGTCCAATCATCAGACCAAACTTCATGATTTCAGTTTGGGTGCTCCAGAAATGAGAAATACACAATTAGTGTTCATATTTGGGAAGGATGGTTCAGGTGACTTGATTAGCATAATGTGAGAAATCTGTGGATGGGAAAAGATAGATTCCAGTCGCCCAGGGATGCACTCTGTTACTTTATCCCTATTGTCATCAGTTCTCTCCATATGCAATTCTCTGTCTCATTCGCTGCACACTCTCAGATATTTGCAATGAGTGGAGACTGGATTCCTATAGAAAAATAATGTGTGATCATGTAATTAATACATTACCTTTATATGCAATGGGAAGAAATTAAAGTTTCTGGACACCTGAAAAGAGAAATGACAAAACTAAATCTCTCATCCACATGATTCACCGATGGAGTTGGAACTATATATCTACTACGTACACAGAACTAATTTGAGTTAGTTAGCAATGGTTTATTAATACCATCTGTGTAGACTATTGCTAGTCTACACAGGATGCATGTTTGCTATTAGGATTCATTTGGAAATACTGCCAGCAAAGGTGCAGAGAAGCAGAGGGCTCCTGTGTTACTTCTGCCTCCTGCAGGAGAGGGTCCAGATTCCAGCTTTGTCTGTCAGGCTCCTTTTTGCCATCCCTTAGTAATTATTTAGTCACATTCTTCTTCAAGCCGTGAACTTGAGGATCCATACCCATGTTCTCATGGCCAATCATCCTTTCCCAGTCTTGGCCCTCTCCTTGCTTAATTCCTCTCTGTTCCTCCTTCCTCAGTTCCCAAATGCTTTTGCTCTTCTAATATTTTCAGTCCCATTCAATGTCATGTCCCAGCCTTGCCTTTTTTTACCCGTGGCCTAGTTTTCTTAGTTTTTCATTTATCCACTATTTCTCTTTTTCCATGCACTTTTTCCAGGGCACTGCACCTGCTCTGTAATGACAGAACTGCAGGTGGAAAAGGAGCCCTTTTGTGTTGCTGGAAGCAGCAGGTTTCCAGCCTTCCCTCCTGTGGGAGTCTCCATCCACTGCTCCTCTAGGGTAGTCTTAAATTGTCCCTCCTTTGCAGCACAGGGCTTGGGTGGTCCTTAGCTCTGTAGGGTCCCTATCAATCTCCTGTTCCTCCTTCTGGCTGCTCACCTCCTCCTGCAGCTCCTTCACCAGCAGCTTGGCACTGCAGCCAGAGCACAGCTCCCACCAGGAGGCCACTGCTGTCCCCAGCCCCAGGGAGAGGCACCAGACAAGCCCTGCAGCCAGAGACCTGGACTGTAGCATCCTTCCCCTGGAGCTCTGTGTGGGTCAAAATCTCTGCTGTCCACAGGGGCAGTTTCTGCACCCCGTGATGAAGGTTGCGCCATGTGGCATGTCACTACCATCACTGCATAGCCTTTAGTGCAGGTTCTGGGCTCCCTTTGCACCCCTGCTGCAACAACTGCTGTAGCTTTACCTGTCTGCTGTGCTTTGCGAGCTGTGCTCCTGGCTCCTGGCTGTAGAGCTCAACTGCAAACACAGCAATGTCTCTCTGAGCTTGTTCTGGCTTTAATTCCTCCGTCTGGAATGTAGGGGTACACAACATCCCAGAAGCAAACTTCCTAGAGCTTTGTCAATATACCTTTTTGTAAAACTGTCTACCCTGATGTAAGTGTGATCAGGCATGTTTTTTGGTGGTGGTGGTTTTTTGTTTGTGTTATGGGTTTTTTTGTGACTGCATAATTTTGGGAGGCCATTACTGTTACCAAATCATTCATAATTTCTAAATAGTGAACCTCCACCAGAAGTTCTTACTACTGTCTGCTGAGGTAAATTGTAAGATAGGTGTCTAAACAAGGTGGAAAAAAAAATGAACCAGTGGAGGTGCTATGTTTTCAGTGACTTTTAAAGGAGCTTTTTCAGCAGTCTTTAGAATCAGGGGGTGATGGACTACTAATTTGTATTGCTAAATTTAATTTCACTCTCTTATTTCAACCCTCAGGGTTATCCATTTTTTTCCTACCAGACATTTCAATTTTTCYATCTATGGATGATGCCCCCTTATTATCTTTAAATTTCATAAGCACTCTCCTAATGCTTGTGCAATTGTGGTTAATGAAAATACTACATACAATGAGACCCAAGATTGATGGTGTCTATAAAAGGTTTGTAACTTCTGAGCTTTCAGTTCTGCCTTTGTGATCTCCCCACTAGCCAGCTCCCAACAGATCTTTCATCTTTTATGCTCATCCCATYTTTTAAACTGTAACTAAAATTTCCCAGCCTGCATCTTTTCATGCATATTGCACTTCCTTGTCCAGAAAAAAAAATCTTAAATTGGGTTTATTATTTATTATTAATTTTTATAAATTTACATACTTGTATATAAATTATTAAAATTTTATAATTTTAATTTTTAAATTTAATTTTATACACTTTTTGCCATATCTCAGTTTCCTCTTCTGTCACATGTCATTAGTTGCTTCTCTTTCTGAAGGGGTTTAAAAGTTGGTGTCTCAGCTGAGCCTTGTACATGTGTCTATGTACAACAGTAGAATGGACTTGAAGATATAATAGTATTAAAGTCTTTCCTGGAGGTAATATTCTGACTGAAGGGTACTATGGCAAACAGCCAAGGGAGTGCTTTGACCCAAAACAGTGGCTCAGACCTGTGCTCTCCAAGTTGAGAGAAAGTATCTGGGGATTTTTCATGTTCAACAGAATACACTGGCTTCCTGTTATGTCTCTTAGGGACTTCCCTTCAAACTCCATAAACTTGTCAGGTATCCTGAGCTTCCTTCCAGGGCAGAAAGAGGGAAAATAAGGATTAAAACTCACTGCAGCATAAGCTTAATTTTGTCCCCGCTCCCTTTTGTAAACTAGGCATACATCTTCTCCATTTAGAGTTATCTGTGCTCTAACACTAGGTGAATTTTGAAAGCTTTGTCTGGAATTCCTTATATTCTGCACGGAGGGGAAAAAAATAATTGCCAAACCCAGGGTAGCTGATGCTTTGTGACTTTGTGTTTTTTCTCTGAAAACATTTAGAGTGCAGTCAAAATGGGGTTATTTGTGCTAATTTGGAGCTCCATCAAGTCAGGGGAGGGATGATACTGTATGAAAGTTAGTTCTCGTGGAACCAAATGCAAGGTTAGCCTTATGCTCCTTCTGCTTCTGTGATCTAAATAACTGTGCTCTGTTTCTTCTGGTGTCATTTTGATATTTTTAGGCTACAGGTTGGTCTATCCAGCTGGTTGAAGCAAATCAAGGAAGTAATGAAAACACAGTTGCTTTTTGCAATGCAGTGGAGAAGTAAGTAATGAAAAAAACTTTATTTAGCCAACTATGACATTTCACTTATTTATATTAATTGGATTGGTTATCCCTGCATTCCTGAACAGTGCCATAATTCCAGTATCTACTTAAATATGGAAACACTCCTAATTTTAGTTTAAAGATTAAAATCCACAAAGGAATGTTAATTCCAAAAATATTTTCTCCCTTAGCTGTCCCCTTTATCGGTGATAAGTACATTTAACTCTTCAGTGTTGATGGTTTATTGTGTGTGAAACTTAAGATCCTTTTTCTGCCATTGTCTTGGACAATATTAGTGCCTGTGTAGCTCGGAGCAAGAAAAAAGAATTGGAGGAACTGACTGACTGAGAATAGAATTACTGCATACTGTCATGATGAAAAGTGAGATGTAGCAAGCGACAAAAACTACTTTAATTATTGTTTACCATTACAGTTAATAGCATGGCTTAATGGGATAGAACTTTTTTTACTTTCTTAATCTTTTTCAGAAAAAGAAATTGTGTTGAAATCCAAGAGCACTAAGAAATACAAGTTTTTAGACCATCTGTGCAGATTAGTTTTCCTTTGTAGATATTCACTGATCACACTATCAAGTTGTTAGCACAAATGCATACTTTTTCCCTCAGAAAAGTAGTTGGAAAATGGAATGCTGCTTTTTCTTTTTTTTTAATTAGACTTTAATGAATTGACTGTATTCAAGGTCGGCCAAACCTGCTTCTCTTAAAAGGGAAAAAAAAAAAAACAAACCACAAAAAACCCAACAACACCACCAAAAAAAACCCAGTTTGATGTTGCCCTGAAATTAACAGTGAATATATTATATATTCATATGAGGTGGATGGTCAGATTCAAAACATACTCATTCACATGCATCTCAGTTTTCTTTTTTTCCACAGTTCATCAGTCTGAACCCCAGCTCAATTCTACTAATATCAGATGCATGAAGGCACATTCCACATGACAGTCTTTCCTCTCAGATATTCAGATTTCTTTAACGTCCAAACTTTATACATTTAACTTTACAGTCTAATTATAGGAAAGCTTTCTATTGATTTTTTTGTGAATAAATGAGTTTACTTACTGGGCTAAAAAGATTAATAGAATTAAGCCATTCCTGTTTTGCAGTAACTTGTTTAGTGTGCATCACTAGCAAATACTCTTAAAAAGAAAATAAGAACAACCTTTGCTTTTCTTCTATCAAACAAATAGGAAAGCATTCTTAGGACAAAATGTCACAGCAAACAAAAGACTAAAAACTGTCATAAATTTGCAAATAACTAACATATTCAGTCTTGCCAAATGAGCATCCTTCCAGTCCCCAAAGAATCTCAATAAATGGCAGTTTTATACATCAGAGGCAAGATGTATAATTCAAACTCTGTGTCATGCAGACTTGCACCTCCAGCATGTAGCTCAAATAGAAACGCATCATGTTTTTCTCTAGGTAATATTTGTACAGGTAGCAATCTATAATTGAAACATTACATTGTACACAACTGTAAAGCAGTTTTCAAAATCCCTTTATCAGGTTACTTCTACAATTATGGACATAGCTATAGTGAACGTTCATCCATGGGTGGCTTCAGAATACATCCTAAAGCAAGTTTGATACCAGAAGTTGCCAAGCTGATAGTCTCAGGGTTCAATGCTGCAAAATGCAGCGTACCTCCACCTCCTACTGCCTTCAGGGATGTGCTCTGCACCACAGAGAAATATATAGCATTATAAAATGCCGTGAAATAGCAAATCCCTATAAGTGTTAGTACTTTCTGCATACGCTGAGTTGTTGCGGCACAGAAAGCAAGTAGCACAAGATTTTCTTCATGTAATACTTGTGTAGTACTTCAGTTATGCCTTGGAAGACCTAACCTTTCAAAATTTTGCCATGGGCATGTTTTGCCCACCTGCTCAGGCCAGAAGCCCTTTAATCACTTGAAAACAATAGGTGGCCATAAATGAGCAACGCTTTCTGGAAATGAATGCATTTTTATCTGAAAAGCATAAAAAGCAAATTTCTGTCCCCGCATTATCCTGAAATATAGATAGTGTGGAGGTAGGGAAGGAGATGAGGTTCGCTTAATTTTGAAATGACTGCCAGTAAGTTGAGGAGGTGATTCATGCCCCATGTGTGTACATAGCCCATTAATTTGAAGCTGAAGAAAGGGTAGTGAAGTTTCCAGTCTTATTCAGTCTTTGGCCTTCTTACAGAAACAGGTTACAAGAGTGAATTTGGTGATGGGGAAAGCTTTATGTGTACCTTGCTCGCAAAGAAAATAGACTGACATCAACTACATAGGTCACCAAAGCAGCCTCTGAAGTATAATGATTTTTACTATGAGTATAAATCTATCTTGTACTGGAGGTATTGTCAAGCCTTGTTTTCTCCTACCCCACAGAAACATCATGCCCCCTGGCTTTTCATTATAAGAAATGGGCTGCTTCATTGGATTATTAATTTTGGAAGCCTAGGCTTTTTTTCCTTCTCATGCTGTAGAAATACATGGCATAAAAGAGTAGTTCATACTGTTGTTTAAGAGACTTGGGCGGTAGCCCTGAGGCAGGAGGTAACATAGTAATGAAGAACTTTATGAGAGAGAACTATGGCTCAAAATACACTGTAATCAGAGACAGTATAAAGTGCTGCCAACTCAGAAGCTACAAAATGCTTCTTGAACTAACAAACAAAAAAGAATGCAGTATGCTTAGTACAGGATGTTTGAGTTTAGCTACTAAAATATTCAGGCCAATTAGTGAAATGTAAAGCTTCAGCTGGTACAATATGTTCCCTTACCTGTAGCTGCAAAGTGTATTTGCTTAAAAAGCAAGTTTAATCTCAGCTGACATAATATAATATAAATATAATACCTGTGACCAGTGTTCATTAGGAAATGGTATCTCAGGAGAATTAGTTTCTGCAAGTCTTTGGTAATTGGAAGGAGGAGGGGCAATATATTTTATAGGTAATGGTATATCAGAGGGACTCAATGACTGTAACAGTTATTGCTCTCTACAGACATTTACATAAATACCCAGGGTTTTAGTAATGACAATTTCAGACTGGATTCTAGAGCACTGTGAAAATAGGGACTTCTTAAGATTTTGCATAGAAAGCATGTTCCTGTATTCATTTTGACCAGCTGTCCTAGTCTCAGCTGTCTATGCACATTCTTTTGGTTAGTTTTATGTTAGAACTCTGTTACTTATGCACATATTTGAGCACCCTCATTTCTAGTGTGCACAGTGTACACTGAAGTCTGTGTTTAAACTCCTTTTGGCTTCACTGAGGTCAAGCTCAGCAGTGATTATGTGAAGTTCATGAAGATTTTACTGATGGTTTTCCTATTAAGTAAAAGATGTAGTTATATGTACGCTATCTGATACACAGTTATCTCACTAATGCATGAAAACAAAATTTGAGTTGCTACYGTTTTCCCCTCTGTTTGCACAAAATTTTATTCCTAACAGTTCTCTATGTACTATTATTATAGGTATCTTGTAGAATTTTTGTTTTGTTCTTATAAGAGAGCTGAAATACATACCTATTTAGACACAATTTCATTACATGTTCTTTTCAGAATAAGAAATGCCTATCCTGCTTTTGACTTGAAGACGAACACCGGGAAAATCTGGGGTGTTGCAACAAGGTTCCCAGACCATATCTTCGGTGAATCAAAGTTTAGAATCAGTGTTTGGACAGATTCTTCACCATATCCTCTGCTTCTTACGCAACATGGTAAGTGATTGAGGTGTCCATTCTCTTCTACAATTCAGTTCCATGGAGATGATAACAAAACGGATTTGTTATCTGGAAAGATACTTGGAGAGCAAGGCTTACATGGGTCTTGAGTGCATACTTTGTCAAACATGTTCAGCATATTTGCTGTAAAATTAAAATCACATTAAATATTAAACTTTGCTAATGTGTAGAACTCTACTTTCTTTAGTCACAATTGGGACCAATTCTGGCAGTCTCAAAATGGGCCAACATTCAGACTTTGATTCAGAAGGAATTTAAGCTTGTGCCTAATTTAAAATGTAGGGGTAATCCCTATATAGTTGTGGAACTTTTCACAGCCTTGACTCTGTTTCTAAATCCAAGACTTAAGAGTCTGCAGTTGCTAAGACTCCTCTGCACCCAAGGTTATGTACAGGTCAGGGAAAGTAAATGTTGGTCATAAGTGAAACAGGAGAAATTCTAACTGGATGTAAGGAAAAGGAGAATAATTAAGAATCGGAACAGTCTGCCCACGGAGGTTGTGAAGTCTGCATCCTTGAAGGTTTTTAAGATCTTACAGGACAAAACCCTGAACAAGCTGGTCTGAATTCAGTGTTGACCCTTCTCTGGGGAGGAGGCTGGACTTTGTTGGACCTACTGAGATCCTTCCCAACCTGAATTATTCTGTCACTAGTGACTGTGGGAAGCTGCCACTGCTCCAGTGCATCCTGTATCTGTCGTGAATGGGAGAATATTTGATTCCAGCTCTGGTAATTTTTACTTTTTAAGCCACATAAGCAAAAATGAAATACATTTAAAATAAATTCTCCCCCCATCCCCCCCTTCCTGTGCTGCTTCGTTAAATGATAGACTTTTTTATGAATCTTTTCTTCAGTTGTCAAGGAATTATTTGGCTGTAATAGGCTGAGTATTAGTTTGTTTGACGGGTTGAAAGCTGAAAATCCAAAGCTCTACAGAATGTCAGTCAACATATCTTAAAAAATATGTCTTCATAAATATGGTAGCCAAGACTTCCACATTTATTCATACAAGTTTGGTTACTTGTATTGGGAGCATCTACATATTTATTGGAAAGCCTGGCAAAGTAGTAGGTTGAATCATCTTGAATCAATGTTTTGTGGATTCCATTAAACGAAGGGCCGAAGATCTCTGGACACTTGGACCAGAAGGTAGTATTTCCAGCACTTCTGTCAGCTAGACAAGGGCTCCCTGTAATGCGGAAGTCTGAACTACTGACAAATATTTTATTATATAGCATTGTTTACCTTACAGATTGTTCGATTTTTGGTCTGCATAACTTTATTTACAAAAATGCTTTAGGAGGCCCAGCTAAAACTGAAGGGGATATAAGAAACAGTCCCTATCCTAAACTTGCTTACAGGCTAAGTAAACAGTAAGATACTTTCAAAGAGGGGAGGCAGGGATGGAGTATGCTTTTTTGCCCCATCTAACATAAAAAGCATAAAGAATTGTTCAGTCATGCAAAAACATTTGCAGAGCAAGGAAAGGAAAATGGATCTGTGGAGTGCAAATGAATGATACTAGCAAGTTTCAGATTTTTTTTCCAATGAGTGACCTGAAAAAGCGCATGTTACAATTTTAATTCAAGATTCTGTACCATTCTCCTTTTTCTGGTGTGCATAAATTTAGCAAATAAGCACAGCATTTTACATGTCAAACCAGCTATGAGGAGTTGCTTAAAACAGCGAGTTGTCAAAGGGCTAGTCATTTAAAACTAGTATGACTGCTAGAAAATGGGTGGCTTTCTGACCAAAAGAAAAATGGCTTTGCAAAGAAAATAAAAATTTTCAGAAGGAACTTTTGAATCCATTTACACATTTGGTTTTCCCTGGGGAAAACCAAACCAAAACAAAACCCAAGATATCTATGGTAATCAACTCTGTTTTATTTCAGCTTTGTTTTTGTCACAGCCCCCACCCCTAAAAAAAGATTAGCTGTCCTCTGAAGTTTTTTTCAGTATCACATTCCCTTAAACTTCCCTGCAAAAACAATTTTGCATTTCTAGTTTTGTTCTAAAATAACAGCATAGCAACTCTGGACCAGATTTGCCAGTATGAATTGGCTGCTCTGGGCAACTGGGTAATTCAGAACACCATTAAACCCAATGAAACTGGTTGGTTAGGCTCAGTTTGAACCAGCTGTCTGAACCTGGAACAGTGTAAATTAGTCAACACACAAGTCTGGGTTACATGTTTAGTTTCTGGGGATTTGTATTTAACTGTAGCTAGTTTCCATTTTTTATATCAAAAAGTTCACTTAAAACTTGTAGTAAGACCTCTTAGCGGACGCTAATTTTGAAGCAATAAAGAAATACCATGAATGAAAAACTGAAAGGAAAATCTACTTTGGCTTTTCTGTTATCAGTTACAGACAATGAGATTGCCTGAGAATTATGGAGGAAGTCCAGACTTTATTTTGCATTGTAAAACCATCTCAGTACATTATATGAAAACTTTTCACTAAAGAGAAGTATCTTAGACTTGAAGCATCAGTGCTGGTGGARTATGCCCTGTATGCCTGTAAAGACCAAATTTATCAGACATGTTTGCAATTTGACTGCCAGATTATTTTCCATTTTTTGATCAGTTCTTCTAAAATGGACAGAGAGGAGGTATATTGGCAGGATTGGAAAATGGCTTAAAAAGCTRAAGTAGCGCTGGAGAAAATTCTCAAAATGCTAGAATATTTCTGAACAGCAGATTGTACGAACTGACATAGAACTTCTTATAATTTATATGCGTTATATATAATATAATATATATAATAATATATACTATAATATATACTATTATAATGTCACTATACATAATATTAAATAATATTAATATATTGCATATATAATATATATAAAATGCATATGAGCATTAATTTACTGTTTGGTTATGGCTAAAAAGATGTGCACAGCAAAAACAATAGCAAGTAAAATTCTGGAGCCTTCTTGTGTCATGAGCAGCAACAGAGTCAACTTTTGCATCAGGCTGTGTTCRCACATGGGAAATGTACCAAGATATTCATCAGGAAAATGAAGAAAAAAAAAAAAAAGCTATTTGTCTCTTCTTTCTGCTTGGGAAAGTTGCTCAGCTCTTCATTCCAGCTACCTAACAAATTGCTAATTTACTCTAAATGGACATAGATTCTGTGACTTGTTGCAGAGTATTTGAAGCAAAATTTAAAAAAATAATAACCAGGTGTGGCTTGATCTAATTCCTCTTGATGGAGCTAGTCTGCAGCAGTAGTTAGTAATTACAAAGAAATTCTTATTTTCTTTGCTCAAGTATCTGGCCTGGAATTCTCTAGCAAGCTACTGTTAATTTTTCATGCTATCTTTATTTACAGCTGGCTGTATTACTCATGACTTAATTGTAGAGATCCTCCATTGCACAAATCGATACCCAGTCCAGGAGGAATGCCTTCTAAGYGTTTGCGGGTCTGATGAATTCTTACAAAAGTAAGTATCTCATTAAGACACAGTATTGAGTATGTATTGTGTAACATAAGCTGTGCATTTAATGCATTCTGCTTACGTGCCATGTAAACAGAACCATAGGGAGAGTTAGAGTATTATGTTCCAAACACAATGTGTAGTTTCTGAAACTCCCAGAACACACGGTTCTTATGTTCTACAGAGATGATGGTGTGCTCTAGTGCAAGGATTCAAATCCTGGCTCCTTTATATAAGCTTTGTGCAGCCTTGAATAATTTGTTTCACTCCGTTGTCCTTCTGGTCTTTCTCATACGTAATACAGGGATGCTGCTACTTCCAGTATCTCACAAGAGTCTTATAAGCATGAGGGGGTATGCATATCCTCAAAGGGGGAAATCACCAAAGAGAGGAGAAACGGTATTATACAGCTGCATAGCAGGTGATTTTTCTTCATATCCAGTTGCAACAGTAGTAAAGCAAATGACGTCAGCACTTTGGTGCTGACTGCAAGTTGAAGAAAAACACATTATATATACAAACAGGTCTTTCTGAATGTATGTAGTCTATAAGTAAGGAAGTAAATGCTCTGATTCATGTTCATTCAAGTAAACTCTTGTAGTGGTTGAAAGCACTGCTGGACTCAGCTAGTTGTTTCTTGCCCTCTGGCAGCTTAAATTCAGCTGTCAGCAAAAGTGAGCAGATTTTGTGTTGAAGCAGCTAAAGTGCAGGCTCTTGTCAGCTGTGCTGTAGGGACGGTGACTTTCAGCAGAAGGGGAGAAGCTGGCAATTCTCTGTGGTAACATGTTGAACTAGCACTGCAGGAATCACAGCTCATCTGTTAGAGACGTAAAATGTGTTAGATAAAATAGTATACATCTATAATTGAAAGGGAAATTTTTAGAAGCAGTCATATTTGCAATATAGTGTAAAGATTACCTGAACTAGCCCAAAGTCAGCCAGCTTGATTAATGAAAGTAATGTAGTTGTGAGAGCAAGTGTCACACTGTGTAAATTAGATTTGCTCTATAGCCAGCTTGGACTCTTCTACACTTACACAGGTACACAGGCCAAATGTTCAGAAGTTTATGGTGAATTATGCTTTGCAACTAAAGATGGAGACTTTGACATTTCTGAGCCAACTCTTGTTCAAATCTCCGTAAAGCAGGAGCTAGTACASCAGAGCACTGTGCAAAGCATTACAACGCTGGAACCGCTGAGCAGAGAATCAGGTCATACTTAGATCTGTTAATTACATAAGAAGGCCAGGGCTTTTTTTTATCTTCAAGTCTCTCTTCTCATTTCAAACTAATTGCTAAAGAAAATGGAAATAATAAGTCATTGTATTGAGGGTGAGCTCAGTGCGTTTCAGTACAGTGTACAGTATGTTCTAAACAGTTTTATTTTCACTGTTGGGAAGAAGTCATCAACAGTGGACTGTTTAAATTCCTGCACTTGCAGAATCTGTGCATGTCTCATTAGCAGTGAAACAACATCAATAATGTTCTCGGCTTTTTTGCTTTGCTCCTTCACTGTCATGCAGAAAGCACTGAGCTGCACTTCTGGCCTCAGCATCTTGTAATTCTATACTACACTGTACTTTCAGCTCTCTTTCTTCCTCCTTCGCATCAGAGTCCTGTATCTGAAATTTGAAACCCCAGACCATAATGATCCCTTGGGTAGCTTAACACAGCCTGTGGAGTTGCCTCAGGGTGAAATTTTTCCTATGTTTTGGCTATCTTTTAGTGCAAATTGCTTTCCTCATGATGTTGCTAATAGAGTGATTTGATGTACTTGTGCAGTTGTTCCCCAGAAGAGTATTTGGAAATCGTTCAGGGATGAATTCCAGTAGAAGTTCCCCAAGTTATGAGACAGCAAAGGGAATAAATACTCTGCTGCTCCTGCTTTATTGTAATCCAGAAAAAAACTAAAGTGAAGCCAAAACAGTGACATGATGAATTGTTGTCAGACCAGAGTGGTTTAGTGAACCAGACAACATTGTGAAGGTCTGTCAAAAGCTCTCATTTACGATTATATTGGACTGTGTTAATGAGCACTTCACCCTGCCTCCTGCAGAAGCACCTGAAAGACTTGATTTCTGGAATCCATTTAGCTTTGAATGAGATGGGGAAAAATTACTTGTGTGCTAATGACCATTACATTCAGCACCACAAGATTTCATCATCCATTATTCCCTTCCTAAGGAGATATCCTTGAGCTCACATCCTATCTGACTCACAAGTAGAATATCAGATTTCAAATATCCAAATTTTWAAAAAATCAGAAGGCTGCATATAGGCTACAGGTCAGTCGATAGCTAATAAAGCCATCTGTGAAATTCTGATTTGGAATCTCACCTGGTTTCTGGTCTTTTAAGTTCATTTTGTTTACTGATTAGAAATCCTGGCCTTGCCTCAACCTGCAGGCTTTCTTTTTCTTCCTACGCTTCCTTTTCCCACAAGTTTTTCTTACAGCGCCTGTAGAAGCTATCAGGATTCATTGCCACCTTGTCCCTCCCCCTTCTGTCATTGTAAGGTGTACGTTAGTTACTTCCCTAGTTGATTTGCTGCAGTTCCTTTTTTAGATGTTCAGTGTAAGTGCATCTGGAGGCAGAACCCTCTCTGAAAGACAGAAACTCCTTGAAAGAAGAGAGGAGTAAAACCCTATCTGTGTCATCAATTTTTACCACTATTCACAGAAGTTTCTGATTTTCATATGTATCCATAGACCCTCTTTCTCTGGGTTTCCCATCTGTAGGTGTGCTCTCCACTCCCTTACACTTGTCCTGTTCACGATCACCTTTTATTTCTTGGAGGGCCATCTGCTGTTTCTAAAAATTCTTCGCTTTATCATCCCGTCATCCAAACCTTMTACATCTACCTTTAAATCTTGGTCTCACGGTTTCCTGTCTTTCCTTAGATTTAGAATGGGTGCCCCTAAAAATGATTTTATTATGCCCTTCATGGAAGATGTTATATAAAAATAAATTAAATTGGGGTTAAGCAACTTGTGTCAAATAACTCCTAGCTCTCAATGCCAGCAGCAAGCCAAAACCAACCTTTCTCATGTGACAGCAAAGAATCAATCCTCCGTTTAGACTTTTTTGCCTTTAGAGCTACAGGCCACAAGCTCAGAGCATCCTGAAATGCCTAATAAAACAAAACACATGACTGTATATAAGAATATGGGGCTCTTTTTTTTTTTTTTTTAAAGTTTTTTTTTAATTTTTTTTTTTATTGATCTGTCTGTTAGCAAGAGATTGCAGTAATGCAGACCCAGCAAAGGAATGTAGTCCAAGGACATTTATAAGCTTTATTTCTAAACATGCCTTTTTTATTTTTGAAGGCATCAGATTTTTTAAAGGATCTTTTCATATGTATTTTTAATTCCATCCACACTCTACCATAGTGTAATTTGCACAGTTACCTTACTGCTTTGCAGTTTAGCAAGGATAGTGAGCAGCGGTATGGAATAAAGTCTAAATGCTTGTCATTTATGCTCACATGCTTGCCTGTGACCTTATAGATGACATTTTTTTGCCTTACTAATTCTATTCCCTGAGAACTGAGATCTAAATAAGAATTGCTTTTCACTCAAAGTGAAGTTTAAGCTATTAATTATACACTGGGCAGAGTTATATTCATGCAGATTGGGATCATAAGAAGCAAGCACCTTTTGGATGAATATGTTCTTTGTAAAAAATAAACTTCATTTTCTCTTGTCACTGCAGATTAGGTTTCTCATTCAGAGATGCTGCTCAGCTGAGTCCTCTTTTAAAAAAAAAAAAAAGTCTGATTGAACTGCATTAGGATTTGGAGCTTATAGTACATCAGAGAACCTTGCTGTGGGGAAGCAAAATCATCTAGTGGTGAGGGATTCTCAAAAGACTGAGGGATTTTTCCCTTTCTCTGCTTCTGATATATTGTGGGACCACAGGCAAGTCACTTCACTTTGACCAGTTCATTACCGTGTTTCTTAAAGACAAAGACTGCCTTTCACTTTATGTCTTTTGTCATGGCATTCTCATCAAAGCTGCATTCTCAACGTAGTAATTCCAGCAAAAAATAGGGGAAAAACTGTTGAGTTAATAATGTTGTAGCATTTTTGTTTGTGTTTCCTTTACAGAGCTCAGAGCACTGTAACCCAGTTACTAATAATCATGCTATCCTCCAAAGGGGGCTATATTAATTTTATCTTAATAGTACAGGTATAGTAGCAGATCTACACAGTGTGTTACAGCCTGGGGTATGGCTAGAAGGTAGTCTGTCAATCTATGGCAAAGATACRCCTCCATTTCTTGCAGTTCACTTTTCATCTAGACCAGGTTTCCACATTATTTTACTGAGGCATTAATCCATTTTGTCTAGTCTCTTGTGTCACAATACCTGTCAAAACTTTTCTCTTTGTATTTGTGCAAATAAAATCCACTCATGAAGTCGACTGTATGGCCAGTACTTCTGACTGCAATGTTTCGGGCAGCATTGCTATGTCAATAAAGGATTTGATGGTGTATAGTATCTGCCTGACACAGCAGAGCTAACACAAACCACCAGTGTAAATATAGTTATAACCACAAAATTCAACTTCTGTTGGTGCAGCTTGTTTCAATGCCTGGAAGCATGATGACATGGAACAGTTATACTGGCAAAAGATAGTTTTTGTACATCTGTGGTACAAAATTGTAACTACAGAGGAGGGTATAGCTATACTAATTTACACTAGCAGAACTCTCCTCTGTATTGGTATAGCTATACCAATTTCTGTCATTGGCTTGGTGTAATGTTGGCATTGCAATAGGAATCTGTGTACTGGAGGAATCAGGAAAAAGTGACTCAGGACTCACAGATGTGTTTCTTTGTAATTTTCTTGTTACTACGCCTGTCCTGAGGTTGAAGGTAAGGCAGAATGGAAAGAGCAGGAATAATGGCGGGGTAAAAGGTGAAAAACAGGTGTGAGGCAGTTTTAAAGGATGCAAGGATCATGGGAGAGTTCATCATTAGAGTCACGAGGCGGACGTGGTTAGGTGAACTGAGGAGAGGAGGAAGTTTCAAGAAAGCCATGGCTAGGCACAACACAGATATGAGCTGAGGAGCAACAGAAGAGAATCTATGCATTGGTACAGTCCCAGGAACCGGGAATCAGTCACTTGGACTTTGGCTTGTAAAGGGATTTGAGAAGGGTTGGGGCGTAACAGTGATATGCTTTCCACCAGTACAGGTATTTCACTGCGTTGGTGTTAACTTCTCTCACTCTTACATCTGTACTTTATGCTCTTAAAATCAAGGAATTTTGCAAACGTGTGGAAGCGCTATCAGAGGACCTTGCTTTAGGTATTTGTTATGTCAGATAGAACTGGGTTTGTCCTCTGTGACCTTTAATGTATTTGTTTAAAAAAAAAAAACAAAACCACTATGTCTACACTTACACCTTTTGTGACCTCTAATGGAGAGTATGTATTTTACTTAACTATGGTATAGTGTAGGTGCAGAATATTTACAAGATATATGAATTCCCTGTAATTGTGCTGAATGGCAATTATATACAGCACATTTATTTAAGTTTAACTATTYGTTTGTGCTGGGGACCTCTGCTGCCATGTGAGACATGAGTCTCTCCCCTAAGTCACACTTTCCATGATTTATTCATAGGGTGAGTGTTTTTTTGGCCGTGTTTTGGAGTGTTTTTTTCAGTCAGTTTTATTCAGAAATTCCATCAAAAGCCCTTTTAGGTAGAAAGAAACACAGTTTACATTTTAATTCTGAGTTTTCTATGGCACTTGACAAACCAGAAAAGAATCATCTTTCCTTCATGGCCCGGGGAGTTCTGAAACAACTTACCATGCTGTAAATCTGTATAAATATGGAATATCCCTTTTGGCACTTGTGTGGCTGGAGTCTTGAGAAAAGCAACATGAATCTAATTGCACATGCACTAGAGTTGTAACTGACGATGCATATTAACTTGTTTTGGTGATGAATTTGCCTTTGCAAAAATCAGTGTCATTTTTCCTACCCATTAATCCCAAAGGATTTTTTTWAAATATAAAAAGATGTTTGCCTTAATTCTGAAATAATTTTTGCATTATTTCACCTGCTTAAAACAAAAAACGGAAGGAAAACACTGAAATTATTTTTGTTCCAAGTAATTTTAAGAGAGTGATAAACTAAGGCTGTATTATAACTTAGAAGAAGTTGCCAAGAGTGATAAGTGGACTAGAAGCTACTCTGAAGAGGCAAATAAGAATAAGGAATTCCCTTGTCATGGGGTGCTAGAGCATCCTTGACCAGCAGAGTAGTTTGCAGGAACCACTCCAGCTGAATGAGCAGAGCTCTGCATCTGACCTTAGCTGGCATATGATTTGAGAAGGAGAAAGACTGACTCACAGCTTCTTTTACCATCTCTATGTGAGCTGCACAGGGTGAGAACTTTGATTTCTTTGAGAATCAAGGATCACCTGTCTTAATGTGTCTGATTTTCAAACTTATAGTTAATATTTGGTTTTCAAGTTGGGTATCAAACATTACAAGTCATTCTGCAGTGGTGCATTCATAACCAAGATACTTTGTATAAATTGCAGTAATTTGGGTTTGAAGAATATGCATGAATAATCTCAAGGTTTGGGAGCACGTGTAGTTTGTTTAGGATATTCTTTCTGTGTTTCATTGTTGTTCTGTTACAGAACTTAATGGTCAAAGATACAACTAAGGAATAATTCTTAAATTGTTTCACCAGAAAATATGCCAGAACTAAACCCCATCAGTTTTCATGGAAGTAGGTGCCAAGTACAGCTTTTATATTATTCAATCTGCTTTGCACTTAGAATTTAGTCCACCAGTGCTTTTAGGAGAAGGAGAGAGGAATAAAAGAAGGAAGTGGAAAGCAAAGATAACCATTTGGTTGTTTTTTTTTTTTCCCCAAACTGCAGTAATCGTACTTTGGGCAGCCATGAAAGTCTTCGCAAGGCAACCACCTGCATTCAGCTTCAACTACACAACACTAGTAATTTGAAGCAAAGTTTGGCTCGAACGGTATGTCATCTTTTTTTCCTCCTCTTTCTTTCAGCATCCCTGAAGGAATAAAATTCCTGAAGGAATAAAATTCCACCAATCCTTTTAGGTAGCAACCTGCAGTAATAATCAGAGATTATTTGCTTTCCTGAGAATGCATATATTATTGCTGAACTCTAGTTGAAACGTACTGCGGAACATCTCTGCTTTGCTCTTGTAACTCACTTGATACAAGGACTGTAGAGAACACACAACTAAAAAACATCAAAGGTTACCTTTTTAGAAAAAAATCAATTTTGTCAGAATTTAATGCTATTTATTTCAGGTGATCAAAGAATTCTTATTTTTGATTGGCCTTTCTATGTTTTGAAATATAACATGGGCAAAACCACTCAAAGTACTGTGTAAAATGAATTAGATCTGGATTCTTGTCATCATCACTGAAAACCAGGGTAGGCTGATAAAAGCCAGAATCGCAGTTGGTGTGTTTGTGCATGTGTGATGCATACTTGTGTGTGTGTGTATGTGCTTGTTTGTAGACATGTAGAAATACTGTCTGTAAGGACATGTAGTCCTTACAAAAAACATTGTTTTATCATTATCTTAAATCCAGGAAGATTCCTATTCAGATTATTTGAGTTTAAGCAACCTTGCAATGGATTACTGAGCTTTAATGACACTGACCTATGCTACTAAATGTGAGCTTTATTCCCAGTGGACCACCTTGAATTACTTCCAACCCAAAGTTTGCAGTACAGCAGAAGCTTTGTTCTGGGCAGTGTTCACTGGCAGTGTGTTGACTCTGTTCACAGATAGTACCAATTACCTGCTTTGCATAGGTATGCTATCAGCCTGAGTCTGTCAATATATGGGTCAGATGGCAGATTTCTAACAAAAAAGGGTAGGGGCTTTCTTTTCATTTCTGTTACGTGTCACCATGTGAAACATCAAGTTCAATACAATATGTTGTTACCTGGAGCATCAAAAAGGGACTATAATAAGGCCAAATACATATATATATATWTTTTTTTTTTAACATTTTAACCAGTTTATAGATAAAAGCAGAATAATTTAGTGCTGATATGTACAATCCTGACTTAATTATTGGCATTCTTCACTGCCAATATTATTAATTTTATTATTTATTTTTTAAAAACCATTGATTCTTCTTGGTATAACATCGTCCAAAGGAAAGTAAATTAGAAAACGTGGAAGCTTTCATCACCAGGTCACTTCTTCAAAAATGATTCAGATCAATGAATTGCCAACTGCTTGCTCTCAGTCTAGAGAAAATAAGTTGATGTTTGAATATACCTTCAGAAGTGCGTGAGCAAGTGTTCATCTCGTGTCCTTTCTCACCCCATCCCCATATCACAGCAGCAAAAAGAACACCTCCGGGGACCATTGGAATGAGTTTTGTCTTGGGAAAGTATCTGTGGTACCTTGTTTTCATTTAACTGCAAGTTGTTGAGATCGAGGCAGGAATCACCATGTGATTTCCATTGTCTGCATTAAACAGAGATTAGATGGTCATCATAGTCCTTTCTGGTGTTAGATCTGTGACGACAAGACAACCTTTGTTAGGATATGGAAAACTTCATTTTTCCATATAATGCTGCCAAAGAAGGGCTTGAGGAGAGTGAAGTGTTGGTGATTAGATATAATTATGGACGCATGTAAGTATGTGTAATAGTGGAAAAATTATTTACCTTTTTTAGGTCAGCATCTCTATCTTTTAAATGGAATAATATATTATTGATCCTGCTGCTGGGCAGTTGCAGATTTCCAACATTTTCTGACCTGAGAAATCAGTGAYACGAATTAGAATTTTGATACGAATGCGTTTTGCTACTTATTTACATATAGCATGTGGTGAAGGTATTTTTTACACGCATATATTGAAAAGAGGGAGCCTCAAAAAACTTCCTGACAATCTCCTCTTCAAAATTCCAAGCCAATGATTGATTCTCTACAAGTTACTCTGTCTTCAAACAGAAATACTAAAATATAAAGCAAATGACCTATTTGCTGTATATGGATCTGCTATTACTATAGATCATAGAATCATAGAATCATTAAGGTTGGAAAAGACCTCTAAGATCATCGAGTCCAACCGTCAAACCAACACCACCATGCCCACTAAACCATGTCCCTAAGCACCTCATCTACACGTCTTTTAAATGCTTCCAGGGATGGTGACTCMACCACTTCCCTGGGCAGCCTGTTCCAATGCTTAACCACTCTTTCAGTAAAGAAATTTTTCCTGATGTCCAATCTAAACCTCCCCTGGCGCAACTTGAGGCCATTTCCTCTCGTCCTATCGCTAGTTGCTTGGCAGAAGAGACCAACACCCACCTCGCTGCAACCTCCTTTCAGGTAGTTGTAGAGCATGATRAGGTCTCCCCTGAGCCTCCTCTTCTCCAGGCTAAACAGTCCCAGTTCCCTCAGCCGCTCCTCATAAGACTTGCTCTCCAGACCCTTCACCAGCTTCGTTGCCCTTCTCTGGACATGCTCCAGCACCTCAATGTCCTTCTTGTAGTGAGGGGCGCAAAACTGAACACAGTATTTGAGGTGCRGCCTCACCAGTGCCGAGTACAGGGGCACGATCACCTCCCTAGTCCTGCTGGCCACACTATTTCTGATACTGGCCAGGATGCTGTTGGCCTTCTTGGCCACCTGGGCACAGTGCCAGCTCATATTCAGCTGGCTGTCAACCAGCACCCCCAGGTCCTTTTCCAACAGGCAGCTTTCCAGCCACTCTTCCCCAAGCCTGTAGCGTTGCATGGGGTTGTTGTGACCCAAGTGCAGGACCCGGCACTTGGCCTTGTTGAATCTTATGCAGTTGGCCCAGCCTGTCCAGGTCCCTCTGCAGAGCCTTCCTACCCTCGAGCAGATCAACACTCCCGCCCAGCTTGKTGTCGTCTGCAAACTTACTGAGGGAGCACTCAACCCCCTCATCCAGATCATTGATAAAGATATTGAACAAGACTGGCCCCAAAATGGAGCCCTGGGGGACACCGCTCATGACCGGCCGCCAACTGGATTTAGCTCCATTCACCACAACTCTCTGGGCCCAGCCGTCCAGCCAGTTTTTTACCCAGCGAAGAGTACCCCTGTCTAAGCCGTGAGCCGCCACCTTCTCTAGGAGAATGCTGTGGGAGACAGTGTTGAAGGCTTTACTGAAGTCCAGGTAGAGCACATCCACAGCCTTTCCCTCATCCACTAGGCGGGTCACCTGGTCATAGAAGGAGATCAGGTTGGTCAAGCAGGACCTGCCTTTCATGAACCCTTCAAAATTATCTTCAGATTTTCAAAATTATCTGCTTTGGAACCTAATGATATGTTCAGGAGTCTCTTCTGAAGCTTTAAAGCTTGTTTGTGTGCTAAGGAAGCAAAACTCTATACCAATGCCATCTGGAGACTGCCTTCATGATTCTTGCTTACCTTACATAACACTGTTGAAATTGGGGTGCATAGTTAAAAATATCTGCAAATTACTATTTTTTTACTATTATGCTTAATAACCAATATAAGTGGATACTTATAAGTAATGTGCAACTAATTTTTTTGTTGTTGTTTTTTTTTTTTTTTTTAAAACCAGATAGCGTATGAACTTTGGCCAGTAACTAAATGTTCACAATTCTTTTGTGAATTCAGCTGAAAAACGTATTTTTTTAAGGTGAATACATGCTTCCTTTCCTTTTGTGGGAAGCTGGCATTCTGTTATGAAGTATTCAGAAAGAGGAAATTGTCTTGAACTGACCAGTTACAAGCAAGAAATTTGGCCTGGGGCTTTACCTGGAATCACAGGTCTTTCAGCCAGTGGGTGACCTTTAATTTGATTTTGTTTTTTTGAGGCATGAGATTTATCAGCCTTAACACTCTTGAACAAAAGTCTTTTAAGACCCAAATTTTCAATGTGCCAGGTTCCTACTACACTTCCAAATAAAGCTTATACAGAGAACATAAGGTTATCTTTATGATACAGAAACATATTGAAGCTCAGTTTTATACCATCTAGCCAGACAAAGAGCTTCTGTTGACACGAGTGGGAATTCTACACCTTGCAGATTTTTCTCCACACATTGAAATCTTGAGAATGACAATGAATGTGGAGAAAATCCAATAGTCCTCTTGCAAAATGGTGGCCCAGTGTACATGGGTTACAATAATACTGAATAATGACTGCTAGATTTGCTTTGACTACACAACTGTCCTACTCTGTATTTTAACCTAGGTGGTCTTTAAGAGGCAACTCTTAAGCACAAACTCCACAAGTTGTAGTGGGTCAGAATGTTAAATTCCTAGTGGCTGGGTGGTGTTTAGGAGTAGATGTGCAGTGGAACAGTGTAGAAGCAGAAACCTTTATCCAGATACCATTTCCACGGAGCACTCTGCCTGTCCAAGAGACCCATTTTTTCAGAGTTGTCCCCACACATTGATTATCTGTGTAAAGCATCAATCTTTGCAGTGGAGAAGCAGCAAAGAACACTTACGGGTTTCTAACAAGAGCCTCACTTGCTTCCAGAAAGGGATTTTTGGACTAAAGCAGCCAGCAAGAGATATTTCCTGAAAGTTCAAAAACATTTTTATTTTCATATATACCAGTGTTAATGGTGTTAATATTTTACCAGACATGAGTTAAGTGTTAACATTCTGAGTATAATCACAGACGAGAAAAGTCAGTGGTCCATCATGATAAGAAGGTGGGGTCTTTCTTCCGTTATTTAAATGTTTGTGACTTTTTGGAGGGATTGTGTAGTACCTCAAATAGAAGGGAGCCTTTTCTTGTGTTTAAGTATCCCTTGAAATTGTGCTACTGTGAAATGCTTCATGTTCTATTAACATCCTCAAAGTCTCCTTCAACTCTGTTGCAGTTTGACAGGTCTAAATGAGGTTTAATATACTGCAATGCACTGTGGAGGCCAGGAGCAGAGACCGAGCATCTCTTGACGTTTCACATTTTGGAAATGGTTAAAATTAGCAGACAGAATGATTACAAGCAAACAAAAATAGCCTTTCAGGCAGGTAACTAACAAGCTTGGAAGAAAAATTAGCAGTGTTCAGGCCATTAGAAAACATTTATTGTATCAAAGAATTTGTGGAACTATAATTAATAACCTATGATAGGGTTTAACCAGGAAGGGTGACATTTTAAGATACCTTCAAGTGAATTATTGATCACCCCTTTATGGTAACTGACACGGCTCTGAAAGCTTCAGGCCATGAAGTTACTTCAGGTTACTAATAATAGCAAAGAGCATGAGCAACTCTTGGGCTGGTGTAAGTCATAGACTCAGAGTTTTCCTCCAGCTCCAGGGCATGCTTGTGGCAGAGCACTCGTATCGGAAAGGAGAGGTTCTGCTCACAGGCAGGAGCACCAGCAAGTCTGTCAGGACCAGATGAAACCTAATGGAGGAGACACAGACTACGGTGCATTGAAAGCTGCAGTGTTTCCTCTCACTCTGGACCCAGTTATGTAGATCTTTTGGGGTCTACTGAAACCTGCTCCAGCCACGCTGAATTCAAGGATCTGAGGTAGTCTACACTGACCTCAGTCAATTTTGTTGTTGCTGTTCTCTGAAACTTGCGGCTTTGGTCATAAAATGTATTTGAAAGTCACAGAGTTAGAGGCAGTTTATGGAAAATAAATTTCCCTCCCTCAGAATTCATATAAAAAGATGTAAAAATAGTGTGCTTTTCTTTTTTTTAAAAAAGGCACAAACTTTGAGACTTTTAAGATTCTTCAGCTATCTCAGACAGTTATGTACATATGCAGCTACTGTTTATTTTTGTGAGTTAATCTGCGCTMGCTCATGGGGAGAATTTGACCTGTGATCTATACGATCCTTCCAAATTTTGAACTTTGGAATATGTTATTTTATAGAAATCTCCACTAAGGTTGTAGTTTAACTAGTGTCACAGAAACATATTCATATCTTGACAGCCCTTCTATATAATAATCACCCATATGTATTCAGGTGCTAAATAATTCACATACACCCACCTTTTGCCCTAGTCCATCAGATCCCCTTAAGCTTCTGGGTTCCTATCAATCACACATATCTAATTTCTCTCTAAGCTTCAGGGCTCCCTCCTTCAGTCTGTGTCACGTTGTTTCCAAGTTCATCCCTCCCTGTCCTCCAGTCCTATCAGTGTATGAGATCAAGGAGGAAGTTTGTCATTTATCAATCTTGTTCTGTAGCTCAAGCCTTGTCCCTGTGATTGCTCAGTTCAGATGTGCTCCACTATTTGTAAGGTCTCCAGAGGCAGCAGTGTGACAGCTAAGCATGCAGTGACATTGTAAAAATGCAGGGTGGATTTTGCAGAACATGTACACTACTCATCTGTAGGGTAACGTGATTTCAAAAATAAAAAAAAAAAAGGGGGATATGATCTACTGAGAGTCAAGATGGAGCATGACTATTGCTCTGTCTGGAAGTAGCAAATTCAAATCATGATATTATAACAAGCAACCGTGGAGTGCTTGGTGTTATTTCCTTCCTGGAATGCATGCTTCTGATTATGGTAGCACTACAAAATTTTCTCAAGGCTTGAGTGTTATACCAGTCCTCTAGCATGCATTGAAGCAGCATGATAGCTGTCAGAGGTCAGGTGCTCCAAGCCTCAGAGTATGGTATGAGCAGAAGACATGAATTGTGAGAAAAACCAGCAGTTATTAGGTCAGAGCCATATGTAGCACAATTAGTGCTGCACTCAGGAAACTGGCATCCATAAGCTATTTTTGTTATGTCTTGTAATCATTTTTGTAGGAGCAACGCAGTGGGGTTCAGAGGCAGGTTCTGAAATCAGCTGAGAAAAAAACATCTACTCTCAAATGCATCCCCTAACCCCCAAATACTTACCTTGTCTTCTCCTCTATAATAATATTTAACACTCTCATGGCAATACACTGAGATAAGGAACACAGGTGTTTGTATAAGATCAAATGCCCAGACAAAGTGGAGCTTAGTGCTTAGGTCTAAGACACACATTCAAGGCTTAATGCATGAGAATGTTTTTCTTACCTTCACCCCCTTTCATTTCATTCATCTAATTCATCTTTCACTTATTGCCACTATGTGATAAAAGAGATAGTAGCACTCCAGATGGGAATTCTTTACAGAACATCTGTAATGCATCGAGCTCAGCAAGATCCTGCTCCTTAAATGGTGCTATTGCTCAATCTCTATATAATGATCTAAAGCAGAATTAGTGTGAATTAATTCACATGTCAATTAACATATTTAAATTGAATCCAACCATAGCAGAGACACAAGTTGCTCAGGAATGAGCACTTAGCTTTAGACCACTACTATACTTCAATTAACTAGAAAAAATTGCTAGTGTGATCACTTATTCTGAACAAGCTTTCAATATTTGAATTCACTAACATTCAAAATATTAGGAGAAGGCTTTTTAAGCCAAGCAAGTAAAAGACTGGTTTTTTTCTTTAGAAAATAGAAATTTTCTTTCAAATTCTGTTTAAGAGGGGAAAAAAAATCATGAATCATATTTCATCACTGCTGGATTACGCTGTTCTCATTTTTTTGAAATTTTGTTTATTGTATGAAAGTTATAATGGTAAAAGATGCACAGAAGATTTTTTTTTTTCTTACTGAAATGTTTTGCTTAAGGTTAAACCATTTTGTCTTCCCTTCGCAAAGAACTTGAAAGTTTCATTAGTTTAGTCCAGCCTAAAATGGAGTCACCTTTCAGATTCTTCTGTATCCTTGGCCAGATCTAATTTCTGTCCTGTGCTTCACCTTTGAGCAAACAAATATTTTAGAACAGTACACATGTAAATAAATAGGTTGTAGCCTGGTTGCCTAAGCTGTGTGCCCATCCCAGCCTTCATTTACATTTCTAGAGATACTAAGAAAAATAACGTCTGGCAGCTGTCCCAGCCACTATGGAAACAGAAGTTCATCACCACTAGATGCCTATGTGCTGTGCTGCTCTGCTTCTGTTTTCTTGTTTAATTCTTTTCTCTCTCATCCCCCCACCCTTCCCAGGGTTATACCTGTTCATAAGTGCCATTCAGTTTGTAATCCTTGACCAGTGAATTTGGGGTCATGCTTGTCACAAGCCCCTCCGTAATTTTTCCCTATGAGTTATAGGGATATGGGCTCAACCATGAGTCAGAAAAAGGGAAGAATTTTCAGGACATGGTGGTGCCTACAAGCTGGCAGTACATGCCTAGCATGGGCTGAGCTACCTCTATGGGGTGGGAGGAATTAAGGCATCAAAGGCAACAAATCCATGGGGCTGGAGAAAGGACTATATCTGAATGGGAACAGGTTTGGTCAGCAGAATGTGTCAAATAAGGCAAAATCACAGAATCATTTAGGCTGGAAGGGACGTCACGGGATCATTTAGTCCAATCCCCCTGCTCAAGCAGGGTCAGCTGGAGCCSGTTGCCCAGGACCATGTCTGGCCAAGTTTTGAATATCTCAGCAGATATTCAAACCTACTCCACAAACTTTCAGGGCAACCTCTTCCTGTGTTTGACTACCTTCACAATATTTTTTTTTTCTTGTGTTAAGGTGGAATTTCATGTGTTTTAATTTGTGCCCTTTGCCTCTTGTCCTGTCAGTGAGCTCTACTGAAAAGAGTCTGACTCCCTTGTCTTCACTATTTTCCATCAGATATTTGTACACATTGATAAGATTTCCCCTGAGCTTTCCCTTCTCCAGACTGAACAGTCCCAGCTCAGCCTCTCCTCATACAAAAAAATACTTTATTGCCTCGATCATCTCTGTGACTCTTCACTGAGAGAAGTCCCTTCAGAAGGGTTGCAAAGGCTGGTACAGATGTTCTTCATTCTGTTCTCTCAGAAAAGCAAGCAGCAGAGAGGTTGTGGATGCAAACTGATTTCTGCTTCATGACTAGTGTATGTTGCCATTGCAAGTGGGTGCCTTCTGCTGTCTATAACAAGAAAGCAGAGGCAGGGTTTACTGAGGCCTGGCTATAGTCTTAATCTATACATAGCTAGAAGGAACTACTGTGACAATCTGGTTTAGCCTTCTAGATAGTACAATCCAGTGTAACATGAGAGAGATTCACCAAATAAAATTCCAGACCGAAACATTCTGAACGCTCTGAAAGGAGAGTTCCTAAAAGAACATGCTAACTTTGGAAAATACCAAGCAAATCTCTCCAACATACATTCTTCCTATCAGAATACTATATCTCACTATATGCTTCTCTTCCACAGCATGAGGACGACCAAAGACTGTTCAGTGTGGATCACCTGTTAGAAGACACTTGTGTCCGGAGACTGACTCGGTAAGAACACTGGTATTTAGCAGTATTTCTGTTTGTAATTGTTCATATTTGTAGTGAGCCTCCTGGCCCCAAAGGACAATTCTGAGACCTACTGGGGACAGGAATGATACCAGAGAGAAAGAAAATTGGTTCAATGTTTTAGACTCATTTTCAGACCTTATTGATTGCTGTAATTGTGTAATTTTTCCCCATTCTCTCCCTTTCATGTCATTGAAGGTTTCATTAGGGCTTTAATGTTTCCCAAAGATTCCCAGGATTGAAGGAGTCATAATTTTCACATATGCATTGGTCTCAGAGAATTTTTAAGAGTAAATACTGTAAAAATAATAGATTTGCTCTTCATTATGCCTGTGCCTATGCATCACACTTTGAGTGATGTTTTATTTTATTTTATTTTTTAATGGAGGCTAGCTATGACAAGTTTTTAACTTGGCACTCAAAGCACATCTGACTCTAAAGCTAGCCTACCATGGATAAGCACTAAATGAGATAGATTCCTCATTCAACTTTCATTATGTTCCATTTCATGCACTTAGATAAAGAAGCTGTTAACGCTTTTTGTAAAGTTTTTCATCAAAGTGTTATAAAGTACTTTGCCAAGAATGGTAAATGCCTGTCATTTAGCAGATGGAGGAAAACAGAGGGGTAGTGACTTGTTCAAGGTGAATATCTGGTGCTTACTGAGGACCCATCTGGTTTCCTAGGAGTATGGCCCAAATTTCCATTCTGGTCCTTGCTATAAAGAGTTCAAACCAATCATACAGCCTATACTCACACTACTTATTGACTGTTTTATTTCTTGTGATGTAAAGCATGTGACCTTTTCCATTGCAAAGAGAGTCTTCAGAGGGGATATGTGGTAAAAGATGTTGAGCTGCAAATCAACTATGGTCCGCAAAATTTCCTCTGATACTGTAGGGCAATGAATAACTGATAGCATAGGCAATAAATACTTTCTTTCTTCAACCACAAGTTCAGTAAATATTGAAAAAGTAAAAGCTTGAACTGTGTTTGATCACTATTTCCTGCTTGTCCCATGGATTGTTGATGGGTAGGAGAAAACATTTTCCAGCAGTGATGACCCAGAAAGATCTGTGGTCAGGCCTGTGCTCTCAATTGCGTTTCTAACTTGTCTGAGAAAAAAAAGGGTAATAGCTAAGTGACAAAAGTTTGCTGTCCATAATGTGCACAGGAGCTGCCTGTGGTGATTTGCAGAAGGATTTTACAATGCTGAGTTGAGTGTGTGATAAAGTGGCAGATGAAATTTTGAGAAGATAAATGTAGATGGGAGGAAACGGTCTTAAATTCACATATGAAATCATAGGCTCTGAGGTGACTTTTACCACCAGGAGTGAGTTCTTGGGGTTATAATAAATAGTTCTGAATGTCAGCTTGGTGCACAGCAGCTGCAGAAAAGATGAAACAAATGTTGGGAATTATTATGAAAGAAACGAAAAACCAAAAAACAATATTATGCCACAGTATCAGTGTAGGGTGTTCATTAATCTTGAATATGGCTGGCAGTTCTGCTTCTCCCATTTCAAATATGATGTAATAGAACTTGAAAAAGTGAAGAGAAGGGCAGCAAGGATGGTCAGAGGAATGAAATGCCTTCCATATGAGAAACAAATAAGTAACAATATTCTTCATCCTGATGAAGAGTTAATAGAAGATGGGTATTTTATAGATGACAAGTCTATGAAATTGAGGAGCACAGAGGACGTCTGCAGAAAAGGATCGTTTACTGTATCTTTGAATGCAGGATAAAGGGAGCATGAAGTGAAAGCAGCAGATTCAAAACAGACAAGAGGAGGTATTTCTTTGTATAAGACCTAATTAAGTAATGTCTGGACACAGCCCGGCTTACCCAGGACTGTGTCCAGATGGTTTCTGAATATCTCCAAGGAGGGAGACTCCATAACTTCTCTGGGCAGCTTGTGCTGCCAGTGCTCAGCCACCCTCGGTACCTCCTGTGTTTCAGTTTGGGCCCATAGCCTCTTGTCCTGTCACCTGGCACCACTGAAGAGAGCCTGGCTCCATTGTCTTTGCACCCTCCCTTCAGGTGTTTGTATACATCAAGAAGATCCCCTCTGAGCTTTCTCTTCTCTAGGCTAAACAGTCTCAGCTCTCAGTCTTTCCCTGCAGGAGAGATGCTCCAGTCCCTTCATCACATTAGTGGCCCTTCATTGGACTCTCTCCAGTACATCCATRACTCTCTTGTACTGAGGAGCCTGGAACTGGACACAGTACTCCAGGTGTGGCCTCACCAGTGCTGAGTAAGAGGGGAAAGATCACCTCCCTCAACCTGCTGGTAATACTTCTCCTAATGCAGCCCAGGATACCTTTAGCCACCTTTAGCCTTTTTTGCTGCAAGGGCACATTGCTGGTTCATGTTCAGTTTCCTGCCCACAAGGACTGCCAGGTCCTTTTCTGCAAAGCTACTTTCCAGACAGTCAACCCCCAGCATGTACTGGTGCATGGGGTTATTCCTCCCCAGGTGCAGGACTTCACACTTCCTTTTGCTGAACTTCATGAGGTGCCTGTCAGCCCATTTCTCCAGCCTGATGAGGTCCCTCTGGATGGCAGTACAACCCTTCGGTGTATAAGCCACTCTTCCCAGTTTTGTGTCATCAGCAAACTTGCTGAGGGTATACTCAGCCCAATCATCCAGATCGTTAAGGAAGGTGTTGAACAGTACTGGACCCAGGATAGACCCCTGGGGTACACCACTAGTTACCAGCCTCCAACTAGACTTTGTGCCACTGATCACCACCTTCTGGGCCCAGCCGTTCAGCCAGTTTTAAATCCACCTCGCTGTCTGCTCATTCAGCCCATAGTTTATTAGCTTCTCTATGAGGTTGTTATGGGTGACAGTGTCAAAACCCTATGATTTCATCATGGAAGGTTATCAGGTTGGTCAAGCGCAACTTTCCCTTGGTGAAACCATTCTGACTACTCTCTGTCACCTTCTTGTAGTTCATGTGCCTGGAAATGGTTCTCAGGATTAGTTGCTCCATCACCCTGCTAGGGTTCAAGGTGAGGCTGATCAGCCTGTAGTTCTCTGGGTCCCCCTTCTTGAAGATGGGAGTGACATTTGCTTTCCTCCAATCTTCAGGCACCTCTTCCAATCATCATGTTTGTTCAAAGATTATCAAGAGTGGCCTCACAATGACATCAGCCAGCTCCCTCGGCATTCGTGGGTGCATCCCATGAGGGCCCATGGACTTATGTACGTCCAGTTTAAGTATTCTCTAACCTGATCCTCATCCACTTCCTAGTTCATTCCAGGGACTGCTTCCTGGAGGCCATGTCCATGAGACAGCACCACACTAGACTCCTTGCACATATGCAGCCTTCCAGTGTTGTGCTTAAGGCTTGCTCCAGGACGTGCA
Source organism: Phoebastria nigripes (assembly GCA_035582835.1). Classification (NCBI taxonomy): domain Eukaryota; kingdom Metazoa; phylum Chordata; class Aves; order Procellariiformes; family Diomedeidae; genus Phoebastria; species Phoebastria nigripes. Next base: position 104,604 of record JAYKAV010003032.1, read on the forward strand.
TCACATACCTTCCATGTTATGGTATGGAAATATCACCATGGTGGACTGCCTCATGTTATGTTGGGCATTTTGAACTGAACCCCCCCTTTTTAATGAATAAAAACCCTACGTGTCTTAGTAGCACTGTAAAGTCGTAGGGGGCCTGGAGTAGGCTCCCACTTGGTGCTACGCAGGGTGCACAGCTGGTTCTCTCTAACTGGCTACTCCAAGTACCGTGAACACAAGCCTTCGTGCACTCCTTAACTTAGAGATCAAAAAATCACTCCCTGGAGCAAACTTCTTTAGCAGTGTTCACATATTCTTTTTCCCCGTTAGAGGCAACTAGTTAGAGCTGAAAGCACTTATATTTGAAGCACCACCAAAATTATAAGGTGAGCCATAGAGTGAAGAAAAGCCCTTATTCTTGTAAGCAACGCCACCCTAGTATTTTTTTGTGAGTAGGCCAGTCAATAATATCATACCTAGTCATAACAGCTGTTTCTAACATAACATGCAGCAACATCTTTGTGCTTATTCTGCACTGGGATGTATGTTTGCGACATGTTATTACTTTCCCATATTGCTGTGTCTTCACCACTGTGAGTATTTAGATTAGCTAAATAAAATAATGCTTAGGGTTGTCTGCATGTACTGCCGTTATATTTCTGATTGTAGCACACAAACATTTGTGTTTTAGAGAATGTATTGATTGAGATGCTCAGTCTGCTTAGATCCAGCAGAGAAGGAAAAAGAACTGTTTGAACTGGCTTGAGATGAAGTAAAACGAATGAACTGGAACCTTACCTCTGTAATAATCAGATTTGCTCTCACAGGCAAATGTGAACAAATAAAACTGGCAGCCCCTACATCGCTTCACACACTGATTTTCATAGCTTGAAAATGAAACGCAATGTAAATCAACGAGTGCATCAGAAGAACTGCAGTCCATTGGCCGACAATCTCTGATACTGAGGTGCCAGTAACTATAACACGATGGCTAGTCTGATCCATGCAGTTAGGCACAGCTTAGTTAGGTAGCATGGTGATAAACAGCAATTTAGAAAGGAAACCTAGCACTGCTCCACAGTAGATGCTGCTGCCAGGAAACTGAAAAATGAATGCTTTAAGTATATGCTATATATTTGTTGTCTTCCTCCCATATAGACCAGCTGGGATCTAGGACTGACTCTTTCAAGTTGTTTTTACTTTTCTTTTTTCTTTTCTTTTCAAAACTATTGTACCATATTGCCTTGCTAAAAGCTCCAAAAATTTCCTCCATGACAAAGAAACACTGAATGTTCATGGGTTCGTTAGCATTGCCTTATTTATATGCAGTTATCAAAAATGTACAAGTATGAAGTATATCTGTGTGATAACATAGGGGTATTATTAGTTATCTAGCAGCCAAAGATTCAGGATAGCATTAGTAGAGGTATTTTGATCACTGTTACAAGTTGCTGGATTTGTTTCCTATTAGTTATGTAAAATCAGGGCTACTTTATACAGAAAATTCTCCAGGGTAGAATAAACTGATGGAAAATATGCTAATTTTTTGAACTAGTATTACAACTTATGAAATTATTCTGAAACCTGAATTTAGGCCAAGCATGCTAATAAACATGCTTACCTGTATGCATCAAGGCAACAAGGCAAGCTCATATGTCCTGAACTACTTTTGAGCTGGGTAATGCTATGAAAAAGATGTTATGCCTGGAGACTTGGTCAAAGCAGAGCGACAACTTGTATTAGCTATGATTTAACAGGATTACAGGAGGAATTGCCAGACAGCTACTGAACACACAAACTGCCTGGCTAGATAAGGCTAGTGCAGATTGGAAATAAGAAGCTGTAAAGGCAAAACCATCTGTAGGAGGAGGTGAATAGTAGGTATCTATGGGGGAATGCACTCTGCTATTAGCACAGGGAAGGCCACCTAATATTTCTCTATTCTGTATATGATGATTTCAGTGCAATGACTCTCTTTCCTTCTCTTGCTATATGATATATATAATGAAAGTCTAACCACGTACCATGAAACCTGTACTTTAGACCGTAGTTGAAACTCTAATCTCTGATTGCTCAGTTAGCCCAACTAAGATACATGAGGACACACACAATTTCTCTGTAAACAATAGTCCATTTGCTCTTAAGCAATCAAAATACTTTCGTGGCTTCCAGACTGCAATGGAGGGGAAATTCCTTCTAAGCCTTCTGAAGAGAAAGAACCCGAATAGAAGGGGTCAGTGCGAAATATAAGAGGAAAAAAAAGTCAAGGATAGAGTAAAACAAATAAACACTGAAGAAAGAATATAAATTGAAATTTCCACTTTTTCATAAAAGCACATGCAAACCCTAACTACCACTGAGCACCATCAAGGCAATAATGTGTCCATTTTACCCGTCAGTAGGCTGGGCAGGGTGTGGAAGTGGGAGTTAAGGTTTCTGTACCCTTTCCTGAAGATTTGACCTTACACAGGAGGCCGTCAAAGGAAAAGGAAGGTGTATTCCTGTGTGTAACAACCTTAGCCACGGTCTCATAGACACCTTTTTTGTTTTGTTCCAGCTGACATATAAATGATGGCTAGAATTTCACTGTGCTTGAAACACAGAAAATTACACAAATGATTCTTAAAAGCAAAACTCTGATTCTGGTTATCTGTTGGGGATAGCACTTGGAGCCTGTGATTCTAAAATGGTGAGATTTGCAGCTGAAGCGTCAGTCCTGGAGTTCAGTGTAGAGAGGTATATAGTCCTGCTCATAATCCTGATTAATTTAGTGAAGCTTTGCTAAGGCACAGCAATCTGCCTGTACCAACTTTGTGGTAACTTTTGTAGCATGACAAAGGCATGGAACTACAGAGTGGTATATGTCTATCTACAGAAGTAAAACAATTCACAGCTTAGGTAATGCTATGGGAAAGGTAGTTGCTGAAACAGTTTGAGCATGTAAACTTGAGAACTGTAAGCAAATAAAGTTTAATGAATTATGTAGCAATGGTGTCCCTTTTTATAATATACAGTTTTATACTTGTGACTTAGTATGGACTTTAGAAACATAGAGCATTTCTAGAAGTTTTGCGGATGTTTTGCCTGATTCTCTGCAGCTTCAGGCTGTGAAGCGATTGAGAAAGAAGGCATTGTAGCGTGTACTTAAGTCCATCCTTCTTCAAGGCAATATTTAAGCACTTGCTTAACCTCAAAGAGTAAAATAAATGGGATTTGGAGTTCAATAGACAGTGAAATAGCAAATCACTTACTGGAGTTCTTTCACTCGGGAAACATGTATCCTCCAGGTATAAGTAGAAGATTTTTACATCTATGCTTTGTGACAAATGACTACCAAAAAACCATGGAGATCCAGGTTCAATTACATGATGTCTACATAAGCACTTGTCCTTATTTCGTACCAACATAAAATCACTGTCAATTAAACTATTCCCAATTTATAGAATGTGAAAAAAAAAAAAAAAAGCAAACCTGTTCTCTTTATCCAATTGTTATTAACTTGATGTTGTTTTCTTTTTTCCGATTTCCAGACGAAACCTTGTTTCACTTATTATGAAATATAGAGGTGAAGTGGAACATCTATTGCAAAATGAGGTATTTGTTCTCAGTTTGTTATACCAGAAAAGCATTAACTTCTACATGAAAGGTATCTAATTATTAATGTGTCTCAAATGCAATTAAGGAAGACTTTTAATTAAGTCTGTTTAACCTGACTTTGAAAGGATATAAATTCTCTTAATAAAACTTGGCTTGAGATTAGGAAGAAAGTGCTACAAATTTAAAATATCAAAGGTGACTCTTTCTAAGTGTCAAGGAACCTGTAAATAAGAACAGGATCGTTTGGGTTGGCAGTATAATATTTGGAATTAGTAGAGGTATAATACACTATATGTATCTGCAAAATTTGTCCCTGATTTTTCAAACCCACAAGCCAAATGTTTACATATTTAGGACATATATTCAAGCATGCGATAGTTTGCAGTATTAGGTTTAGGCAGCAAAACTCATAAGTACTTTATTTTAAAGTATTGTGGGCTGCCAATTGAATGTTACATGCTTGAAGGAAAAATCTCTTAGGAATTCTTCTCTGCTAACTAATRTTTTAAGGACAAATGTCTAAAGGACAAACGCATATTTGAGTGATAGCTTGGAAGGAAACCAATGGCTGTTTGATCTGAGTTTCAGGTTATCATACTTACTGACTTCCTAGGGTTTGGAACTGGAAAGAAAATGAAGGATGTTAGTGAAATCAAAGAATACTGATGTAGCGTGGAGATATTCCAGTGCATCCCTTCCAGAGTTATAACTCATTATGATGAAGTAAAGATTTCTTTGAAATATATGTTAAAACATAAAATTCTTATTTGTTTCAGAAATCTGTCACCTGTATTCAAGTCCAGATTTTAATCTTTCTGGGTATTCTTGATCCATGGGTATTTCTATTTTGAATAGTCAGAAAAAATACACATACACGCAAGTGTGTATACAAATACACTTATATGTTAATGCACATATACATACAGACATGTACATGAATACATAAATATATATCAATACATATGTAAATAAATATATGTAGATGAAAATATTCTACATTTTTGTGTAAATCTTTGACACTTTTATTTTGCAAAATGCGTATAAATTTAAAAGCTGTGGAACTGTGCCTAGCTACAAAGTAAAGCTCTGTTTTTGATACTGTGTAGGTATTCACTGAACTTTTCTTTGTAAGCAACTTCTCAAAGGGGACTATTTAGTATATAAAATGTGATGCAGTCATAATCATTTGGAAAACTGAGGTCCCCAAACCCACACGTGCATATGTGTTTCTTTACTGAAGTAGACCCATCAGTGTAGTTACTCACATTCACTTGAAATTTTAGAGCCTAAAGTAAGAAGATTCCAAATTCAAAGCAAGCTATAATCTCAACATTAATGAGGCATTACAATCCACCCTCTGCAACTGATGCTCTGTAGATATTCCTCAGACCTATAATGAAGTACTCTTAAATTTGTTTTTGCTAAAGATTTTTACCTTGAGTAAGCAATTACTTGAGATCATTAACTTTTTATAAAGGGAAGACAGGACATTTTTCAAATATTCATGCTACGCAACAAATACGCATGTGTTACTCTAGAGCTAAATTTCTTTGTAGTTCATTTTTTTTAACAAGGTCCTGTCTACACAGGGACACTCAATAAAGTTCATGTGAATTGCTTAAAAGAGCAGGATTGTAAGTTAATGACATAGGTCAGATGACCATGCAGATGTTTTCATTCAGAGGCATCAGAGTGTATGGAGCTTTTTCAAACCTATAATAATTAAAACTACTCTTACTGCTTTGCTTTAATAAGTGGCTTGAAAAATTATGGAGCTGTAATGTAATAAGTTATAGTCCTAAATATATAGTAAAGAAAGCAAAAAATGAGAACCCTTTATTTGGCCTTTGAATCCTTGTTTACTTATTTTCTCTAACATCTGATTAGATTCCTTTAAGAAGGTTTAAAATTGGGATCTTTATAACTGCCCCCTACCCCAAGGTTACATGGGAAAAATTATGTTGATTTTCAAAGCCAGTACTCACATCACTGGGAGCGTTGTTACCCTTCTTCTGATTCACCACAATCCACCCTCAGCACACTCTGAACTTTAAGCCACTGGGAGCTACTCACATATACTAAATTAAGTACACACATACCTGTTTAAGTTCTGTACTCARCTGGAACTTCCTTAAGCATTCAGTTTTAATCAGACAGATCTTGAGATTCTCAGTTAAAAAAAAAATCAATGTTTTTTTTGCACATTTATCTACCTACTTCCAAATTTACTTGTTCAAGGATGTCTGTTAAAAAGCCTTGGAGATACCAATACTTCTGACTTATGTGAGAAGCCCACTATCATTATTATTAGTAATGATCAATAAATGGAAAATTCATTTTATGATGGATAATGCCTGTATAAAATGAAAATGGAAAAAAAAAAAGTTTAGGATATTTGGCACAAGGTGAGGGTGTGATTGGTGCTGTTGGGGTTGAAATGTAAAGAGTGTTCCTAGAGAGTGTGTGCAGGCAGACAACTAGCCATTTTGATTGCCCTGATAATCACTTGACATGCACTTCATTTTTAAATCTATTCAGAATGTACTATTAATGTAGAGAGAAAACTTTGTAAATTTTTAATACAGAGTGTAGAAGTTCTAGAATGAAGTAGCATTTTTTTATCATATAAATAATTTAAAYACCAAAATATCCTTCAAAGGTTCTGCTGGTATTTATATATGTAGAGGGAACAAACATATACAAGATGTTGACTATAATTCTTTTGGACTTTCAGAAAATTTAAAACTTCTGTAAGAAATGAATCTCTGTCTTCCCTTCTTTGGGACAAAAATCAGTTTCATACGTCTACATATGGAAAAGGAAAACTCTTTACATGATAATATCCAAAAAGAGAAATAGTGCAAAAGAAGTCATTATTCATAGTATACAGTATTACACAATTTTTTGATATGCTTACTCTCCTTGATCTGCAATATGCTCCTTAGAAGTAGCTACCATATAAACAAAGTCTATGGTATACTAGCTTCTATAAAATATTAAGTACTTTGTTAATTTATTTCTAAACAGTATAGTATATTATACAGAAATCGATACATTCCTCAAGATACCCAACTCTTTTTGTGGAACAGCATATATATGTAGGTACAAAATTATATAAACTGTTGGGTTGGTTTTGGTTTGTTTTTTTTTGCTGTTCAGCAGTATAGCTGTTTGTCTACTCAAGGATTACTCTTGTGTATGTCTATTGCTCGTGTACTGCTCAGAAATTGCCCTGAATGAATGTGTCTTTATAGACATAAAATCCCTTGTTCTAATAATTCATATCCACTTGTGAAGAAAAATCCTAATTTAAAATGTATTTAAGTTAAATGCTAAATTAGAATTATATTTAATTTTTAATTACAAATTATATATAATAATTAAAAATTATATATGTATGTATGTGTGTGTGTGTATATATATATATGTATTTCTTCAACAACTGCACAGTAAACCGGCGTGTATAACGCTTTGGTTTTGTCAGTGTAATACATGGTAACAAAGCCATGCCATTTTCACAGGTTTCTACTTCTGCTGGAAATGTATGTGTGTATAGAGAGTAAATCCTGCAAGAGTTCAATTTAAAAATCTATGTAGTAGGAAAGAAATATGAAAGAAAGGAAATGCATTCCTTGTAAATTGGCAGAAGGGTGAATCAACTTCAGACTGAAAGAAGGTCTAAAGTTCTCAAGAGATTACAGTCAGCCATAGCCTTTTTCTCTCCAGAACCTCTAGTATGAAAAGGTGTTGCTGTCTTTAATTACTAAAAAAACCCCAACAACTTATATTTAAAAGAATTCTGACCACCAAATATTTGAGCATATTTTATGTAATTCATTCCTGCTTTAGTTCTGCTCAAGGCAGGTAATGTGGAATTAGTAACCTCAATATATTTTTATATTTATTTGTATTAATGACAGGTGGTAACCTTCTCAGTACAGTCTGAATATAGACGTCAAGCTTAAAAATAGAAAGTTCATCTTGTAGCACAATTTTTCTTTTTCAGGCATGAAATGGATGAGTTAGAGGAATGGTTTTATCAGTAYGTAGACATGCTGTAGCGCACTAGAAGGAACATTTATCGGTACAGAAACATGGAGAATATTTATAGGAGAGCTTCTACTTGTTCAGAGAATATATTTTAAGGTTTAATGAAGTGATATAACTATGCAGGAAACCCATGAATTTTTATTTATTTATTTATTTTCCTGAACATAGAGTACTTGATATTTGAAGATTGCATTTTCCTTCCTTTGGGATCCAGATTTTTTTTCTTGAATTCCCCAAAGTATTTCTGAGATTATTCATCTAGAGATTTTTTTCATATGGTAATATTTAAAGATCTAAATTTATTATCAATAAGATTTAATAGTTTGAACTATATATATATTTTGCAGAAAAGCTAGTTGCAGAAGTACTCAGTCCACAAGTGTCAGATTATGCAGCCTCCCACACAGTCACTATTTTTAGGAGGAACATGGCTGTCTGCCAGCTCTCACAGAGATGGGTAGGAGACGATAGTGGGGATAAATTCACAGTATCATAAAAACCTCAGAAAGTTTGTGAATCATTTGGGTTCAGGTTTCCTCAGAAGTTTCTTTACAGTGCTTCTGCACTCATGAAGTTCAGACAAACCCATGTTTTGCCTCAAAATTAGTCTTAGATACCAAATTTGTCACAGTTTTCAACAAGGCACATTTTGTGGAAGATAATTGGACTTCAGCAAAAATTATGCTATCCTTAGGAAACTATTGGTCACTAGTGATTGCAATGTAGCCAGACTAATGCATGGTGTGTTTGAATTTTGCACGAGCAGATATGATTTTTTACATAATCACTGGCATGAAGTTTATGATAAGGCATTTCTGATAAATGGTATGTCTACTGTTTGCTTTTTTTTTTTTTTCTTTCTTTGCTATCAACAGCATAAAGTTGCTAATGTGATTGAAGTAGCTAAAGCAATCTGCAGTGTCCTCTGTTTTGTGGAAACCAGACACATTACTGATGCAGTCAAGAAACTCCATGCAGTGCCGCTGGTGAAAGCACAGGTAAAAGATGCAAGTTGATGTCCTATTTTTCTCTTTAAAACTGGAGCTTGAATGGGTATCACTAATCTTCTGATTGATCAAGGCCATTCTACTGTCTTACTACGTATTTTCCTTCTGACAAGCATTAGGTAGAAGCACTATAAAAAAAGAAAAGATTGTTGACGATGTGTGACAGAGGAGCAACAGAGGACTTGTCCTGTGTTTAACTGTAACTGATATGCTCCTCTGGTTGTTCTTTCTTATTCCCATCACACATACAAATCTCTGCTTTGCAACATCACCTATTTACCAAATCATGCAATTTCAAAGTATTCAATTTTTATATGTTTAGCATAGGTTGTTAACAATAAAAAAAAATTCCTTCTGTAAATGTCACTTAAATTATGAGTTTTTCAGATAGAAATGCCTGTGCTATTTATGCAGAGAAGGACCAGCATCATATAGTCCTGATTTTAGCTGGAATACTCACTCTTGAAACACTGAAGTGGGTTTTCCAGGGGTTACTGTATAATTGTGAACTGTGACTTTGGAGGGTGGTATCTGTTCTCAGTTTTGTCATCAGCTGCTTTGGTATGACCTTGGATCAAGTCACTATGACCTGATTTACAGAAGTTCTGAGCACCCAAAAATTCTTTTGAAGTCAGCATCTTGGAAATAGAGGTGCTAAGCAAATTTGAAAATCAAACTATGAATCACTTGGATTTAGTCTGGTGTAACCTTAAGTCATGCAAATTCTTTCCCACCCTAATGAAATTCACTCTTCACACCTTTTTTAAAATTTTAATAAGTTACTAAGGAATTCTTTTCTTTCCTTGTATGGTCTCTGTCTTGTTCTTTCTCACAGCTAATATTGTTTAGAAAAACATGCCAAACTGGGCRAGATGCTTGTGTTCTCAGACCGTTACCTGCTTACAAAACTTTTATTCTTTCTCTTTATTGTTTCGGTGTTTTGGGGGGGGKTTTTTGATTTTTTTTTTAGCCCATGGTTTGTGATATGTGTAAGAACACCTAGGACAGGAAAATAAACAATGGGATAACTAGTGTTAACTGAGTTAACTAGTGAGCATTAATTAGAAACATGTCTAGCTACATAAGTGGAATTTATTTAACTATGCCTGATACGCAGTTTGAGATCCCAAACATAAGACTGGGGAAAGCTAGCGTAATTCTTCTTATAACATTTCTTATGTCATAGGAGTGATACATAGCAAATCAATGTTGTACTGTCATCCATATACACTTACTCTTGACAGGTTCAAACCCTCAAATACTCATCATCTTACAGGGGCAAACTTCTTCATGAGAGGTGAAAAGACTCACCAAAGAGCAGAAAGTATATTAGTTGAAGAGGYTCCAGTGATGCTCAGAAAACCTCTTTTCTTAAATCTCTGCATTCTTAGCCTCTGTTTATTCCTCTTAAATGTGGGGGGCGGCCGGGAGGGAATAGCTTCCAACTTAGGTAAAGTACAGGACCCAAGCAAATAAACTCTAGAACATCAATTTAGCTCTCTCCAGGTCTGGGTTGTAAGTAAATCCCTGCACCATGTTTCTGGAATGGAGGACACTAGAGACCACAGAGCAGACATTGCTGCATGGCCCTGGGCAGAACCAGCTGTGGCCTTCTGGAATTAGTTATATATATGTGTGTGTGTATATATATCCACATATATATATATATATATATATATAAAAATCAGTCTCTCTGAAGGTTGACAAGTATTGTTAAGGACCAAGCTGCAAGAAGCAACATAGCTCTAGTATTTTTTGTTGTTGTTGCTCAGAGCTGACCAGCTGATTCACTTAAGCGCCTTCTCTTGCTTCCTTTCTGTGTCATGACTCACTGTAAATCTTGTTTCTATAGCATCCTAAATCTTTTCATGTCCACTTCAGTATCAATTATTAGAAGTCACTATTCTGGGTAAATTCCAGCATAAATGGGTCTGTGGCAGCACACATTTTATCTGGCATGTTGTTGATTTAAATGGAAATAAGAATATCTCCATTTAAGAGAAGTTCGTCCTGTATATTGGAGGGCAAATACAGTGGAGAAAGAGATAAAAGAAGTAACAAGGGATTCACATGATCTGCTTTTCAGTTAAACCCCAGGCCGTCCTGAAAGGCGTCAGGCAGATCAGCATCTTCCCCTTGAGAAAAGTATTTTGTCAACCCAGAATCTTTCTTAAGAAAGAGCTTGGTCCAGTAAAAAGATAGGGAGGACAGTAACAGAACATGATGTTCTTTAGGAAGGAATTAGAGCAGAAGAAATGTATTAGGATTAATTTGTTAAAAGATTTCTTTTGGAGTTAAGAGAAATTTAGTGTATTTTCTGTTTGAGTGTTCAGGTCAGCTCTGTGAACCCAATGTGTAAACTGCCTCTTATGCCTGGCTTATATTTACTAAGTATCCCTGAGTCCATTTTCAGCCCCATCCTCTCTGAATTCCAGCAGAGAGATAGATATAGTGGTCAAAGAGCCAAATCAGTTCCTATTAGTGTGGCCTGTCCTGAGCAATCAGAAAACCCCACATGTCATGCCATGAAGAATAAGATAATGGGGTAAAACCCAAAAAGTACAGGTCATCTTTTTCAAGTCTAAGGTTTCTGTTGATGTTCACATTTGCTTCTGCTTCTCTTCTGAGTCACTGTCATGCAAATACTATTTTTATTTTAGAGATGAAGTGATTGTTACTAGGCAAATAATTGAATTATGAGCTGATCTATCCTGTTGTAAAAACAAACAAACAAAAAACCCAAAACAAACAAACAAAAAACCCTTCTCCATGTGTTCCCAGCTTGCCATCACTCATCCTCCAGCATGTGTCCGATTTCCAACTCCACTGTATAGACAGTCTCCAATATATACAGGTTCTGCTCAACCAGCTTCCATGTGCTTCCTCGTACAGAGGGAGTAATACACTTTCCTTTTTCTGTTTTACCTATTTAAATTATAAGCTCTTCAGAGCAAGGAACGCCTCTCCTTATCTATATGTACAGTCTTCAGCACAGTAGAGTGCTGGTCCTGGCTGTAATCTCCAGAGGCTAAACATGGTAAGTGGTGGTGGTGGTGATGATAATAATGATGGTGTTTGCTCATCTGTAATGAGCAAAATGATACTGTTCCTGAATACCCTCTTCTGAATGTTAAAAAGATTCTGTCCTGATAGAAAAATATTTTAAGACTAGTGATAAAATATTCAGTCTTAGTAGTCACATAAGAAGCTGCTTGTTTCCACATTCCTCTTGGAGAATACTGACTAGATTGTTACAAATTTTTTTAAAGTTTTTAAGTTATTGAGGTTTTGTTCCCTTAACATTCCCTTCCAGGCTTGGTTAGCTGAATTAGTTGTCTGTCCCTTGAAGCCTTCCTGTAAAGGCTGTCTATGACCTTGACTGACACCCCTCTCCCCCTTACTCCCTCCTTGGTGAAGCAGACCTGACTAACAACTGACTTCAAACAAATGGAGGGGGGAGGGAAGTAAAAAAAAAAAAAAAAAAGTCAAACTCTTCCTGCACCAGCAAACACCGTTGCTGCTGCTTGCTTTTTACTCCTTTGAGAAATAAGTGCTAGGACAGTTGATTAGACTTCAGCAATCTAGAAAAAGTTCAGTTTTGATTTTATGAAGAGCTTTATCTTTCTCAGCAGCAACTGAACTATAAATGTCATAAAAGCAGTAAAATATATTTCTGCATGTTCTGTAACTCGAATGCTGTTCCATTTCATGAAAATAGAGATTACACATTATATGCAACTGCCTCATGTATAGGATAGTATATAAATATAACAAATCAGATTTTATCTATATTTATCAATATTTATACAAAGAAAATGGACCATCTCTCCCGTCTGTATCAACATATGTAGCCAAAATTAGTACTCAGCAGTTGGATGTTTGATGGAGCACCAACTCCTCCAAACCTTTTTTGAGTTAAACTCATACTGAAGTGTAGGGGCATTTTATGTGAATTCTGGGTACTGACAAAATGATTAAATACTGCAATATTAGCATATCTTGTCAGTCTGCTTGAATTGTTTCTATTATGTTCATCAGCATAGTAGCCCCAAGACTTTTTGTTAGATAGAAGAGAGGCTTTTGTCAGACAAGCAGGTAACTTGCACCACGAGTAAAGTGAAATTTTTGAGGCTACCTGTTACATCTCAAGTGCTGCAGCATTACACATCAGGTAAGGGAGAAATGCCAGAAAAAACAGTTCTAATTGCTTTTTCACCATGGTTTCCTGATGCTTTAGTGTAACGTATGGTGTGGCTTTGTGTGGAATACCTTTTAACGCATCCATTTAGCAATCTCTATGTGCACATAATGCCTCAGGGAAACTACTGCTTACTCCTTCCAATGTGCCAGTATATGTTTGTGTATACATATCTGTACATGTGTATACTTTAAAAAAAAAATGTGTATACTAAAAAAAAGAAATGTATACTAAAAAGAAGTGTATACTAAAAAAAAAAAAAAATCTCAGTGTGCTTCTATTTAATTCTGGTCTCATGAAAAAAAGAAAAACAAAGAAACTTACTTCCAATCTTCTGTGTTTAATTAAACTGTACTTATTACCTCCTTACTGCCTCCTCACTGCCAGTACTGTGCATTCCTGTACCGTGGYTAAGAGATTATGAAAGCAACTGGCACCAATGATAGTTTCTTCTTAACTGACTGTGTCTCTTTATAAATGTGATTCATTCAGTCTCTAACCAACCTAGCCCTGGGATTTTAAAATCCGTTCAGAGGAAACTCTGGACCTGCTGCACAATTAATGTTTTTTATCTCTTTTTTTTTTTTTTCCTTCCTTTCTTACAGCAGCTCACAAATAGTCCTAGGAGATCAAATCCTGCCAGAACAGGCACTAATCCACTATATATTAAATGGGCTACACTATGTTGAAATTATAAGCGCTGTTCCAAAAGATTGTTTACTTTCCAAAATTTGAGAGAATTGAACAAAGGTCTCTGTTCCCAATTGTCTCACTGCATTATAAAGATTGTGAAAATGTATTTCTCAGCCTGGAGGTTGCTTTTCTCCCCTCAAGTAAGCATTTGACTTCTCTTCATATTTACCAGACAAATGCTGGCAGCTCCAAGCTGGGTACCAGAGGGAGAATGTACATCCAGCATTATACTTCTTATGTCAACTCTGCATCCATTGTAATTTTTAAGAAGCATCTTGCTGAATACATACGTACTAACACGAAGCATCCTCAACCTGCTGCAACGGGATTAATGACTGTAAAGGATAGTAAACCTTTCAGGGATGTGAGTTCAAACAGTGCAAGCCACGGGCAATACTGAAACACAGAATTGACTTGCTAGTCTTTCTGGTCAAGATTTGCACCTCAGTAACTTATTTCTATGTCACCTTGGTACATGAGAGTCTGATGTCAGAGCCAGGCAAAGACAGGGCAGACTGAGCAGCCATCAGGGGAAACCAGTTGCCCGTGCTTGCCTTTGAGCTGAGGCCGGGTCCCACCTGCGGCCCCGGCGCTGTGGGTGCTGCCGGTCCTGCCAGCAGCCGTGCCAAGCTACCTGCCGTGATGGTGTTTTTTCTTGCGCAGATGGGGAGGCACAGGCAGTGTAGCAATATTTAATTTAGCCCAGTGTCTGAGAAGGCTTGAGCAAGGTCTGATTGATGGCAGTTATTGTACTTTGGGATTTAATAGAGCAGCTTTTTAAAAAAAAAACAAAAAGAAAAAAAAAAGAAAAAAGAAGTTTAATTAGGCTGGTCTGTTCGGTCTAAATAACTGGCCTGACCTTTCAGCAATCATAAGCACCCAGCAGTTTCTGCTGACAGCAGTGGGATATGAGAGGTGGGAATCCAGACACTGAATTAATGTTGGGCATCAAGAGCTGTGTTTAGGCACCAAGGGCATAAACACCCCCTAAATCCCTGCACCTAGTATTTCCTGTTGGCTGTCTCTGGTTAGCTGCCTGCTCAAAGGCCTTTGAAGAGCATAGCTATTTTTGCTGATTTGGCACAGGAATGTAGGTAAAATGTAGGCCACTTGCCCGGAGACTTGGTGCTCCTCAGCTTTGAAAGGATGCTGAGGCTCTGCCTGCTCAGCGTGGTTGTGGGATTTACGTATGAATATATAAGGCATACAAAGGGATGGAGAGGGTATTCTTATCTCTGTCATACCAATGCAGAGGCTGAAAACATGAATGCACCTCAAATGTTGATAAGTGCTTCTTTGTATCTTGACATGCCTAAATACTGTCAGAAATCAGGTCCTGAGTGACTTGTCTGAGACAGTAGAGGAAGCAGGTAGAAGAGCTGGAAAGCAGGTCTTGGTACTCTGAATCCCAGTCATGCCTTCTGTTGTCATAACATTAGGATATATCCTTCCCCTTTCTCACCTTATTTTCCATGAGTACTACTCCCAAAACCATTATAACTGGTCTTTTTTGAACTAACTGATTACTTTTTCCCTCGGGTTTTGTCTTTATAGAATTCACTTCGAAGTGTGGGAACACCAGACAAAGGTAAAGTGTTATTTTTAAAATATGTTAATTCAAGATGTATCATCAGAAAACACATATTTTGCTATTTGTTTCTATTAGTGAATGGTTATAGTTGGCATATTGCAGATGTTTACATATTTAGCCATATTATAAGGTAATTATGACAAATTAAAATTTAAGTGATCTAAAAATGTAAATAAAAAATAGCATTTCCCAAAACTAATCTTGGAGATTCAAATATGGAGAAAGAATAGTAGAGTGAAAGAACTGATTACAGTTAGTGGTGGTCATAGCAGTTGTCCTTAATCCCAACTTCTTCTGCAGAGAAAAGGGAAAATAAGGAACTTCATGAAAGCCTAAAAAATTATTTTTGTGTATAGCTTTTGTACTCAGCTCCAATAACTTTCATTGCTCCCTCCTTAAGCTTTAGTTCTTTGTTGTCTTTTGTTGTGCAAATAGTGCGTTGTCTTAAATGATATACTGTCATAAGAAGAGTAGGTTAATTACCAGTAATGGACAAAATCATAGACCCTGCCTTACTTAATTCCTCAGTTAAAATTAGCTTAGACTCATTGGCTAATGCCCAGTACTGTTAGCATTACTGCGGAGCACCTCGCAGGCTGAGGGATGTGCAGGAGTCTGTCCTGTCATGGGTGCCTGTGTCAGGTTCCCGGAGGGGACAGCCACATCGGGGCATGGGTCTTGCTCTACTCCTCTGTGGCCGGCCTGCGACATGCAGCTGGGGGTGTTACGTGGATGCTTTCAAAGGCCCCTTYATCTGAATGTTGGGGTGGGCTGGGGTGTGCTGTGGAACGGTGGTCTCTCTCCATTTTGTTTGAGGAAAAAAGTGGCCTCTGAGATGCTTTTTTTTCCCCCCTTTCTTTTTTCCTCTGCTTTTCTCGATTGCAGTGTGCTCAGAGAGGCAAAAAGGTGAACCAACCACAAAGATTGCAGCAGCCTTTCAAACACAGAGGTGGTTCAAATGCAGGATTCCAAATGCCAGGCTTGTTGTTTCACCATTATTCAACTTCATGAACAGCAAACAAAGAAACAGCAATTATATTTGTAAGCTGCCAGGAAAAGCTAAGCAGCTGGAGGGCCAGGGGAGTGGGGGCAGAACACGCAGGTGCAGAAGGGAGGAGAAGGTAAATACAGTTTGTAGGATTCTTCTCCCTTGGACATAGTAATTTATCCCATGAATTTTTTTTAACACTTTTAATGGAAACTAATTGTTGATGATGAAAAGAATGAATAGTTACTAATCAACATCTACCTTAGAAACATCTTCCTCTGCACACTGTTCAGAAAACCTGGCTGGAAAGGATCCAAAACATTCCTCTACTTAAAGATATTTCTAGATTTGGACTTCATTGAGTCAACAGCTTCCTCGAGGAAAATCTGGTTTATTGAAAAACAGTAAAGGAATCAGATTTTTTTACTCTCTACTTCTCTGTACCTATTTATTTATGCCAGGAAACCTTCAACTGTGAAGAGTGATGCTTCTCTGTTTGTTCTCGGCACACCCAAATTTCATAACAATTGCAGAATCCTTTTGGTRGTGTCGTATTAGAAACTGCAACTTACCGATTGCAAGTCGGAACTTGCCAGGCCATTAGTCATTCTGTGGAGAAGCYTACATTCAAAGTTATCCAAGGTAACCAAAATTCAAATTGACCTCTTACATGCAGTGATATACATTTCATGTGTGTTTTAATGTACTACATGCCTTACATCTGCACCTATTAAATAAACTTCTGAAAGCCAGCAAAATATTTGAAGTTAGACTAATGAGTGTTAACAGAAAAGTCTAGCTATCGTATCAAAGCTGGTGTTAAGGGCATGTCTGATAAAAACAAAGTGTGAGAGCAATGACCAAAACCAATCTGCCAGAACCTAGGCCTGATCCCCAAGAAGTGGACAAAGCTATTCTACACATCTTTTCTTTTGGGGATCACGAGCTTTCCTTAGTCCCTGTCTCCTCAGTGCTCACCTTCATGATAATGCTATGGGGCCTCCCATCCATTGACCTAGGGACACTGAGCCTGAGAGGAATCCAGATGATGTTTTTACCTGCTGAAGCTAGAAGTGAAAACCAACTAGGTGGCGAGATGTGCATTCCTGCTGAAATCACCYTTCTGTTTCCTTTTCCACCTCATTTTCTTCCTGCCCTCTTATTACTTCATTATGCTTAGCTGGCTAGAATTGCAGGCATGCAAAAATTTGCAAGCCTGTGACCCAAAAGTGAAGTAAAATCACTGCCTTAGTTCAGTGCTGGTAAATTTTTCCAGATCTCCGGGAAGCTAAAAATCATGTGATTTGCTTTCTCTAGCAGCACAATTGCAAATGAAGTCAGCATTGACAGGTGAGGAGGAAACAGGCTGCATTTCCCATTTGTACTGTTCTTTTCTGTCTCTTACATGTATTCATGTTTAGCTTGAAGAAAACAGGATCAAATTTGAACAGCAAGAGCAGCAATCAGTTACTCCAACTAATAATTTCTTTTTCCTCTCCTCTTCCTACCCCAAGTGATAGTTATTACCCTAAGTATCATAAAGGAGTTTTGTTTTTCTTCATTATAGCTTTTCTCTACCACAAGAGAAAAATATAAAGGATACTATTAAAATTAAAGCCTTACTTAATAATTTGTTTAGAAAATGCTTTAATCTTTCTCTTTAATAAGAGATTAACAGAGGTTTAATATTAGTCATTCACCATGGACTAAGCAAGTCAAAGACTATATTCAAAATATCTAGCCTTGATTTAGTGTTGCAATAACTGGCTCTATTAACAGTGTTATCTCTGTAGACCAAATTATTGAATTGCTGTGAACAGAGCAGTACTTGTCCATGTTATGCCTAAGTCTGGATCATGTTCTTTTTCCTCTGTATGAAGTCCTTAGAAGACTATATTAATGTTTTAGTACTCAAAGTATTTTTTTATTTCTTCTTAAATGTGAGGAATGATAGGCATTTCTAGACATTAGCACCTTTCTGCAGCATCAAGTGTTCCCAGAAAATAAAGAATAAGATTATTCAAGTTAGAGATTTAGCACTGGAGTTTGCTGCAATCCAGAGTATGAAAAGACAGGCTGCAAGCTGGTACAAAACTGAGTCCATGCATGTTTCTCAAAAGCTGATGGATGAATGTTTATACAATGTCTACAGCCTTGCTACTTCAGGCAGGGATTTCACCAGATCAGACATAATAAGCAGCTTTTGGAATTTGATCAGTAGTTCTCTGGGACCCATCCCAGGAAGTTTAGTATGCACCATGAACTGATGATATTGAATCAACAGTCTTTTCCAACTGAATTGCTGGAGTTGCTATCTTTTTGAGTAAATGCAGAAATCAGATACCTTGATGATGATACACTTAATGAAGTTGTCATTACATTTAAGGGTGTAAAGGTTCACTAATTGCGCTTGGGATTTGATAGTTGCTTCTGGACCTGATCATAAAAATATTCACCACAAAAAGTTTAAAAAAAAAAAAAAAAAAAAACAAAAAAAAATAGGAAGGGGATTTAACGGAACGTTTTTTCAAGGTTTTCCAATATATAATTGAAAACTCCACTTCCTTCTTTTCCTAGTACAAAACCATTATAGTTTTGGTTTGGAAAAATCACTTTTTGTTTCGAAATGTGGAAGAATGTCAAGAGCTTTTTACTGATTGCATTTCATCTCCGTGTCTCCTACATTGTTTTCAAATCTGAGCATGGCTTTTTGCTGTGTTACATCCAGATATGTTGTTCTGAAAGCCGGCGGATTTTTAACCAAGACCAATTTTTAAATAACTACAACCCCCAATTTCTCAAAAAAAAAATTAGACAGAAGTTGCCAAGGCCTCGCTATTATATAAAGCATATAGTAGCAGAGACATTTTTGATACCAGGACAGCAGGAGACTTTTAAGTTTCTTTCAAGGGATAATTCATAGGATTCTTCAACTAATAGGAGGAAACAGTAAGGTAAATATTGGTGCTTGGAAATTGCATCTGGTCAGCATTTGCACTACAGCCTTTTCATGTTTTGCCTTTTTCTTATTATAATAATGGTCTAATTAATGCTGCTTAGCACCTTACCTAAATCTTAAGGGGTTTTTTTTTTTTTTTCCTGAGTGTTTTGTGTGTGTGTATATGACCTAAACTGTATTTAAGATCTTGCTCTTTTTCTTCTCTCTGAAAATAAGTGGGAAAGAACAATATCAAGCTTCTGTTCTCCAAAATATCTTTAAGGTGTCAAAAGGGTCTTAAGACTTCCTTCCAAATTCTGTTCAACCAGATATTTGTCATGTTTTACAAAGAGAAAACGTGCATAGAGAGTCAGAGAGGGCGTGTTTAATATGTGTTAAATTGACATCATCTGCTAGTGCAATAACAGCAAAGTACCTACTCTGTTGGAAGGTCTGGCACTAAAATAATTCGTGAATTGTAATACTGGACTGAGAAGAAGAAAGTAAGTGGTTTTCTATAAGGAATATGCTAGTATGTACCTTACTAAATCTTGAAGGCACCTGCAGGTATATTCATTAACACTTTTAGGGATAGTGTGGAATGTTCTGTTTCTCACCAAGGGTGAAATTTATTCCTTCAAACTTTGTGTACAAGGAACACGTGTCAGAAATAAGCATATCTGGCAGCTGTGGTTAAAGTTCACTCCCCTTGGTCTCATCTCATTTCTGCAAGTCTCATTTCTTCTCACCTTCAGTGAGAAGGTGATGCCAAATAACTTCACACCAGAAATAAATTATGAGGTTTGAGTTGTGAGATTATTAATCTTGGTCACAATTCACTTTGTGATGTGGTGTATTCATCGTGTCCTAGATACTGGCTATGCCTGGGACACCTTTCTAGAAAATAAACTCTGGCATAGCTGAAGCTGTGAATCCGCTGTAGGAAGTCCATAGCCTGTGCTATGTAAATCAGTGAAACACCATAGTCCTCCTTCATCTAAGATTTATTAATCACAAAAGTCATAAAAAGCAGTAAAGGTCTCTGGCTTCATGAATGGGCGATATAATTTCAGCATACCAAATCCTATTAGCAGCTCATAAAAATATAGTGAAAAGATGCTGACCAACTCTTGTGAGTAATGGACACTTACAGACTAGCCAAGATGCTTGTCTCTAATTTAGTTAATTGCTAAGGGGCTTAATGAATGAAGATCGGGGGGAAAAAAGGGCTGACTCTGGCACAGAAACCATAGAGTCATTTTAAACTGAGAGCTGACAAGAGTAAGAAAATGAATGTAGAAAAAATGCTGCAGCTGCAGACCAGGTCATACTTGGACATTTGCTTACACCTGAGGAACTCTATTCCTGAGAATATCTTCATTCTGGATCTCCTAATAATTAGATAAATAATGCTGAAGTTTCATTTGTCTCCCTTTGCTAGCAGGTGAACTGATTGCCCTATTGCTGTCTTCACCCCTCACACGCCATCTTAGCAAGAGAGACAGCCTGTAGTCCCCCCGCAGGCCCTGCTTCCAAACTGGCTCCATTTCTGCATTCAGGCACAGACTGCAARCCCACAGGTGAAAGGTGGAAATTTAAGAGAGAGAGGAAAAAGAAGAACATTTCCCAGCTCCCTTCAGCAGGGAGTCTCATGGACATCATCTGCAACTAAGTGAAGACCATTAACCTTGCCCCATCTAGCCACATAGATCTTGTAGGGTGGGTAGGTCCCTGACACCCAGGAAACATTTACACCTCACCACTGACAGATTGAAGCATGTTATAAACAATTGAGGCAAAAATTGTGCTTTTCCTTGTTTTCCCTCACTTTTGGTGGTGGGTTTTTTTTTGTTTGTCTGTTTTTTATGTATCTGGCATTCAGTTTTGTCTCTCAGGTAAATCATGAGAGTCATTCTTCTGCAAACATGGCCAGTGGACAAGATAGCTTGGATATAGCAATAGGCATCTTGCATCTTACTCACCTCCTTGCCTGGCATGCGTAAATTTTCTGTTATGGAATATATTTACGCTATCATGTATTTTTCTCCTGACTTTTTTTTTTTTGTCCAAGGAGTATTCCCTTCTTTCTGTGGCTTAGCTGAAATATAATACATTTCCTCTTGTTCTGGAGACAAAATTTGGAACATTGCCTTACAGTCTAGAGTATGGATTGTGTAAAAACTGCTGGTGGCCAAAGGGTACGTTTCAACATATAGCAGGAAGTTTACACAGATTCTGAGCTAGGTTTCACGCTCTGTTGGAGAAAATGCTGAGAAAGTTCCACTCAGCAATCATTGGCTTCAGTAGGCCAATTTGCATAAATAAGGGCTTTGCTATTACACTACATCTACCTGTCTGCCACTTTGAACAGATTGGAGCCAGGGAGTCTCCTAAATAGCTGTTTTTCCTTAATGTAAGTAGTGTGGTACTTTTCAGATAAAGTAGAAAATACTGGTTCAAATAATAGTCCACTGATGTCCTCTTCTGGACCTCTTTAAGAAGGCTTTATATATATGACTATAGGTAATTCCTTGGAATGTAAAAGAATTCAGTGCAAATTAAACATTTACTTTGGAAGGTATTAAGTTATTACACATCCAAGAGAACTGGGTATGAGAATAAAATAGTATTCTAGGGAAAAAATTCATTAGAGGAAAAGATTTATTCAAAACAACTACGGTGAAGGATGATAAATGGAGAAAGTAGTAAAGAGAGTAAATAAAAAGATAATTAAAAACAAATGCTAGACAGAGAAGTGTACACAAACAGAGAGTAAAAGGACTGAGTTTTCTTAACCTGTTAGTCCCTGAAATGATTCAGTTCTTATATGTGGAAGATGATTACAACACGACAAGATGTAGTATTCTAGCCAGTCCTTCATGCGTGCAATAATTTGCTGTCAGTATTTCCAGTAGCAAACCCCACTATATGTCAAACTATTTCAATTTTATGTATATCTCTATTGTTACATAGTGAAAATTTGTCTATTATAAAATGAAGACTGAAATAATCCATTTGCACTGTTTGCAATGCGTTTTGTGACTCAATAGTTCTGAGTATTTGCTAGTTTAAAGGCAAAAGGTATCAAAGAAGGGGAATAAAATTCCAGACCAAGGATATGTTTTTTGCAGACATTTCTGTCAGGAAACTGAGATAGCTAAGTCCAGTGAATAGTAGTATCTGTATCTGATGTTGGGCAGGATTCCTACACCTATCCCAAGTATAAAAAGCTAATATAAGCAAGTCTTAGGCTTCCTATTCCTGGGAATTTATTTTTTTTAATAGACACTATTAGACAGCTAATAGATGGCTGCTGAATACAGTGGCCAGACAAGTTTAGGGAGTTTGTCAGGAACTGTAACAGGTGRTGAGAGTATGTTCTTGATCATGTAGGAACCCATGAGTTAGAGGGGGGGAAAAAAGGAGAATTTGGGGTACTCTTAGAAGACAAATCATCCTGATCTTGGAATGATACAATGTACTCTGACACCTTCTCTCTCCACCTGTCCCTTGCCTGAGAAATGAGTGCTTGTACCAGCTCTCTTCACTCGATGGAGGCTGCCAGGACTGGGGATTTTAATTTACACCAGCAATCAGGCAATCCCCTAGCTGCTCCAAAAACACAGAGAGAGGGAAGATGGATAAAAGCCAGTAATTGCAGAAAAAGAGCACTGCAGAGCTGAAGCCAGAGGAAATAACATAAATAAAGGTGTGATATAAATGAGGGTACAGCCTGCATTTCATATATATCCGTATAGATATGTATTTCAGTGTCCATCGTTGTGTAATGTTATCACCAATCCATGACCATCTGAATGCTGACTATGTCTGATTGTGGCTGTGATTGTATATATTTTATGAATTGTTTACCTACAGTTGCAACAGCTTTATAGTCTTAAATCTAACCAGTGCCTTTTCTCCATTCTACTGCTGCTACTTTGCCAGTTCCCTTGAACTAAGAAGCTACTTAGCTGCTGAAATTACAAAATACCTACATAATAAAAATCCTTCCAGCACAAAAATTAACAGACTAAAATGGCATATCTGAGGCAGACACTAACTTGCTGTAGTTTAAAATGCTTACTTTGAAAATGCCTTAATTTTAAAGCACTGTAATGAAAGACTGTTAATGATACACCAGAAATGAACTAAGGCTGGTTTCAGAAGCACAGATGGCTAATTGCCTTCAGTTGGTAGGTTATGTCATTTTAATTAAATTTTATTAGGAAGCATTTCAAAGCCATAACTGATGGTTTAAGATAAATATGGTTCTTCACAAATGACCTATTGCTAACCTTTATTTATTTCTCTCTCTCCTCAGCATTAATAGAGGCTGCTGTGACTGAGCTCTCCATGGCCATCTCTTGTCTCATCCATGTTTACAGCAGCAGCTTTGATGCAAATTTCCAGCTTGCCAGCATACCTAGAAGCCCTTCATGTGCAGACATCAGCCTAGATTCCCAGCTCAGCTTCACTGTTTATGCTGCCCATAACATCCCAGAAGCCTGGGTGAACAGGTAGGAGAAGATATAGCAGGTGTTCACAAGATGGGGTGTTGTCTCTTATGATCACGTTTTTCACAGATCCTAGCTTACCTCTGTTGCTTTGGTGATAGTCCTATATTAATGTTAGAGACTGAGTAAGTGGGTGTATCTCTGCTGTTTTTCTAGCATAAAGTGCACTTACTTAAGCTTGACTGACTAGGAGACTTCCAGGCCCTATAGACAGATGGAGGGAGAATCAAGAACCATCAACCTAGATGGTTGCCCTTGACCAGTGTGGAAGGAGGGTAATAGAACCAAGGTCAGAGCACTGGCCTTGACGGGTATGCGTACAAATGCTTGTGTGACCGACTTGCTCAGAGGGAGGGAGGAAAGGGTGGGTGTTGCAGGCCAAGAGTTTGGACTGGGACTTTGTGTGACCTCTGCAGTACAAGTAACTGGAAGGATTGAAGGCCAGCTTACCAAGTTAAACAGATGGGTGCTTGCTTAAACTCAATCTGAATGAGGCTTTATCAGCAATTTTTGCTCTTGATGTATTCAAACCACATTACTTGGCTAAGCATGTGCGTTGACGATCCTCTTTATAGATAGTGATTAAAATAAGTATAGTTTATAGGTCCAAGTATATCTAGTATATCAGCATAGCAAAGGAAAGAAAAAAGGGAGGCATCTTAATAAAAAGCTGATTGAAATGTTCTCTTCTGAACTGTTTGTTTGGTCAAATTATTTGTCTCTTCAAATAGCTGCTTTTCCTACTCTGAGCAAAACTGGTGTTTTCCTCTTACCACTCCAGTGCAATCAAAGGAGGACAGGTGACTACAGTCCGGTAGCATTATTTTTATGAGTCAAAATGCTGTTCTCCAAGTTTTTATTAATACTTTCCCCTTGCTCCCACTTTACCTTGAATTCCAAATGACTGATTAAAAAACACTATGAGCAAGAGTGTGTACTATACAGCATTAGTTGTAATTAGCAGTTTAATAAAAATCTGAGAGAATTTGCATTAGTTAAGGTAAAAATACAGAACTATAATCACTATCCTGATTTTGCAGATGGTTATACCATTCCCACTGCATTTTATGTTTTACCAGAAAAATGTGAAATTACGTATGGCATAAAGGCCACTGATGACTTGAATGCTATGTTCAAGCATGTGAAAATGAGAGTCTCTCTTCCTCCTTAATCTCCCTTTCCAGTTTTTCCAATATTCATAGCTAGCATGAACTTCTTAACATGGGCTGCCACTCTGACACCTACTTTCCTCAAATACTTTTACTAACTTCATTCACATGCATACTCCCCATTCTTATTTCTGCACTGCATGAATTTGTGCTGGCTGTCACAACTCTCATTTTCCCTTTCCTGAAGGTCACATTTTATGATCTTGCTGCTGTTCATAACATGTATTTTARTATATATTCCTGCATATATATATAATGTATGTATTATAAATGTTAGAATTTTGATATCCCTCACTGTCTGTCTCACATTGTTTTTTTTTTCTATACATACCAGTATGCAATAAATGGCTTTTCTTTTAATCATTTGGGATAAGGGAGAGTGAACTGTCTTATGTTTTACAGAATCACGTTAGTCTCCTGTCAAATCCCTCTCAAGTTCACTTTTGTGGATTGGCTTTTTGTCAATTTATATATTTATGCTCTCAATTTCTTATTCCAGTCTTACTGTCCTCATTAAAAAGACAGGTAAAGACCTTACAAGTTGCAGAATAATGTTGCAAAACTGATTACCTTTCTTTACTGTATTTTCATTCCTTCTTGGGTTTTTTTATCAGTTTGCTGTTTTATCTCATTTAAATCCCAAGCAGATATACCCTATTTGATGCCGGTGGCATAACATTGCTAGCTTCATGTTTGGCTGCATTTGTTTCTACATCCCCCCCCAAAATCAGATTCTTATCTACATCTGGATGATATTAAGTGATCTTTAGGACAAGACTATAGAGTCATGCCTTTGAACTGACAGGGAGGGGACCTGGGCAAAATGCTCTACAAAGACTAAAATGTGTTGAAGTGCATGCACTCTGAACAACCTTTCTGACTTCAGTTAGACTGAAGCATTGTGTTAGCATTAATCTTTCCAGAATTAGGTCCTTATGGTGTATAAATCAGGGATAGATCTGTATATTGTGTATCAATACTTCTGTTTAAACAGCAGTGCTTAATCATTTGGTTGTATTAAAATCTATTATTTCCTGCACTTTCTTCCAACTGTTTGTAATGTTTACACTCTAGAGGAAAGATGCCATATTTAAGAGCAGAAATATTTTCTAGTCTTGTAAGGTTTTTTTTTTCCTTTCTCTGCATTGATACCTCATAGGTACTACAGATTCCAGGTCCTTTTCTTTGAATT
>JAYKAV010003032.1:130585-164661 GCA_035582835.1 Phoebastria nigripes
CGTTCAGGAAGAGATCAACAGTCATACTTATAAATAAGGCAAAGCCAGTCACCTTCAATCTGCAAATGCTTCAAATTTGTTGTTCAGATTTGACTCTGTTTCCCAAATTTGTTGTTCAGATTTGACTCTATTTCCCATGTTCATCATTCTTATACAGAATGTGGTCTAAAGCTGAGAGTGGCAGGAAGATCTGGAAGTTACAAGACCAGTTAAGAACATTAGTTGATTATACGCTATTCCTCTATTTTGACTAAAATTTTATAAGACTTCAGTAAGAAGAATATGAAACCAACAGATAGCCCCAGACCCRAATTACACTATGAAGATAGTCAGCTAAGTATCTGAAGAATGCCAACATAGAGGGCTTTAAYGCTTCTGCTGTAATGAATGCATAGATTCCCTTAAATAGTAACTTGTTTTTTACTGATTGGGAAAAGTAAGTATAAATAGATTTTCTGTTGTCTGAAGTTGTATGATGAGCAAGTTGTAACACTTCGAAACTTATGTCCAAACTTCCGTTGACTGCAATAATGAAGAAAAATGTCTTAATGACAAAAACATGGAGCAGAATTTAGGTGTCTTAAGTACYTTTCCTGAATTCTGAACATTAAAAAAAAACAATCCAAAAGAAACCTCCTCCACCTCCCACATTAATATGAGATTCATTATTTTAATCCTTTTTGCATGTAAGGATGGATCTTCACAAGTTTCTGAATGGTTACCCAAAAATTTACTGTGCTGGACGTGTTACGTTACAATTAATCTTTTTTTTTTTCTTTTTATTTTTTTTATTCCCTTTGTAGCTACAAAGTTTTCTCTTTTTCCTGTTCACTAACTTACGCTGGGAAGACAATATGTCAAGTCAAGATTTGCAAAAATATACCAGTTAAAAGATCCTTCTTTTTCCTGGCTGACTGGAATGAGAAGTAAGTTTTGGTCTGTGTTTGATRTATGTTTGTCTGACAGATTTTACACATTAAATATTCATTTCCAAAAAAAGATTCACATCTTTATTATGGATCTTCTTCTGAGCAGATTAAAATCCACAGAATTCAGAGAAACTTAGGGAGATGGGAGTGAGAAAGGAGTGGGATAGCCAGCGGACGAAAAATAGGAGTAAGCTAAGTCTGGTCTGACAGTAAGCTAAACTAAGCTGGTCTGAGAATAGCTTTCATTCACTGGGGGCATCCTGGAGGAATACTGGAACCAAAAGGAGATACAACCGAAGGCTGTCTCTCTGTTCTCTTTTGAGAACTTCTGCCCTTTGGATCCACCTCTAATAGGTATGCAAATCCAACTTGAAAACATATTGTAAYGTTTCTTTAAGGAAGGAACAAGGCTGTTGTGTGTTTTTTTGTTTTGTTTTGTTTTTGTAAGAAGGATCTGCAGTTTTAAAATGAGGACCTTAGTTTGAGACTGGAATTTTAGAGTAAAGGGTACCCACTGCCTGTCAATAACTCCATTGAAAAGCAAGGCACACACTCAAACAACATTCAGTTAAGGCAATGGGATGATAAAAAGCATATTTGCAATAGACGGGAGAGAAGAAGTAGGCAATTTTTTATGATTTGGTGGTAATATTGTATTCTTCCAGCTTCCTGAGCATGATGTTTATATTTACAATCTTTCAAATTTTTGGTCTTTTACATCACTGTTTACTGTATTCTAAATCTGAAAGAAGCTCGATTACATTATAATTGAACAAAGGCTACAAGTCATCTGAAAGGTTTTTTTACATCATAATTGAATACAGAGTGTAATTCTTAACGTCTGTTTGCCTTTATCTAAGACATACAACAGTTTGAAGCTGATCAAATGGAAGAACACTTTTTTATGTCAAACCTGTTACACATCTATCTTAATGGAGATTTTGCGTAGCCTTCTTGAACAACACTCCTGAACAGATACAGGAAGCTTAGTATGTCTGCCTTATGGTTAAGAAACAAAATGGGTGCACTTCTGCTAAGCATCCAAATTAGTTCTTTTAGGGCCTAACATYTGCTTTGATACCTCAGTTGAGCCCATAGAGTTGGAGTATTGAATCCTCAATCTTTTGTATGATTGGAATGTAACTGTTATCCTTGTATTTAAAAGAATTGGATCATTCCCATTTGCTCTGTAGGAATTTTCACCTACTCCAAGTTTTGGTCAAGTACTATCTTACAGTACACATAGTCAGATATAATTGAAGTGGAGGGGAAAGATTATATTGCTTATGAGCATTTTTGGCTTCTAAAAAGTGGCTGATGCCTTTCTGGAATGCATCTTACACAACCTTTTTCTAAAACAAAATATAAGAAGATAGAATAGAAATAAATTCTTTAGTCGTAACTGGAACAGAAACTCTGCTCTTCTTCCATTTCCATGAAAATGCAAAGAAGTGGGAGTAAAGCTTCACCGTTTCTGTTTAAACCTCTCCCTCTGCAAAATCAGTATTAAATGTATGTAATTCCATCAAAAAGCTTCTTGGAAAAAGCAGCAGTTAAGTATGCAGGGCAAATTCTTTCATAGGTCATAGATGCTTGTACTCTTAACATCAGAAACAAGATCTAGAGTTGTACGAGTTACAAAGCACCACCTTCGTTCTAACGCATGTGCTATTTTCAGTTGATCACAGCCATTGAAAATGCATGTGGTAAAAGGTCACCGGGAAGAGCTTCTATTACATTAGGAAGTCAAATATTCTCTATACAGTTAGGGATCAATCAGGCTGAAAAATAAACCTAGCCAATTCAAAATTAGCCCTGATCTTAGATTAGGATTGACTCGAACAAGGCAAAAAAAATGGAGACTAGTGTTTTGATGATTAGGAATCTAGGAAGAGAGTTTCTACTGAAGACAAGACTTGCTTTATCTGCTGATTTTCATGTACTTAGGTTGTGTTTTCAAGTCCTTTAACAGTTACTATCTGAACTTTAACTTGATAGGGTTTTGTGTTAAAACATGAGCTTCTGTTGAAGTCTTTTATTATATTTAGTCTTTCCCAGAATGTTCTCAGAAAAGATGGGAATTATTTGATACCTAAGGAGGTTGCCTCATTTAGTGTTTCTTCTGTTTGTCCTTTTTTAAGAGTATACTTTTTGCTTTAGAATTTGTGAGTTGTCTTTGAAAAGTGTGATTGTCACCTTGKTGCAGAGTTCGAACAGGCTGATACTATCTAGCACATAATCAGTAAAGTCCAAAAGTTGCCCCCCTTATTTTCTCATCAGTTTCATTTGTCAGTGACTGAGACATCTTAATTATTTTCTTTCTTTTGTCTTAGCTGGTTGCTCTTAATATATTTATTCCACCATCTCCTCTTTTTCCATCCTCTGTAATTTATGTTAAACCTACAGACATGAAATATGGAATTAACGTTAAGCCTACCGTTCATCACCTCAGATACTTTCTTGGCATTGGGTTTCCCTCTTCTCCGTATTTTGTTTGGCTTGTCTATTTTGTTTATACTCTCAAAGCCTGGGTTGCCCCAGAGCTTTTCTGTGTGGAGTGCTCTTATGATGTTAGGCCCTTGGCCTTTGAAACCAGCTGTATAACTTTATCTAACATCTGTGAATAGCACCTTCTCAGTGAATAGCTTCTCTGTTCTTCTCAACTACTGTTGAAATTGTTCACCCACAGAGTGTCATATTTCTGGCCACTGTTCCATTTCCTCCTTCTTCTTYTTAGTCATCCGTTTGACTTAGCCTCATGCAGTCAGAAAGGATAATACCAATGGGTAAGCTCAGACATGCATTAATCAAAGTTCTTAAAAGCAATACAGATATACCCCTTCTCTGTGTATCACATGTCACTGGAAGGGAAATTTTGCTCCTTTTTGGCCCATACTTTAACTCTTGGGATGTCTAACTCTTCTCAAATTTTCCAGGTTCTTTTCCTACTGGTGTACATCTGGTAGTGCTATATATTGTGTCCTAGGGAACCTCTGGCAAGCATTTGCTTTCTGCAGTGAGATTATTGTGAGTTTTTTCRTTGCTCCAAATTTACAAGAAGTGTTAACAAATGTCTGTATTAGAAAATGCATGTCTCATTTTTTTGTTTTTGTCTCTTCACAGCATTAATGATGCTTTAAAGTTAAGTGTAACTCTTTGTTGAACAGTTTTGTGCAACATGGGCAGAGTTGTTGGCCTGTAAGTGAAAAACACAGACAAGCTATCTATAGCATGTGAAACAGTTCAGTTTCTCAATAATTGTTTCTAATTAATTATGAGTGAGGAAGAGGGCATGAGACAGGGAAAGCAGAGTTGAAAGCTATAAATAGGGACACGTGGGAAGACAATTGAGAATTGCTTCTCAATCCTAGTCATGTTAATTAGAAAGAGTGGGAAATTGCTGTCTTGCTTTGTTATTCAAAGAGAGAGGTATGCAAATTTGAATAATTTCCAAATGTTTAGGACTGATCATCTGAAATTTTGACACTAATGCTAATTTGGAGTACTTCAGAATTTCAGCTGAAAACCATCTACTTTCTTTCAGTGGCTCCTCAGTGCATTCAAAGAAACTTTCCCAAAGCCAATAGAATTTTGACAGGTTTGGAACTAGGAGCAAAATCTTATGCTAATTTTACCTTACACTATTACCTTGTCTTATTTCTGCTACCCATAATCCTTATTTTTTTCAGGCCACTATACTTTTTAAATACCAATTTCTACATTTGCTTAATGCTTRAGTATGACTACACCTTTTTAAAAATGCTGAGAGTTGCATTGTTCTGCCAGTCTAGATTGAATATCTGAAAATCAAATAGAATCTATATGATTTAAATTTATCTTCTAGTTTGTTTTCTTAATCACAAGTTTATGCAGTTCTTTTGTTTTCTTAATGCTTATGTTGTCAATGTGGAATAATTCTTTTAGCCTTTAGCTCCTTACATTGATTTTGGTTATACAGAAAAATGTAATTAATTTTGCTTTCCATTTGAGGAATTTAAGTTTGCTCTGAATATACATGGAAAAAGCTAGAAATGCACTGTCCACCGTAAATGTTCTCTTCAGGAAAAAGAAAATATAGACTTAGACATGTCTGGATAGTTACATGCATGATTTTTCCATACAGCATGAAAGTATCTTATTTATTAGCATTGTTCTAAGTTATGATTTTAAATCAATTCATATAATCTATATAAACAAATTGAATGACCAACCAACTTTGCTAATTGTCAATACAAAGTTGAGATGAATATTGATAGATCTGAATTTTCTCACTAAGAAAAGTGAATCATTCATTGCTGTTAAGACAAAATCTGCCTTTAAATTGTTGTTCGGAAATTCCACACCMCCAAAGCACATCTGAACAAAAGAATGATTATCATACTCTACTCACAAGCAACTTTTAGTTTCTTAAGTAGTGTTTCCCTCTGAAGACACAAGACAGCAAATAACTAACTATTGGTTTACAATTCACCCTTAGGGGATGCTTAATCTGAAATAGCCCTTCATTGATAAGGTAATTCTAAAGCAAAAGTTTAACTAAGCTTTTCCTGCCTTTGTCAGCTCCAGTGGTTACCACTGAAGTGAATGAGTTTTTATATGCCTCTTCTCAAGTACTATGACCCAAGTTAATGGTTCGTAATACTCATCAATGTGTTGAAGGGATCTGTCAGTTGCATTTTCCTTCAGAGTGCAACTCTTGTAATTTATAGCTTGATATATGTGTTAAGGCACCTAGAAAAATGTAGAAAGAACTCACTTGTGGTAACAATGCTCAATTTTTTTCAACTTTTATTTTTCTGATTTTCTTTTAGAATCAACTTTCCTCTACGAATAAAGGCTCTTCCGAGGGAAACTATGCTGACAATAAAACTACTTGGAGTAAACAGTGCCTCTAAGAATACAGAAGTGCTTGCTTGGACATGCTCCCCATTGTATCCAAAAGAGTAAGTTCAGTTTTGTATGACAGCTTAAGAAAAGACCATTCTTGAATAGTATTGCACTCAACTTGGGAGAAATATAAAAAGACAGAAATACTCACTGCAGGACCTTGCTGTAATAAGACTGAGACAGTCACTTACAGTAAACTRCTCTTGATGTGCCAGTAAGAGCCCCATCCATAAGCTTTTCTTTTTTTTCCAATACATTGTTTTTGAACTTGGCTTATGTACCTGTTTAACACTTACAATAAAGTTCCCTAGGCCTGTTGAAAGGCCTTGCTGTACCCTTTCCGGTAGCTTTCAAAATCCTTCCCAGCGTAGCCTCTTTTTCACAATGGTTGGTTTTTTTTCAGTCTGCATTCTGTTCTCACACCCATTCATTCTGCTCAGAGTGGGGCAGTTAGTGATGACCACAATGAGCACCTTTCCCACTACACACCACTTTAGAAGCTTTCTCCTCTTTTTTTAACAACTTCTTTCTACACAGCACACAGTGTAACAGTGCTTTAAAGATGCTTGTAGCCTTGAATGTCTCTGCAGTGATGCATAAACAGAGATCTAAGGTAAATTTTCTGCAGTGCCCTAAATATATTTTAGTAGCATTGAGACATCTGAATTCAGATTGAGGCTTTACAATGATACTTAATTTTTATTTAGACTCCATAGCCCGTCATGCCCTCTGGGCAATAGATGGATATGTTCAAGCCCCAGAAGTTTCTGCATTAGCACCATCTCTAAGCTATAGCTCTTTCCTCATCTTGAGACATCTTCATCTACTTCTGCATATGGTGGCAATCACTGTTTAAAACAAAACAAACCCAAAAAATCYGATTGCATGTATGAATTTACTATGTTTGAAAGACCTTGGGTTCCATTGAACTTTTAAGCTGAGAGGCTTAAAACACTAGAAATAGATTGGACTGGGCTAGAGGTTTTTTCCATCTTTTCAGAAGAAAATTCAAGATTACTCTGTTCAGAAAAAGAGAGCATTCTTCTGTGACTTAGTGATTAGAGTACTTAGCTTGAAGGAAGGAAAGAAACCTGAATCAAACCTCTGCTCCAAGGATTGCTTGGGCATTTTAGTCAATGACTTTTCTTTCACTATGTTAGTCTGAAGAAGAGCACATCACTCACTCTTCCATTGTGTGTGTCTTTTTAAACAAAACATGTATTATGTTTATTTTGAGTATTTCTACCATCCTAGTGTTGTCCCTCAAGTGAGGTTCGTTACCCGGTGTAACATCATCCTGTTCAATCAGTACTACTTGATATTRAGCCAATCGACTAGGGGAAATCCAGTGATGCCCCTTTTGTTCAAGGATGGCAACCACTGCATGTGGTACAAAAACAGTAATAGGTTGTCCCAAAGTCAATTTCCGAGCTTCTTTGACTAACACCACCACCGCAGCTACTGCTCTCAAAAGCATGCTGGGCATCCTTTACTTATTTCATCCAGCTGTTGGAAAAATAGGCTACTGGCCTTTTCTAATCTCCCAAAGTCTGGGTCAGGACTCCCAATGCAACATGTTGCCTTTCATGTACATAGAGTGTAAAAGGCTTAGTCAAGTCTGGTAGACCCAGGGCAGGGGCTCTCATCAATTCAGTTTTGATAGAGTTGAACCCCTTTCTACATTCTGGTGTCCACTCCAGAGTTTCTCCAGGTTCTTTAAAGGCAGCATATAGTGGTTTGGCAATCAAACTGAAATTGGGTATCCACAGCCGGCACCATCCGGCCATTCCTAAAAACCCTCACAATTCTTTTTTTGATCGGGGGGGAGATATTTGACAAATAGCTTCTTTTCGTTCTGCTCCCAATTCTCTTTTTCCCTGAGATATTACAAATCCCAGGTAGGTTACTGTAGTTTGTACCACTTTGGCCTTTTTCTGGGATACCCGGTATCCAGCTAAACCCCAAAAATTCAACAAATCAATAGTTGTAGTTTTACATTTGTGTTCAGTCTTTGCTCTGAGCAAGATGTCATCCACATATTGCAACAAGGTGATGGAAGGATTCTTACCTTGCCAATCTTCCAGTTCTTTAGTAAGTACATTACCAAACAGTGTCGGGCTGTTCTTGAATCCTTGTGGTAACACAGTCCAGCAAAGCTGTATTTTCCTCCCGGTGGTAGGGCTCTCCCATTCAAAGGCAAATATTTTCTGATTTTCTTCCTTGGAATGGCGTTCTTGACTCGTCCTGGTTTCTTAGAAGCCCATACTAGGAGTATCACAGTGTCCAGGATTTCTTCTGGGCTCCCGGTCCTCTCCTCTCCTTTCTCAGTCAGCAGACACAATTGGGCTTTCCATGCAGCCTCCGCAGGCACATGTAGCTGTGAACAGACTTATCAGAGAACATTAGTTGAGCCTTCAGTTTACACAATAATTCACGTCCCAGTAATGGTAGAGGGCATTCTGGCATATATAGAAATTCATGAGTCAATGTAGTGTTTCCAATTGTACATTCCATAGGTTTTAAATTTGGCCTAAGGGCTCATTTCCCGTGACCACAACAATTGGCATGTAAGTTTTACTTAGGGGTCCTTTACAACTAGTTACTACAGAGTGTGTTGCTCTGCTATCTACTAAGAAATCTGTAACTTCGTTCCCTAGCTTTACTGGAACCAGGGGATCAGCTGGGGAGATCTTAATACTTTCCCCTGGTCCTGTTCATTCAGAGTCAGAGGTTCCCAACATAATCAGGTTAGCATCTGTCTCTTGCCCCCCTTTCTCTGTAGATTGAACAGTTTGTTCCTCCACGGACATTCATTTTTCCAATGTCCCTCCTCTTTGYGAAAAGCACACTGGTTAGGGCCCAAAGGGGCACCGCTTGAGGGTTTCTGTCTTCGTCCTGCCCCATTCCATCCACTTCCTACTCTCCCTCTGCCTTGGCCCCTATCTCTCCTTCTGCTTGAATTTCCAGCGATTGCAGCTGCTAGCAATGAGGCTAGTAATTTCGTTCTTTTCTGTTTTTCTTTAAGCTTTTCTCTTTTTTCTTTCTCATCTCTATTATTGTATACCTTGTATGCTATTTCAATTAATTGTGATGCAGACATTCCTCTGGCTCCATCTACTCACTGTAACTTTTTCCTAATATCAGAGGCTGATTGTCCTATAAACAACATATTAAACAGTTTTCTATTAGCTTCATCCTCCGGATCTAAATCCATCCATCTACAAGCAGTTTCACGTAATCTTTCATAGAAGGCCAAGGGATCCTCCTTCGACCCCTGCCTTATTTCATATAACTTTGAAACATTTTTAGGCTTTGGTACTCCATGCTGGACCCCATACAGAATCGATTGCTGGTATTGTTTTAATATT
Organism: Phoebastria nigripes; assembly: GCA_035582835.1. Taxonomy (NCBI): domain Eukaryota; kingdom Metazoa; phylum Chordata; class Aves; order Procellariiformes; family Diomedeidae; genus Phoebastria; species Phoebastria nigripes. The sequence continues at coordinate 139,770 of JAYKAV010003032.1, forward strand.
GCTTTCACAGCTCTATCATTCTGATCCCAGACAGGTTCTGTTTTTGGTACATATTTATCTACATTTTCACCTTCATTTCTCCTCCTTTTTACTGGACCAACATTTGTCCAGTAAATGGGGGGACCAACATTTACACATCTTCAGCCTTCCCACAATCCTTAACACATTTCTTTCCTTTTTCACATCTCTCACAATTCTTTTTCTTTCCTTTTCCGTTAACATTTTCTGCTAACACATACATTCCATTCGCATCATTCAACAATTTACATTTCTTACAAGTTTCATGGTCACTTCTCAAAGTGAAAAACAAATCAACATATACAATTTCATCCCATTTCCCATCCGATGGTAAAATAACATCAGTTGTAATTTAGTATTATAACTTACCGATCCATTTTCTGGCCAGACCTCACCATTGTTCAATTTATAATACAGCCACCATTGGTTACAATAAGTTCTCAACCTATCTTTCCTTAGGGGATCCCCTCCAAACTTATTCCAATTTTTCAGGATGCATCCTAAAGGAGAGCATAGGGGTACCTTAGTGGAAGCAGCCGCACCCATATTACGCGTAGTATTTTTTCCAAGAATTCCTCGGCTTCATACATTTGGCTCCAGCCCCCTGCCGGTAAAGGTAAAATCTTACCACTCACCCAGCTCTTACCCACTGTCACTAAGGTGAAATCTTACCATGCACCCAGCTCCGACACCCTGTCGGTAAAGGCAAGATTTTACTGCGCACCCAGCTCCAACCCACTGTCGGTAAATGTAAGATTTTAGCACGCGTCTACATGAGAAGCCTTTACTTAAGCTCCAGCTGTGGGCCTTTTTCTAGGCGCGCCTTATGCAGAGCAATTCCAAAAAGCGGCTACTCTGCAGTCCCTAGCCTCCTTGCAAATATCTCGTATTGTGGCGTTGCACCATTGCGTTGCCTGTCGTCCATCAGTGGAGAGGAACCGGCGGAGTCCCCGATCAAAAGGTCGGTGCGCGCTGGAGTCCTATCTGGTCCCATCTCCTGTCCAGAACGGCAAGACAATCCGGGCAAGGCTAAAACAGCAGTCCCATCTGGGTCGCCAAAACTGTTTTCCSTCAAGTGGGGTTCGTTACCCGGTGTGCAATAAGCCAATCTCACACACAGAGCCGACGTATTTGTTTATTTCATGTCTGCGCAGAGATGGGTGCTAGGTGGTAACCCCACAAAGCTAGCACACCTCAGTTAACACACGGTAAACATTTTATACATTCCGAGCAACAGTTATCAGTACTTTTTACATCTACAATTAGTAATCCTTGCTTCTATTGGTTCTTGTATGCCTCATCTTCACTTAAAGTCACAGTGTCCTTTCTTTTTACTGCGCATATTCAGTGGGGAAGGGGCTTTGCTGGGTAGGGGGCTTTTCCTGCTGGTGGGTGGGATTTTTACTATGCTAATTAGAATAGGTGAGAATAGGTCAGACTACTCTAGAGGAATTTGCTAGGCTTTTTCTAAACAATGGGGTTAATTGGTAGCTCTTATCTAGTTTCAAGGATGTACTTCTTCACTTATCTCCTCAGAGCCCCACCCCCCCGGGCCCATCTCCACCCCACCCCCACTCCCCCACCCCCGGCGCCTCCAATCCCCGAGACAAACAATGCCAATGCAACCCAAAAGCCAACCCAAACGTATGGGTCTGATCAGACTACACTAGTGCTTAGTGTGAAATAGATAGAGGGAATATCTTGGCTGAGAATCTAATTTGAGATGAAGTGTTAAGGTGTTCTCATCCCCAGCAAGCTGATATGTGCTGAGTACATGCAGAAGCAGAGCATTAGGCATGATAACTTAATTGGGGAACACTTGGGCACCTTTGGAGGTAAATAGGATACGTGAGAATCCTGTTCTTGAGGACCTGTGAGGTTTTCTTATTTTTCAGCATTCAAGTCCCAAAGGAACCRTTTTTGGAAGATCTGAAAGCCCTCAGCTCCCTGTGATGTTTTGTTTTTTTTTTTAACGTATGCCATCAGAGCAAGCATGTTGATTTTCATTAGGTAGATCTCCAAGTCACCCAGACAGTTTCAAAAATTTTACTGAAAAATGGCTCCATTCTTGCATGGTACACACAATCAGCACAATGAAGGGGATAGAGGGTTACTTTCCTTTCATCTGCTGTATAATTGTACAGATCGTTGCTGAAATGACCCTTCAAAGCAGAAATAAAGGTTGAGTTGTTGGGGAGGAATGATTTAGGAATAGCATGTTCAACACCCCCTAATCTGATAGCTGTGTCATTTACAATTATAGTAATTACTAACACAAAGAAGCCTAAATGCTTTTTCCTCTTTTAGCCAACCACAACTCCACAGAATTATTCATTCACCATGATTTCAGTTGATAGACTGATCTAAAAATAAGGATAGCCCTGAAATTCCTTCTGAAATGTGAAACTTGAAAATATCTGAACATTCACGCAGCCTGCTTTTCCTTTTCTTTGGAAGATCATGAATATTTTTTGGTAGAGTAAACTAGCTCTCAGGGTTACCTACTTAGGAAGTAACAGGATTAAAACTGTCAGGTGATTCTTAACTATCAGTTAGTTCAAGTAATTGAGAAGCAACAGCAGGACTTTGAGAGTCTGTTTCCTGTTCCACAAAAAATTTAAAAGTTAATAATTGTTTTTAATTGACTCACCAATTTTGTGGAAAACATTAATAATCTGAGCAATGAACCCAACTTCACTCCCCTTGCTGCTGGAATGCAACTAAACTTCAAAACTTATTCCAGTAGAGTACTTCTGAACTTGAAAGTACATACCAAGAAAAGATTTGTACCTGTAGTGTCATGCTAATGTGTCAAGAGTACCTTGTATTATTGCGAAGATTAGGGGATTAGGGTCTCTAAATGAACAAGCTCTGTAAATGTATATAAAGACATTCAAGAAATCTGACCAGGAAGTCTTTGACACAACATTTCTCACTTGGAAAATACCACTTTCTCAAAAGAAAACTTTTCTCAGAGGTGAATTTGAGTTCTAAAAAGGTATTAACATTCTCATGTCTAGGATTTAATTTATAGGGGAAAGGACAGAAATAAGCTCTTTGAAGAAGCCAGTAGCCCTGAGCTATTTGCCTGGGTCATCAAACATCCTTGTTCAAATCCTTGTCCCAGTTGGTCACTGAGCCATTCTTCTCAAGGTCAGCAAAGATAAGGACAGAGAGTGGTCTCTTTTTCTCTGTTCAGATGCTTGTTACAAACAAAAAAAWTTTTTTTTTGTGTTAAACACTGGAAAAAGAAAATAAATGTCAAACATTTTAAAAATACAGTTCCTCATTTCTGTCCAATTATATCTTTTTCTGATTAAAAACGTAGGAATTCTCTTCAAGCTGGTTGTGGCTTATGTTAAAAAGAGAAGGAAAAAAAATATATCAGTTTTGGGTTATTCCCAGGTACTACTTAGGAATTTTGATCTTTGAGTGACCTAGGGCAAAAGAACGCTTTATTTTAAGAGAGACTGAATTTACTCCTCTCTGTAAATTTGATATCTATTTTCTCTTCCAAAATGGTTATTGTCATTGTATCGTCACTTCTCTCCTTCATAGTTTAATTCTTTATGTTTAGTTTGAACTGAAGATTAAGAACTGAACTTATTTTAACATATAAAGTATATAAATTCCTTTCATCTGTTTCAAGAAGTGTGAAGAGTTTCTCATGCTTTTGGGCAAGACCATGTCAAAGTCCCTTGCCAGATCAAAGGGCTGTAGCTATTTCCTGAGATTTTAACACTCCAGTTCTTCTCTAAAAAACTACTGACTAAGCAGAGTGTATGAGAAATATATAAAAAAGTAGAAGCAAAACCCAACTATTTAAATAAAGCATATTACTTATTATTTTGCATTTCTTATTGCAATCTCTTCTCCATACCTTGCCCGTGTTGAAACCACACAATACCTAAAAATGTTCTCAAGAATTTGGCCTGTTTGATTTTCTTTTTTTTGTTGTTGTTGTTAAAGACTTGTAAGTGAACAGATGTTTAGTAAATTTTAAATTTGCTTAATTTACATTATTTCCTGAATTCCAGTAATATCTCTGACTATTCTTACAGTTGTCTTGCAGTGTGCTGATTTATAACATGAGTTGCTGATGGATATACAGGGCAGCCACTATACTCTTTATCAAATGTGTGTTGGGATTACTGCTTATCAACTTTGCATGTTTCTGTACAAATAGTCTCACTCTTTACAAAACTGACTTTGTGCAAATTTTCTCCAAACTTTGCCTAAATGTAGTTGTTTACCTTAAAATTATTGCTTGTACACTTATTTTTTAACCTTATGTTTTGGTTAAAACTAAAAATTAGAAAAGAATCAGGAATATAATTGCAAATTTGTTTTAAAAGTCTGAAATAATCTGATAATTTTGTATTTGCTGTATTCAACACCTTCAAATTTCTGGAAGTTACTTAAACTAGAAACTGTGGGGATAGAAGATGTGGTTCTTATAAATGTCTGTAGGACATTTAGCATTACTCTGCAGTTGAAAATCGTATCTCTAATTTGAATTTTCTAGAATGCTGTAGTATTTGTAATTATAATAAAGTAGTTATTTCACAGTATCATTCCAATGCAGAATTAAGAGTGCTTGGACCATAAGATATGGGGGGTTTATAGCTTAGCAGCTTTGGATTTCCTTTAAATTTAATCTCAACTCTGAATTTCTGAGGCTTATAATGTCAGGTTTGGGGATAATTACATTATTTTTACACTGTATTTTGTCCTCATTTTCCTGGTATATCCAGTCTAAACAGTAACTTTACTCTAACATTATATACATTTGGGAATGAACATGGTAATAATGATTGTTGCTGCCAACTTGTCCAGTAGGTGAGCCTCCACATCCACATTTCTCATCCTTATCAGGTAGTTGACTTTAGATAGTGGCCCTAAATCAATGCCAATAAGGCCCTTGAGGGTGCATCTGTATCAAGAAGTCTTATTAGGCACAAGAGGCAGTTCAAAAAGTGTTTGCAAGCCCATGTGCCAACTTCCCATTCCTTCACATCAGAAAAATGTGTTTATCTCTTGGGCTGAATAGTTTAGTGATCCAGAGCCAATTAACAAATCAGAAATCCATCATTTGGGGCAATTTGGGAGTTGTAATGTCCCCCACAGGGCCCATTGCTCTGACTTCACGGATTCTAACAACACAATTTATTTTGAACTGGTATTTCCAAATCAGACAGAGCAAGCAACAAAAATTTTCTCTTGCTGGGTGTGGTGAGGGAAGTCTCCCATGTGACTTCAGGACACAAGGTTGATTTTGTTAAGTTAGGGTAACTTGAGCTGTCCTTAAATAGCAGTGTCTTCTGCTGTAGTAAGATGGGAAATTTATTTTAGCTCTGGTAATAAACAAGAGCTGGGAATCTGTGTAATTCCAGGGGTTTCCATCTGCCCTGGTTTTGCATGAGCATATAGATAAATAAATGGCAGTAGGCACGGAGTAGCACTTGTTTATTCATCTTCTGATGTGCTTGATGCTGAAGTTGCTACATGGAAGCCATTGTCTATGGCTGTGATCATTATGCAGTCTTTACAAAGGTCAGTATCACTACCCTCACCTTACCAGATGGGAAAACTGGCAGGCAGAATGGGGAGTGACTTGCTTGAGGTCACTGAGCTCATCAGCAGAACCAGGTAGCAGAGAGAGGTATCTGTCCGTTCAGTAAAGGTTATGGTTATCATGCTCATGATGCTGGCTCCTTCCTTTTCTGAGTGGATCCTGCACACTCTCCTGCTTCTTTTCCTTTTTCTAAAAATAATCATGCATCTTTTTACCATTTCATTCACCCGCATGGCCCTGCTTGTTGTTCCATTTGTGTGTCCAAAAGCAGACTCAGTCCTGAAGAATGTTAGCAGTGCAGTGCATACAGTGCCCCAAAGATTGCTAGGGAAAGCTGTGCCTCAAAAATATACACCGTATTTTGCAGTTGTTGATGCCTCTTCACATCTTTTTAAAAATGCCTCCTGTGTTTACAGACTAGCCTTAGTCCAAAGAGTGACTCACTGATGGAAGATACATAAGTTGCTCACTTATTTGTAAATGTATAAATTAGGCTACTCTGTATACAAGGTATAAATATGTGTCTAGTTTTTACAACTAATTCATTTTTTCTTAGGAGATAACATCTCCATACTACTGAAGTGGCTTAATGTCTTTGGTTTTACTCGCAGTCCTGTCATCTGCTTTAACATGTGAAGTCTTCTCAGTCCAGCAAAGATACATTGCTTTCCTTGCTGTTTCTCCAGTTGAGGACTCTGAGAAGCCCACCTGCTGATTCTTCCTTATCTTCCTGGACAGTCTTCAGCTACATCTGCACTGGGTGCAAATGAGTTGAAATGACTCAGGAAATGTCTCAATTAAACACATCTACAGTGCCTCTGAGGTCTGTGCTACTTCTTGTATTTGCCTGTACAGATTCCCAAGTTTCCCAGGAAAAAAGGCCACTGTATGGATTCTTTTTTAAAGCCCTCTATAGTTTTAGAGCACAATATGAAAATGATTAGCAGTAATGAGAGCTCAAAACGATAATTTAGTCTTTGCATTCAATTCGCGGCTACTCCTCTCCCTTCTAACAAAAGAGCCAATTAGTTCAAATTATGATGTAAACCACTGTCCACAAACAAGTGGTTGAAGAGATGTGACTCATTTATTAAAGATCATCTGAGTACACATTACAGAAAAACAACTTTGAACCACCATTGATCACTTCCACATTCACATCAGTGACCTAAATGTGAAAGACCTCATATCACACAACCGCTTTCCCCCCGAGTGCTATCTTGTTCACATCACAGCTCCTTTTTCTGCCTCCATTCCTCTGCAAATATACCTACAGCTGCAAAAGAAACTTCAGAAAATGGTTTTGTCTTTAATCCTCCTGAGCTGTGTTCTCACAACAAAACAAAATGTTTGCACTAACAACATGAATAGCTTGAGAAGTGAGAAAGAAAAATTAGCCCTAAATTAGGTTTACACTGAGTGTTGACTATAAAAATTACTTTGTGGGAGTTTCTTATTTCTTCTTCAGATGACTTAGCAACAATATATCTCAGTTTGCAATTCAAAAGGTACTTTTTTACAGCAATGTTGCAAACTCATGCTGGGATTAAAAAGTCCATCTGGGTTCTCTTGTACCTCTAACATCCTCATCTCAAGTAAAAGCTGTGCACTCAAAACTCATCTATCTGGCTGGCTGTTTCTGTTGCAATGGGCAGAAGAGAATCTAGCTCATTCTCAGTTGTATTGACTGAGCGGTGCTTGGAACGATCGTAATAAAAATTATTTGTTAGTGAAAGAAGAGGTGTTGAACATAACCAAATTTCTGACCTCACTAACCATTACGATGTGGACAAATTAAAGGGCAAGTCCAGTGTACTATATCTTCCTTTATTCAAGTACTGCATTCTTAATTTGAGTAGATTGGTTATGATTAGTATTTACACCTGAAGTTTCTGATTTTATTCAAGTTCTCCAGACTGAATTGTGTTGACCTGTCAAATCATGCTGGTTTTCTTATCTGCAGACCACATGCATGCCTGTTTCTGATAAGACTTTCTTGTACGTGTAGTGCTCAGACTGGTACTTCAGACCATAATCTTTCATCTGTCCAAAAACCATACACAGCACATGAGGTACAAACTACCCCATTCAAACTCCTTTCAGCTGTTTGGAGACTCTGATATCATACTCATGCCTCCCTGCCATCTACACATAAAATCAGCAAGGATCCTTCATTGTTGCAGTAGGTTGCCTTTTTGTGGAATAAATGTATACTGTCCTCCACCTTATATAGTGTGCTGACACTTCACAATCTCTAATATATTTGTCCTCAGAATTAAATCTTGAGATAGAAATATGGTATTATCCTTTTACACCTAGCTTAAATGGCAACGCCTGTCACAAAAGAAGTCAGTGGTAAAGTGCAGAGCTGACCTGGAATGTCCTGGCAGCTTGATTTGTGTCATGATCCCTGCAACTGCACAGATACCACTACGGCAGTGAGGCCATCAGTGTACAAACTACTGATCTAGGCCAGATTTGTACTAGCCACATAAAGATAAAAGGTTTGTTCTCCTTTTGYTTGTCTTTTAAGCCATCCAGTTCCATATTCTTTGATGTAATTTCAATAACACTGTTCACCTTGTCTCCAGTACCGATGCAGTATTTCTGTCTGTGTGTATTGCAGGCGCCTCATTCATGGAACTGTGCTGCTTAGCATGACGTTGTACAGTACACTTAGGACAACAATGATTACCCCAGGCATCTGCAGTACTGATACACCAACCTCAGTAACATTGCAGGTAAGAAAGCAAAAAAGCAAAGGAGAGGGTTGTTTTCTAACAAAGTGCAAGAAAAAGGATTGCTCCCACAGCTCATCAAGACCACACAAATTAAAAATCTTATTTCCGTTATAGCTGCTCGAAGAGAGCATGTTAATCTTAATGGATGGAAGTCTATAATTCTACACAGTGGCAAATATGTATGATATTTTCCATATAAAATACTACCTCTGAGGGCTAGAGAAGGTTTTTGTAGGGTAATATTTGTTGTTATAATTTTGGTTCCAAAAATACTTTTTACGCAAATTAATGACTTAGTACCTGACTTACAGCTGCCTTTTCAAATCTGATCTTTTGTTCAGAGTACTATTGAATTGCATGCCATTATAAATGTAACATACAGCTTGCAATTAGACCGAGTAGCATAAAGGATTTGTAAAGGAAGTGGCTACAAGTGAATTGTCAATAGGCATCAGTATAGCTCTCCCTCGATGACTACGTGCTGAGCACCCACTCATTCTGGGCAGAATGGTGCTCCCAGTATTGAAAATGCATTAGGTCTGCAAGGTAGTTTTGTCACCTTTCCAGGTTAAATTAGCAACTGGATACTTCAAGGGCAAAGCCAATTGTTTTCTGTATTAAAAACCTGAATGACTATTAGCAAATGACATGTAAAAGCAGATAATACAGATAAATGAGGCTGGCCTAAAAATGCCCTATTTTTAATAAGCAAGCAAATGGGGATTTTCTAGTCTGAGGAGTTCAGTCAAAGATGATGCCTTAAAATAGCTCCCCTATTAATAATAAAGGGAAGTTGAGACAGTAAATGGCTATTAATTTATAATCTCTCTCTGCTGAAAGAAACGGAACAGGAGGATCTCTCATTTCCGCCACCTCATTTTCAGTTATTCCTATGCATTATCACGATTTGTGAACATGCTGGAAATGCCATACAGATAGCTTTTCTGATGTGACTGACAAGACATGTAAATTTTGTAGGGAATAACTTTGTTAACCTTTAGAAGAGTGATGCATATCAAATACGTGTATTAAAAAAAAAAAGATATAGATAAGAGATTATGGTGTGCGTTAATAAACCAAAACAGGATGTGCAAATTGAACTGAATTTTGAAGAACAACCTGAATTTTCAGCTAAGTCTGTACTCAGATTATCAAGCACCTCAAGCTTCGTAATTTTGGTTGAATGTTTTCTTTCTCTGTATCTTAAAAACATTATCCTAAATTTCTGACACCCATACATAAGTGTAAAGAATGAAAAATTTGTAGATGCTGTGCAATATATATGAAATTGAACATCCAGAAGTGAAATCAGGAATCTGATTTCCATCTCTTACACTGGCAAACTACATGTCAGAATTATCCCTACTTTTTAAAAAAAAAAAAAAAAAAAAAAAAAATTCTACATTAATGGAAGCTTTCCACTTAAGAACCGTCTTATTAAGAATCAGGGAAGGAGGAAAAAAGTCAAAAATTACTTCAGCTTTGAGTTCATGCAGTTCTAATAAAATTGAAATACAGTGGATGAAATTCTCCCAGGAAAGTCAGTGACAAAGCTCTCACTGATTTTCGTGGGCTGAGTTTATCACCAGCATATTTAAGTAATATATTACATACAGTGAACATCCTCAAAGAATTATCCCCTCTTCTTTCTCTCATATTTTATATGCTTCCTGTACAAATCCAGGATAACATTTATTGACAGTTCTATCTGAGAACACATATTGCTAAAAGGACTTCTATCTTTTCTTTTTTTTTTTTTTTAAATAAAGGTTGACTTTCCAGAAACTAATTTGGAGTTCATTAAACCTGAACCTGAAGAAAGAAGAGGTGATCTTGAAGAGCCAACCAAAGACTGCCTGAAGCATATTACAAGACTTTCGCAGACACATTCTCTCTTGCTGTAAGTTGTACCCAGCTAGCCCTGCTGATTCTTGGCTTGCTGTACTTATCCTATCGATCACAATTAAATATATCCAATTCTTTAAAAACAAAATTTTCCTCTGAAGGAGCCTATCTTGATTGATTTGAGAAGTAACACCTCTAAATGAGAGAACAGATCACAGCAAAGCCTAAATAAGCACCTGGAGGTGGCAGTGTATTTTACCAGTTTACAAAAGGATTGTTTTTCCCTTTCTATTACTATATCTTTTCGTGTCTTTGAAGCGAGAAAGTAATTTTTGATTCAGAACGTAAAATTTTCAGGTGATGCAATAAGTCTACATCAATATTAGCAAGAAAACCTTTGCGTTCTATGAAAATCAGTGTCCTTTAGTAATTATACACTCAGACTTCAGCTATAGTAGTTAAATGGCAAATAATCATTAAAACAATCTGTGTCAAGTTATAAGCAAACAAAGAAGTATGGAAAGTTTAGCTTTCASAGAAGGTGGATGAAGACAAAGTGAAACAAAACACACTGTATATACTGGGGCAGATTAGTATGCTCAGCTATATGTATGTTACATTATCAATTAGGATTATGTACTATATAAAATAATTTGAGATATAATAAGAGTGAAATTGGGAACACGGGTGCTTACAGAGAGTCATTATACCAATCACAGTTAACTGTGTGAATTAATCCTCCATCAAAGACCAAAAGGTGTATTAGTTGTACAATAATTAAATAACTTAAAGCCAGTTCAGCCCTCTCGGTGTGATATGACATATCTGTTAAGAAGACCTTTCTGTGCTGATTTCTATGTTAGTTGTTTGGGTTTTTTTAAATCAATTACTTTAAAAAAAGACAAGAGACAAACTTGCTGGCGTATTTGATGTTTACTTCAACTTTTTAAAAGACAGGATGAAATGTAAAATTATTGTTATTAACCATGGGATCTGTGATTTGGTTCTTTTTTTATTTTATTTTTAATTATGAATGGGAGGTCAGTATTTTATTATGAATAGCCACTGTGCCAGGCACTGGCAARTTGCCAGCAAAATTTTCACCTGCAAAAGGTGCTCCAGAAGTGATTTGGGGAACTTCAAGCCAATGCATCTGACCTCTATTCATGGTAAAATGGTGAGTTCTGTAAGAAGGAATAAGATCATTAAGCATTTAGCTCAGTACGGAGTAATTTGTCAGGAAAGAGCTAGTGTGGCTTCTGTGACTAGAAATCCTGCCTCACCAACCTGTTGCTGTCCTAGAAGGTTGTCAGTGGGTGCATGGATATCAGGGCTTTGGTGGATGTTCAAACATTTTTGCTGAGGTTACACATCAGATTGTTAAAGAAGTGAAGTTGCTATGGGTTTAGAGGAAAACTGATTAAAGGCAAAGATTGGATGTTTAATGGTGGCTTTTCAGAATGGAAGAATCAGCAGTAGGGTCTTTCAGTGCTCAAAGTTGGGACCCGTTTTATTCAGTATCTTCATCGATGACGTGGATAAGGAAGTGGGCGGGGAAATCTCCAGGTTTGCAGACGGTACTAAGCTCTGCCAAATTGCCAAACACCGTGCCATGGAGGGGAGATCCAGAAGGACCTTACAAAACTGGGCATAAACATGGCAGATGAGCTTCAGTGTGGATAAATTTAAGGGGATATATTTAAGGAAAAATTATCTAAGCATCTGTACATGACACTGAACTCAGAACTGGCAGTTACAATGCAGTAAATACATCTTGACATTACTTTTGATATTTCCCTGAACTCATGAGTACAATGTGCAGCAGCAGCCAAAAGTGCCAACAAAATATTGGGCATCGTCAGGAAGGGTGTAGAGAAGAAGCCAGTGTGTGCCATTTCACTGCTGTCTAAAACCTTGACGTGCTGTATTTTGAGTATGCTGCATAGTTCTTGTCTCCACAACTCGGGAAGGACACAGTAGATCTGGAAAATGTACAGAGAAGGACAACTAAAATGATTAAAGGGATTAAGCAGCTGCTTGACCAAACGAAGCTAAAAAGGCTGGGACTCCTTACTTTGGAGAGGAGAACACTAGAGGATGTGTGTGTATGTATGATTAATTTTTAAAAAATCACGATGGTCATGGACAAGGTGAATGCATCAACAAATCCCATAATATTCGAACTAGGGACATTCAATGAAACAAGTAGGAGATCAATTGTCAACAAATGGAAGAAAGTACTTCCTAAGTCAGTCAGTGGTGAACTTTTAAAATCTGCTGTCACAAAGCTGTGGAGGTAGACAACGTCATCAGATTCATGAAKGCTATATACAAATTCATGGGTAACAGGTTCATACATAGATATTACAAAGACCAGGCAAGGGTAGACCCTATAACATCCCTAATACAATAATTCTGGGTTCTGTGGGAATATGAAAGGAAGAGACCACTGAAAGTCACCAGGCTGGAGTTAAGGCTTTGATAAGTTCAATAACAGATTCTTGGAGGAAAGAGAACGGTAGTCCTGTTTTTTTCCAGTTTGTTGTTTTTGGTTATCCTATCTTATGGGCAAAGCTGGTCTACCAAATGAATCATCAAGGTGAAGGGTAGCCTATTTGGGGTTTGAATGAAGGAATTCCATTTTTAAGTACTTTCTGATCAAGAGGAATCTGTCAGCCTGTAATTTTTGTTGTATCTGTATCAGAGGCATTCCTTTTACCTTCCTTGATCATGATAGAGTTTTATTAAAAAAAAATTTGCAACAACATACTGGTATCCAAGCACATTATTACCATGATATCTGAAGATCTCTTCCTTCCTTTTTTTTTGTATGTTAAGAAAAAGAGATGAATCTAGGTAGCTTTTCAGTGACAATATGTCTGTATGATGACACTTCAGGCTTACAAGCCTCAAATATGATTTTGAAATAAATGGGTGTCTGTGGTTAGAAGACACAAGAAACCTTTCTCAGTCTGTTGGGATCCTTCTGTTCATTCTACTGAAAGCAGAGGGAATATGCGAATGGACAGAAAATGTTCTTAACCCTATGGTAGAAGAAGAAGAAACAATGGTTRAAAACACACAACTGCATGGTTGTCCTTCTTATAGGCTGTTGAATCCAGTAGTGTTATGAACGCAAAGCTGCTGTGGCTCCATGTCCCCATGTTCAGCCATTAGAGAGGTAGACTGCATATTCCTGATAGGAATATCAACAAATCAACACAGACAGAAAGCAGTACTTTACCAGCAGACACAAACATGTAGCACTGCCACAAAATGGACAACACAGCCTGATTCTGTTCCTCCTTTCTGCCTGGTCAGGATCAAAGTCCACTGGTGGAATACATATACGTACATACATACATATATTTATATATATAGTATCAAAATTTTAATTGGTCTAGTAGTTGGGCTCAGACAGTCAATCCTGTAGCTGGCCCCAGATCTCCCTGCTCTCCCCAGCTGCTGACACTCAGACATGTGAGCCTCCAAGGTTCACAACCACACTATGGTTGCTGGTGCTTGGACCTCTTTCTGTTACATGGATGTGGGTTTCCCCGTAGCTGGTCCAGACATACGGTCTTCCCAGTAGCTGACTCTTGGACCCCTGTCCCTCTGGTAGCTGGCTCAGATCACTGGTCTCCATGGCCAGCATCTCTTGGATGTTGATTAGTGAGGGGATCAATGGGACTGAAGGAAATGAACTTCACCATATGGCTCTTGTGCTCCTCACAGCCCTACACTGCGTGCTGCTGTGTGATCTTTGGTTTCATCACCAAACCAGGCAAGAGGGGAGACCAAGAGAATTCATTAGTTACTGTCAGCTGCTTTGGCTGACTTCTGAAAACAGTTTAGATGTGAGCCTTTGATTCCTTGTAGGATTACTGTGTTTGAAATACAAACCCGAGAAAACTAGCCATCTGAGATAATAGCTGTTCTTTGAACGTGATACAGCCTGCTTGTGCGCAGTGGCTCCCAGTGTAAGGATCAGAGACTGGTTTGAAGCCAGGAAGATGACAGTCTTGTTTCTGCTATCTTTCTTTCCTTCATTCATCATCCTTCTACCTTACTTTTTCCTCTCTTTCAGCTTCCCTTTTTCTTTTCCTTTTCCTTTTTGCCACTTACCTGGTAAGAATCTAGTTTGCCTACCAGTCGTCACGAGAGTGCTGTTGCTGTGAATTGTGATTAGAAAGGCTACTTCCAGTTGGGTGAATAGTGGAACAGGTCTAAAAAAGTGYGGTGATGCTGCACACTTTGCCAGTCTGTTCACGGGAGAGAAACTTGCAAGTGAGAATTGGTGCCGGGGGACAGAAATTTGCATTTGCTAGATTTGCTGCTCTTTCCTCTTTTTGCCTTTTGTCTTGTTCTGCTTTAGTACTGAACATGAACAACAAAACCAGCTCAGAAGCATTTAAACGCATTTTTGCTATTGCCCCCACAAAAAAAGTAATAATTAAGACCAGCTAACAAAGCTTTCACAGAAGCTGTTTCCTTCATTTAGCTAAAGGGATTAATGAAAACTTCCAAACTGAAAACTGCTGAATTATTTAGGTTTTAAGATATTTTATTTTTATTTGTGTTGAGTAGAATGCTATGTATTTTAATATAGCTGTTATATGGAGGCAATTTTAGATACAACTCTACCTAAAAAAAATGTAAACTGCATTTTTATCAATAAAGAGGTTTTATTAGCATCTTATTCCTGTTGAGCCAAAGAAATGTCCTTATTAGCATAATAATCTTCAGATGCTGTATGTATGCAAAATACTTTTACCATCCATCTTAAATGTTCTATTACATGTATATGTAAACTTTTGTTACAACTAAGAAACTTAAAATGAAAACCTAAAAAACCCTACCCCACCCAACCTTTAATTTCATCTCTGATCTTTAAAATATGGAAGGAGAAAATGGCATTGCCTCTGGAGTGAAGTCAGAGGGAGAAATCTGTTATTTAGAAAACCTCATACAAGGATTGATTTCTTATCTCCCTTTGTAAGCTTAGTAGAGGCTTTAGCTGCTTTAATCTGAACAACAGGTTGTCTAGTTTGGAGGATGCTGTCTGAAAGCTTAAATCCCTGTTTAAAGTCAACATATAAAAGGAGTCCTTTAGCTGAACTGTCCTGCAGAATACCGTCTGAATGCATAAGAAAACCAGACAGGCAATAAAGTCTTAGGCCCACTTTTATCTCTTTTTCTGTGTGTGACTTTTTCACACAAACACAAAGACATCTATCTATTGTCACAACAGACATGCTGTGAATTCTGAAGCTGTTTCTTGAAATGGTTACCAAAATGATACTTTTCTTGAAATGATTACTAGAAGTCATGGCAGAATTTGTATCATAGTTAGGTTCATCTTCTGCGTACATTTATGAGCTTATTCCTCTAAGGGAAAGAAATAAACATTCACTCTTGTGACAGTAAAAAACATGCCCATCTTTGTACCACCACTCTCTGTTCCTAAATGCTTGGCAATTCAAAATTGCAAAGAAGAAAAGTTCTCCAGTGCATACAGAGCCAAAGGAACTCATTGCTATGAGTTGTGAAAGCCACAATCTTGACAGTTAGAGCAGGGCTAAAATAGTTTTTTGGCTAAGAATGTCCCAAAACATTGCAAGTAGAAGGAAGAAGACCTTGGAAGGAATGTAAACACTTGGATTTTGAGCCCTCCTTACACATCTGGATAATGAAATGCTTGACTGGAAATGAGCTATTTACTTACAGCCTTCTACAAAGTTTCTCACACCTTGCTCTGAAAAATCTAGGTCTGTTTAAAGTCATAGTTACGTTATGTTATTAAGTAGATGGATCACCAATCTTGTCAAGTATGACCAAGAAAACTGATGTTCCTCTTGGTTTCAGCAGTGATTTGTGTGAACTGGAGATCAGTTTGCACTCTCAAAGCTTGCTTTTGAAGGCTCCGATATCAAATTAAGGAGATAGTCTGAGCTTGTCTCTCATGGGGAATTTCTTTTTCTGTTCTCTGATGGTATCGAAACCTAGGATCTAATATGCATGAGGCAAAGACATCTGAACTGTTGACAAATCAGAGGATATATAGCAAAAATTATTCTGAGGCATTTCTCACTGTGGTGAAATATGGTGTGATGACTGACCATTTTATCAATAGGTCAATGAGGAATTTGGTATTGCATCCTTTTTTGTAAGTGAATACAGCGAAGCACAGCATGCTAGGCCTTGTGAACAGACATAGAAGTTGCTGGAAGCTTTCTTTCCCCTTTCCGAACTCATACCAATGCTAGGGATAATCACACTCCATGTGTGTGCATGCACACGCTCATGTTCTTGTGTCTGTGCATGGATGTGCCTAAACCCTATTTTAAAAGCAAATACACTAAAACTAGACACACCTGCATTAAACAGTCAAAGCAAGGGCAGGAATGAAAGCTATGGCTAGTAGTGTTTTGTGTCTAGTTGTTACAGTAGTTAGTTAGAGATGATGCATAGCAGATGGATGTAACAATAATTTATCCGGTGATAACTGCACCTTCTTTGTCTCTGTCAGAAAACCCCAGTAAAAACAAACAAACAAACAACACCAACAACAGAGACAATGGAGAAGAAAAATGAGAGTGCTTGGGAAGTGAAATAACCATATATGTGTGTCTTTTGACACTTCATTTTTATATGACCCAAGGCTGACAGATCCAGAGTATAAGTATCACTTTTCTTATAAAAGCTGGTCTGCAGAAAATTATATCCTACCCCAAGGAAA
This sequence comes from Phoebastria nigripes, assembly GCA_035582835.1. Lineage (NCBI taxonomy): Eukaryota > Metazoa > Chordata > Aves > Procellariiformes > Diomedeidae > Phoebastria > Phoebastria nigripes. Next base: position 156,688 of record JAYKAV010003032.1, read on the forward strand.
ACACGTACTTAGCCAAAAAGCAGTGTACTGTATGACTTGGCCCCTCTGTACAATAAAGTTTGTTGCTACACAAAGCTCCAGGTGGTTTTAATTTCAAACTGAATTTCTAATCTTCTCTTCCAGACTCTCAGAGCAACAGAGAAGAATCTTATGGTTTTATCGTTACTACTGCAATAATCAAAATTGCTCCCTTCCTCTGGTACTGGGCAGTGCACCCAGCTGGGATCGAATGACTGTATCAGAAATGTATGCCGTGTTGAGGAGATGGAGATTTTCTAAGCCTCTGGAGGCACTTGGGCTTCTGACTTTCAGGTAAGGGAAAATTAACCAAGTAGGAAAATAACAGTAAACAGAATGGTCACGTGCTGATTAATTCAGCACTTCAATTTGCTCAGCACAGTATCATGCTTTGGTTCACTGACTGTGCTTTCAGTTCTGTCCCTGTGTCAAAGTGAAGATATAGTTGCAACTCTTGTGATGACCTTGAGTTGAATGTGCCAGCCCTGCCTTCGTGGCTGAGAAGGTTTTCTATTTCTCAGGATAATAAAAAGATTATTTCATTCTCTATAGCAGATTCAGTCAGTTTCTGGTAACAGGCGATCAGTCAAATACTTAGCACTTACATAGCACTCCATATCTTCAAACTACTGTACAGATATGAAGTGACTAATGGGAGATAAGGAGGACTGAAATATGCTTCCAGATTATGATACCATGTAAATACGTACAGTCCCACCTGTAGCCCATCTTTCTGAAGTAGATAGGACGAAGCTTTGAAGTCAGTTCCCCACACTTTGAATAAATTCTGTTGTGATGCCTTATGTTCCACCCCCGCTTCTTACACTGGGAGCTGGTTGGTTGTTGGAAGGCTTTCTTGATGTTGGATATAGTCTTACCTATGATGTAACAGCAGATGTCAGGGGACAGAATCTGTGTCAGCAGTTACATTTCCTCCAAAAGCTTGGGAGGTATTTTGCGTTAAGTGATCTACCTGTGAAAACATTAAAYGTGCGGATGAAATGGTTGAGCAAATTTGGTTTATCAAGCCCTTGCTTGTCTGGGTAAGCACAAGCTGCACCAGCTTTGCAATCTCAGTTCCATGTTGTACCTTTAGAAAAAAACACCTCACCTAAAGCTTTACTTGAGAAAAGACTGTATACGCTCGTCTCCACATTATTTAAAAGTAGTTATTAAATAATATAAAACTGACTATCGACTGTTATTTCCCTCTGGATGTGATTTCCTAAGAATACCTGTGTCTCAGGTTTATATCTGAACTATTAGCAGTTTCACATGTTTGCATACATGTCTTTTTTACATTTAGCAGGAATGATGGAAGCAAAGATCCTGAAAGATCAGGTTTTGGAGCATATTATTTTTATCTTATTTGTCGTTATTAAATTATTAGAATCTATTTCTAATTTATAAAAGAACAACGTAGAAAGGAGTATATGGGCAGGGTTGTTTTCCACACCCCAGAGCAGCAAGAGATTTTGAGATGGTTTGTCAGAGCATGCCAGGCTTTCAGATCAGACCTTTTGTCAAATTTTGTTTCTGTATGGGTGGCATTTCTGCAAATGAAGAACTTGATTGTTCTTTGAAGATGCAGCTCTGCATCAGGGTGTGGTGCAGAATATCAGTCCTGTCAGGTGCTTCACAGGATATTTAATATGACTCAGCCTGTCACACAGCTTCTCAGTGTGTAGTGGATGCAGTGTACATGCTGTTCATTCTGGCTACCGCAAAGGTTGCTGGCATGAAGAGACGGGAAGATGTCATCACTTTGTCTCTGCTGGTGCTACCATTGGGAGTAGCTGGCACCTGCAGTGGTGCCAAAGAACAAGTACTTCTGATCAGGATCTTAGCTGGTTTGTCCCTTTAGTTTCTTTCTCACAAAAGATAATATCAATCTGATTTTTTTGCTTCATGCTAACACTACAGAAAGAAGTTCTGGATCGCAGTACAAATCCTCTTTAAAAAAAAATTCTGTCCTTCACATATCCACAATATTTTGTAGGTGCACGAACAACTGGGAAGCTAACCTTCAGAAACAGAGGGATTACATTTCCTTAAAGATGTCTGGTTTCAGAGATGTCTAGGTCGCATGATTTAACTGCTGAGAGACATGTATATGCAAATTGAGACAGTGGGTTGAAGGAGAGGAGTACTTTCCATATGAACGGATTTCTGAGATTTCTTCTYTTGGTTCTCTTTTTCTCAGATTTCAATAATTTTGAAAAGTAAAGTAGCACTGGATAGAGTCCAACTTTCCTTCACCATTACCTTCACTAACTTTGGATTGTAGGCTCTGTAACTGAGCTGTTTTTGAAGGTTCATTCAACTCTATCCTGTATTATGTTTGGCGCTGACAATTCATCAACTCAGTTCCTCACTTCTATCATCCACAAAACAGCTCTCTGATTTCTTGTGATTACTGAGACACAGCTGAAAGATCCATGTTCATGTAAAACATGAGCAGAATATAAAAGAAATGCTCTTTATATATTCATGTCTATTTTAAGGACTTGTGTTACCATCACTATTAAATCATAGGTAAGTTAAATAAATTAGGGCTAATCTTTGTCTACATGTATTGTTAACATAATGCAAGAATGCAGGAGCAGCTGCACTAAATCAGACCAAAAATCAGTCTAGTGCATCTTGTGTCCAGTGGTGGCCAACAACAGACACCTGGGGAAGACAATGAGAATGGGCCAAACATAATGACACTACTCTCCCAACTTCCAGTAATCTGCAGCTCAGAGACTTCCCAAGACAATTTTTTTTAGTTTAAGAGCCTTCTTGCATTTTTGTTCTATGATATTTTCCAAATAAAAATTGATTCCACATAAACATTCAGCTTTCAGGACATCCTGTAGCAAGGAGACCCACAGTTCAGCTCTATGTTATATCATTTTTATGTACCACGATTTACCACATTGTTAGCAATACCGTAAAAGAGACCAAGAGTTTCCAATAACTCTGAATTTTGGATGCTTCCTTTGCTGGAATTTCAGTTTGCAGTGTCTTAAAGAGAACCTGAATTCCTCATGCAGGCATGTGCTTACTCTTTATACAGTTTAGGGAGGGAACTCAAAATCACTAGTCACTTTTGCAAGCCTTGGGCTGGGGACTCTAAATTATCCTTCTTCTCAGAGCGAAAAAGCAGCATCTGTCCTGATGATTAAGCTCAAGCTCACATTTGCAAGTATAAAGAAATGAAAATCATTGGAGGCACTACCTCATTGCCTGGGTTAGAAGACAGCATCACAGAGCTTAAGGAGAGATATCACGGCCTATCAGATCAAGCCCCATTATCACACATCTGAGTTAGAATGCTCTTTGCAACTTTCTGAAACTTCTAAATTGTTTTGTTCACTACACAGTTAAATGTACAATTTAATAGAGTTTCTTGTTCTTTGAGCATGTCTCTCCAGCTTATGCTCTTCTACTTTGCAGGCACATCTCAAGGCAGCCAAATGATAACATACTCATTTATGCAGTGGAAAGGAGGAACTTTCATAAATTGGAAACACAATCATGGTACATTTCACAGATAAATTCAGTAGCAACCTTGCATCCAGTCCCTGCAGCAAGTGCATTGATTCTTAAAGCCCCAGAAGCCAACGCTTAAAAAAACAATTTAAAAAACAATGAACGTTCCTTTAATCAATAAAGACGAGATGGAGGGGATGGCAGGGGGAAGTGCAGAATAAGATTTTACACTCTTAGTTTTACCTCTAATTTCAGGGAAGGGTGATTATAAGCCATTGCTAATTTTCCCTAAGGCAGAAGGTATAGAGCTGGTCCCTCCTACTCAGCACTGCTTATTGGTGCCCTGTGCATTTTACCATTGACTTCACTTACTGAGTTTGGTAAAAAGCCAAGCTTTAGTGGAGTTAGAGCTTTCTATAACTGTTTCTACTTTGCATGGCACACTAGCCAGGGATATGACACCAGTGCACTTGTTTTTTCAGAGAATTTTCTTAATGACAGAAAGAAACCAAAGGCAGTGTTAGAAATGCCATCATTTATGATGTATTGCTAACATGCCAATGTTTTGTGTATGTATAGAACAACCGCACTTACAAATTTTTGTCAGGTTATTTTGCTATTCAAATTATTGAAAATGAAAGCCAAAATATATTCATTAACCCAAATAGCAGAATGTTTTCTCCAACGTTATTTTTCTGGCACATCTAGAATACACTTGCAGACCTGTGAGGTATCGTGGCTAGGAATCAGGAAATCGAGCTAGAATCAGGAAACAGCCACCAAAGAAGCTGTGTCATTTTCCAGTATTGTGCATGGCTGTAACCATTCTGAAGAGAGAACTTTTATCAGTAGACAGTGGAGGTGAAGACATAACCTCACTGGTAGGCTTAACAATTTTTCCTAGAAACTTTCTGCTAAATTCTAGCTCTGTCAGGGCAAGTGCACAGAAAAGGACATTCCTTTAAAACCATGTGCCAATTCAGAGTATTTTGAGATCAGACATTAAGGTGTCAGAGGGGTTTTACGCTACTTAATCCCCTGTATGGAGCAGGCAGAGTAGGGGAAGATATGACTCCTCCTACCTCTCCTTGACCAGAGAAGGTGCCCTTTTGGTTRTAGCATCCCTCAGCCTTTGACTTTCACAGTATTATTGTTGATTTTCACGTTACGTAGCAGAGTAGCTGTTGAGTTTCAGAGGTTAGGTTATAAGCCAATATATGTGAAACTCACTTTCTAACCAATAATTATGATAAAATGTGATAACTTGAAGCCAGAGTTTGTTCTTACACCTTTGAAAGCCAAACTGATTTTAGAAGTGTTGAATCAGATTGTCGTTGTTTTAATAAAAGCGGAATGTGAACTGTTCCCTGAGAGTCCACAGCAGAATGCCCAACAGAGTATTTATCAAACAGATACAGCTAGAACATATCTTGATGTTTGCATCTTACTTGGTTTAAAAGGCTGTAGTCTTATATCAATGTGGAGAGCAAACATGGGCTTGTGCAAAGAAATAAGATAAGAACAAAGCAACAGTCTACAATTAATTTGATTACTTTGATGTACAGAACGCACTACTGATAAAGCTTTAAAACTGCTTTGTAGTAATGTACATGAAATTTAGTGATAACTTATGTGGAGATGTATGCACTGCTAGGAATAGACAACTCTTCATTTTAAGCATCATAATGTGATTAATTCCTTTTTTTTTTTTCACTGCCTTTAACCATTTTTAGCTTTCTTGGCAATAAATATGAAGGTACTACAACAGACAGCTATAGTAAGACAGCTAACAATGGATAACTATGTAGGATGTGGCATGCTTTCTGTACATAAGTGTGCAATCTAATCAGGAGGCTAAACCTGTAAATAATCAAGTTTTCCATGTTTTGTTCTTTTGTTTTAATGTAACAGAGAACAAAGTTTGTCTCTGGGAAGAACCTTCTAGATCATGCAGGTTTCAAATGGAAAACTGCTTTTTGTCAATTTCTTCCTATCTTGTTCCCTCCTAGGACATGGTTCACCATATGGTCTCCATGACATCTTAAACTTATTATTAGTTGTTTTAGTCAGAAATTCTTGTAGAAAATCTATGTAAGCATTACTTAAAGTATATTTTCTGTGAGTAAATTCTACAGATCCATCTGCCAATCGATCAGCCAAAGCAATAGCTAGTGTATCTGACCATGAGCTTTGCAGTGTGGGGGGAATGGGGAGGGTTCACATGTCTTACCACAATGAGGAGTGAATATATCACTCTTTTTCAACTGAAAATTTTGAAAATTCAGTGTCTTTTTTACTGACGGTGTTTGTTATCTTTCCGTACTTTCTTTTAGTCCTTGCCATTTTTTAATCTTCATACACTCACACAGTGTTTTCTTTAGAAGCCCTCAGAGGAATGAAAAAAATCACCAACAGAAAGCAAACAGCCCTGCTAATTTTACCTGTGTGCTAAGACTGAAGGAATTCCTTAATTACTATTCTTTAAGTTTCTTCTCTCTTCCTGTCTAATTACTTTTAAAATACTTAAACTGCCACCCAAAACTTATCTGTCTACTCTTTTAAACAGTTCTTCCATACTTTCTCTCCTGGCCCAGTTGCACCTGTCAGTGACGTGATATCCTTTACTACTAAGAGGGTTTTTTTTCTTTTGAATTGGTATCTTCATTCCAATAGGTTTGCTAGCTCAGCCTTCCTTGTTTCTACCAGACTTAATAACATGCATTTCATAGGGCCAGAGCCTTTCTTTTTTGAAAATGCAACAGAACTTAAAATGTGAAGGGAATTGCAGAAATATGTGGTTTGTTACAAGCCTCTAACTTAAAAGATGGCTTGTGAAAGGCCATTCTGTTTTCTACAGAGATCCTCACATGCTAGAAAATGTAGTGAACTGTACAGGTCCATTTACCTGACAAATATCTTCGAGCATAGGGTTATTTGAGACAGTGCAATAAAACTGTTAAAAATGAAATGCACATCTATTTCTCATTTATAATCAAGTCACCACTGGCAAATGCTAAAATCTCAAGAGAATTTTACAAATCCACAGGATGCCTCAGCAGCGCTTGGTTTTCTGTTTGAATCTGGTTTAGCTGAAAGGTACAGCTAGACAAATAGCTCCCTACTGGCTATCTACATGAAAAGAATCAAAGACTGTAAGTTGTTCTTACTTCTAAAACAAATTGCAATCTATGCTCATCCAGCTCAAAATTCAACTTTTACAAAAACCATCTTAAAGTCTCAAGGGAGACCTAACAATCTACAGCTACTTAGACAGAAGTTATAAAATGGGTGGCTGTCAATCATTGGCCTCATGCAGGGAGGGAAGAACAAAACAGCAAAGGGGGTGTTGAGGTTAAATATCAAAGGAAATCAGATTCATAACTTGAGGAGAATCCAGGTTGTGAAACGAGCTGTGAAGGGGAAATTTGAAGTCCTGCATAGTGTGACCTATTGCTAAGGACTAGACTCAACAGCTATCATTTACATATTGTTTATTTTTCAATAGTGTTTCTGAGTATGTAAACCTGGAACAAACTTATAAGAAGTCACAATCTCTGTTGTGGAGTACTCATTACCTGAAGAGAGGACAAATAAAATCAGCCAAAAGAAGAAAGCTACAATATGTTACAATGCAGTCAGGCAAATTAATGAGGAACACCATATTTCTATTCACTTAATTATTTATTGACCAATAGGTTGTTTGTCGAGGAAAAAAAATACCATTAGAAGTAATTGGAAACCTGGATGAAAATTACCATTTTGAAACTATGCAAAGAGAGAGTCACACAAGCATTGTTAAAGGTTTTAGTTTTAAGTTGCTTTTTTCCTAGCTAAATTCTCAGAGATTTTGGTGACAACCATAAAACAGCTAAGGAAAAGGAGTGCCTGAATCTCCTGCCTCTCTGAAGGCATTATCGGAGGCCACATGTCAGGAACCCGATAATCTATGGTTCAAATCCTTTGCAAAATTGATCTGATATAGATGAGCTCTGGTACAGATGAGCTCCTCTTTCTTAGGAGAGTACCCTTAAAGACTGGAATATTGAATTTGTTGTGATACAGTCGTCTCACTTCTCTGCTTCCAGAGTTTTCAGTATGTGTAAATAATTACATATTCATTGTAGCAAGCCCTGGAAGTCAGCTGTCCCCTAATACCCAAACTATGAAGCTGTTTTTCTTAGGCCTGAAGTGATTTCTCTTGCATTGAGTCACAGAGCCAAAAAATCAATTAATTGTGTCCTCTAGTCAAAACTAAATTTATGGATTACTTAGATCAGATCTCCATCCTCTATTGGATGCCGGGGGGAACGTTGCCACTGAGGATGAGGAAAAGGCTGAGGTACTTAATGCCTTCTTTGCCTCAGTCTTCAATAGTCAGACCAGTCACCCTCAGGGTATTCAGCCCCCTGAGCTGGAAGACGGGGACGGAGAGCAAGATAAACCCCCCATAATCCAGGAGGAAGCGGTGAATGACCTGCT
>JAYKAV010003032.1:166126-185356 GCA_035582835.1 Phoebastria nigripes
GATGATCTTAGAGGTCTTTTCCAACCTTAATGATTCTATGATTCTATGATTTGATGCAACACTCAAAAGTTTGCAAGATTATTCACTGGAAAAACCGCTATAGCTCTAATTAATTACCAGGCTACAAGATGGCATCGTTTCCAGGCATGTGAAGGGTAGGATTTTTTTACTCCAGTCTGCTTCTAGACCTTACACCGTTATTGGCTTTTAGCAAATAAGCTGATATATGTAAGCACGAATAGCATAAACACCATGTAATACTAGCTGAGTTCGTAAGTATTTGCTGTAGTTCTAGTGTTTCCGAGGATGTTAAATGTTTGCTCAAATACAAATGTAAGGGGTAAAACAAATACAATTAAGTATTTTTCTATTGTACCTGTGAACAACAGGTTTCTATTGTACCCTGAACAACATTGAAATTCAAGAGAGCAATGGATATTACATCTGGGGCTTAACAAATTGTCAGGTAGTTAAGAGAACGTGTTAACTGCCCATTCTTTCAAAAAGATGCAACTCAGCCTCAAGCTGACCTCGAGATTTAGAAGCTGAAGGAAACAGTTTAGTAACCAGGACCAACAAATTACCAAAATCTCATTCAAGAACAGTGACAAGAGACACGTTTCCTGAAACAAACTAACCTGTAAATTTTTCACCACAGTGCCTATGCACTTGAGCTCATCATTTTTCTAATCACATCTGCTACAGATACTTTTGCTAACTTAGATATAGCCCCAGTTTTGACTTCCAGTAAATTAGTTCTAAACAAATTAAATGTTAGCTGTTGAATTTTCTGGAAAGGTTGGGATTAAAACAATTTTATTGTTCTTTGTTTAGCTGGAAAAAATATAAGAGTTTCTCTCATCGTAGCATTGCATATATTCAAATGCTGGCTGCTAGTAAGGACAYGCAGTAACTAAGTAATAACATTTTTGTGCTTGACTTGGTGCCTATATAGAGCATATTTCACTGTTCAGTAACCTGTTGAACTAGGTGAGAAGGGGAAGGGGAAGACTAATTTCCATATTATCTGCACACGCTTGGCACACAGGCCTTTGGAGCAATTGCATAGTTAGAAGATAGGATGATATGAAAGGGATTAATTTTTTTAATATGCAGTCCTCCTTCAAATATGTTTTGTTCTAAATAGCCATGTGAATATTAAAGTAACAACTTCATATTCCTAATAGGTTGCCTACAATAAATAAATAAAAAAATAATCCTTGCAAAATCGGGTAATTAGGGGCTATCATGATAATTTATTTATAATGTATTCCCTCTCTCCTCATCAAGGCCCTCTCAGCATTATGCAAACAATTATAAACTGTATTAAAAACATCATCAAATATGTACCATAACAGACAAACAAAGTAATAAAATCAGACCTGAGCCGCATTGTTAAAAGAGGGTTTGAAAGTGCTACAGGTGGCAGCTGATTGCAGCACAGAAGACAGGCCTTTCAAGTAGGTCCAACTGTTAGACTTTTTTTTCAAAATATCCACATTTTTATTTGATGGCCTGTAGTTAATTCAATGATTAAAGTGTACATATTGTTTTGCTTCAGCTTGTTTTATTGAACTTAAAAGCTCAAGTTTAGAGCTGCAGGTGCCATTATACTTCTGAGCGCTTACCTTTACAATTTCTTCTTTTTCTCTTGATAGCAATGAGCAGTCATTGCTGCAAATGTGGTACTGTCTCCCGTGTTTCACTTCTGATTTATTTTTCTAGTGGGTATATTTTTGGCAAACGGTGCTGGATGGGAAGCTGGGAAAAGAGCAGTCTGGTTTTGTGTTGAGTTCATAAAGCAGTAATACTGGTGGGCCCGTGACACCTTCTGCCATACRTGATGGTTCTGATTTCAAAGGACTTTCTCCAGGGCGAATTGACAGGATAATCTGTGTCCTTTACTCATCATTTTTATGTATGCCTAGACTGCCAAATCAGAGGTTTTCAAAAGAGCCTAATAACTGTATCAGTTCAGAGGGGAGGGATTCACTGCTTTTTGTGGGGCAGGTACTTGCCCTCAGAGAACTGGATCAAAGCCCAGCAGCTCTTTTGARCAATATCTAATTGACTGTGGTGCTGTCTGAAGACGTTTTTGCCCCTTTGGTAGAGGTGAGCACTCTTGTGGCTCTGGTGACTGAAAGGTTTGTATGAACATTTCCAGTTTGCTTCAGGAGAAGGCAAAAAAGAATCTTGGGATGGCAATGGACAGGCTTCAAGTACTGACAGATAGTTAAGGGTGACACCACATAGCAGACATACACAGAATAGCACATCTGTTCCTTTCCTTGTGAAAGCGGGACAGCAGAACAACTAACTGTGAACCAATCTAGGCAACTTCTGTGTACATGAAATTCTCCGTGTATCATGATTAATGTCACAAATGCAACATGTGAAAAGGTGGAAATTATTTTTGTATTTTATTTTTTCAAAAGAAGTCCTTAAAAGTTTATTTTTCAGCTTGCAAATATTAAAAGAAACACTGTATACTTTTTGTCTTTTTCTCTGAAAAGAGAGAAAATGTTCTGTTAAGAGTCAGTTTTAATCAGTCAGGTTACACCTTTCATTCTTTTTCTTTTTTAAAGAAAAATGTTTTGACCAGCTATATTATCCAGCCTTCTTTCCCTGTTTTATCATTGCTGCTGCACCATGTTTTCCTCTTTTATCATTTTTACGGTTAGAGCTCCATCACAAAATCTGTATTAGGCTACAGCCACTCTGGTTTCAACTGGAATTTGTTGAGAATACAGCTTATGCTGAATACTCAAAGATTTTCCCATCAAAAATGGCTGTTTCACTGACTTGGAGCCTTTCTGGGGGAAGGTGTTGATTTTTTACTAAATTTTCCTTTAGAAAAACTAAAAAGAAATAATGTTTTCCATTTCAAAATTACTTCTATTTAAGAAATAGTTTTTATTGTGTTATGATACGGACCAGAAGAGCTGACATTGGAATAAATTGTCTGAAATGAACCCTTTTTGTGTGGGAAATTTCAAGCTTTTGTGTTGTTGCTCAGAACAAAAGAAGTCTTCAAGTGACTGTTAAAAGTTCCCATGGCACAGAAATTTCCTATTTCAGGTAAGTAGGAGCAGCAAGAGAAGATACATAATTTGCTTCATATTTCAGTACATAAAGGGAATTATAACATATGATATCTCAAATTAAAAAAGGTATTTGAAGATCAGGGTTGTTTTTTTTTTCCTGTATGACACTGTAACGGTCAATCCAATTAAGTTATCTACAATGTGTTTCTTGACTCTACAGTAAAGCAGATGAATTGGTTTTTTCCCTATTTTGAGAGAAAACCTGTTTTTCTAACATTTTATATCAGTGAGAGCTCAGGAGAATTGCAGTGGTTCAGTAGCTCTTAATGATATCTATTTGTTTTGCTCTAGTTTTCCAGATCAAGATATTCGCAGAACAGCAGTCCAACAAATAGCAAATCTGTCAAATGATGAATTGTTAGAATACCTCCCACAGCTGGTTCAGGTAAGGAAGAAATTGATAGCCAAGGAAGTCTTCTGTCCAGATCAATAACTTCATTAAATACTTTTGATTCTTTCAGTTTGATTGATACATTGTAAGAAGAATAAATAAATAGACTGTTTTCCACTCAAGAGAATGTAGTTGTTTGGCACGCTGATTGAACTTTTCTGTATACTACAAGAAGGTATTTTCAAGTAAAAAAGAAAAGTAAAAAAGAAAAATAAAAAATGCATCTGAACAAGAGAAATTCTGCTATGACCACCAAACCAGGGGCTGGCGGTGGCAGGGCTTCGTTGCAGTCAAGGAAGCAAATGGTGTTGCAACAAATCACGGTTTTCTTAATACCACRTATATGGGGAAAATCATTGTCAGCACAGAGTAAGCAGGGCAATTAGGGTGTAGAATTGTCTCTTTATAGACGTACATTGCATTTCACTGGAAATTAATGTTTTACAAGTTAGGTCCTATGTTGCAGTTAAGGAGGAACCAGACATTTTGAAAGCTTTATACCCTTACTTTGTAACACTGTGCACATGGATTGCTTACAATTCCACATTTCAGAGTTCCTCAGGGTTTTTTGTGTGTTTTTAAATATATATTTATATAAATGCATGCACATATATACACATGTCTAGATAGATATATATGTATACATGTATGAATATATTTATGTAATCCACTACTATGAAGCAGTGGAACCTGCACAGCTTTACAACATTCACACAGTAGGACACTTATGTGACCTTTCACCTTCCACAGCTTCTGTTTCACCAATAAGTTTATTTTCCAAACCAGGTAATCAGATAAAAATTTAAATATAGTTTTGATAGTTTTAAGCGGGGAAGAAAAGCTGCATATTTACATATATGTTAACACAGCCAGAATCAGGATGATATCTGATGGCAGATACTTGTGTCCTAAACTTTCTTTTCTCATTGCATTGCATTTCATTCTCCATATGTTGGATTGCTTCGTGCAAACTAAGCACTGGGTCCTTTCTGATTAATTTTGTTATAAAGAAAAGACAACAAAGCCAGCATATGAGTGATTCTTGTTATTAATTTATCTGTTAAGGTGCTCAAGTTTGAGTGGAGTCTTGAAAGCCCTCTAGTGAAACTCCTGCTGAATCGTTCTCTTCAGAGCATCCAAGTAGCCCATCAACTTTACTGGTAAGATCATTTGCTGTTACTACCATAGTTGTTTTCTGTTACAGTGACCTTTATCCATGATTCTATTGATTACAAACTCTCTTTTTGTTTAAAATCTACAGAAAACCTAGTTTTTTGCTATTTCTTTATTTTCCTTTCAGTACTGGGTATGGGTAAATTGTATAAGGGACCTACATATCTCTGCCTTCATCCTGCCCCTGGCGGGAGGGAATGGGGGGAAGTTCTGTTCACTTAAGTAAGATACCATTTGTATTTTTCTGCATTTTCTGGTTTGAGCCAAAAATAGTCTTCCTCGAAAACTGCAAGCTCCAAGCAGCATTGGCTTACTTATAAAGGATCCTGCTTTTGTGATTTCTCTGACCTCTCCTGAAGTTGTCAGACTTCTCATGTGTGTCAAAGTGTATCTCTTACCCCTTTGCATATCAGTCTGACTTGTGATGGTAGAGTTTCCAATAGTTCCTTTTCGTGATTATGGAAATGTACCAGTCCTGACAGTAACTGCCATTCACCATCTACCTCTACAACAGGAGGACCTCTGTAATTGTATTACTGCATGTGGTGGTTATTCTGTTTGCTGTGCTGTTATTTCAAGGCTCTCTGAATAGGAATGTGGCTTTTTGCCATCTGAACAACTGCCCTGTGATCTGAAAATCAAACTGTTGTAGTGGTTTTTTTTTTCATGTTTAGTAATGATGGATGAACTGAGCTTTCATTTACAGTTCAACTGGTTCAGACCCCTTAAAACAAAAGCTTTCCTCCCTGCAAAGGAAAGACAACAACTTGAAATGTAATAATTTGGTTGATGAATTGTGAGGTCGGAAAGAGCATAGATCATACTTTCATACCTGCATGACCTCTGGAAGTGTTAGTGGGGCTAAAACAGAATTATGAATATGTTTGTTTCACTGAAATGAGTAGGTTAACAATAACATGCCTATTGAGCATATCTGTCAAATAAAGAGGAACCACATTTAGTGAGCCATTTTTCTGACAGTGCCTGAAATATGGCTGAAACAATTTCTACTATCTTATATTAAACTTAGTCATACTGGATATAAAATGTCCAGTCTAGAGTTCTTAAATGTGCCCAGAGGGTTGGTAGTTTTCCTGTGCAATCAGAAATGGTTTCTAGAGTTCAATAGACAGTGGGAACATCATCGGTTTTCCTGTGTTTTCTTTAACTCCTCTCTTCTTCTCAGAAGAAAAGTGACTAAGTATCTGCAGTCTTCTGCCTCTTTACTTTGCAGTGTAGACCTGTGCAGATCCCCATTTTTTTCCCAAATTTTGCTCAAGCTGTCTAATATTATAATCTTGGGTAATATATAGCAGATATTCCATCCTGAATAATAGATATCCTTATCTGACACAGTACAATTTAATGTGGCAAAATACATTTATTTTATATATCGCTTAATATATAGCATAACTATACATATCCACATCAAACAGAATATTTCTCAATGTTCACTGTATTCTCTGCGTTTCAGCTGGTAGTAGCCCTGTTCATGTCATCCAACCATGGATTGTTTTTCAAGCACATTTTCTCCCTGTGTACAATAGCAATTGGAGATAACTCAGTAGTCAGCTACTGAGTGTTTATTAAATATTTTGATTATTTGATTATTGTCTTCTGCTTTGGTTGCAGATGGAACAGTTTACTAATTTACTAAACTTGTTTCTAATTACATGTATCCTGGAGTTGCACATGATTGTGGACACTTCCTATAAATAATATTTCTAATTGTATAAATAGTGATTTGCTATTTATCCCTAAATAAATAGTATCTTCTACCTGAGATGTGAAGTTTAGTTTCCTAGAGGGACAGCTTTTGGTTGAATCTTAAAATGAACATGCATTTTTATGTGTAAATACGTGTATGTATATAAAACATATATATACACACATACATTTCTAGAAATATTCAAAGAGATTTACCTTTGTTTTTTTCTTCTTTATAATACAAAAACATATTTTCTCTAATCATTATTCTTCATTATTGTCCTTCAGTATTGTCTTACTGAGTCACAAGACAGAAATGGATGTAATTTTGTCAGCATTAGGATCTTGGTAACATAACTGAAAAGTACATTGCCAGCTAACACTTGGCATCCACTAACTTTCCTTGTAGACTTGGTAATCTTAAGAGTTTGCTGCCAGGGCCGCCTTAGCCAAAAAAGCAGATAATGTCACGAGAAAGAAACACTGTGATAGTGGATCAGGTGTGTATATTTGAGTTCTTTTTCATGGAACACCCTGTCAATAAACTGCAACATATGACTTGTTTCTGAGAACAAATTCACCTAATGGCAATGTCTTAGAATATGGCAAAACCTGGGAGAGTGGGGAAACATGAGCAAATACAGCAGACAGAAATAACAGCAGCCACCTCTGTGGTAGTCATCCTTGGAAATATAATGGTAGAACTATGTACACCTAATATAAACTGAGTGGTCATTAGTTTTAGGTGGGGAGGTTGTTCACATGACATACTTGCTGGCTGGCTGCTCTCAATTTCAAAAATTGGTAAATTTTAAAGAGTCTGACTAAACTTGTGTGTATAATATATATGTTTAGCTGCACAAAGTAATTGTGCAAGCATCTAGTAGTCCCATTCAGTTTAGTGGAAGGAGCTGGGGTACCTCTTTTATTTAGGCTTTTTGTTTAAATGTTTTAATCTAAGCTGAGAACTTAAATATGGCACGCATGTCTTAAAATTTTGCTTCTTATATTCATCACACTATACACTTTTTTTTCTTTGGTTACTCTGCTCCACCATGTTCTTCAGTAGTAAACTGTTTTCTACCTAATATTTCAGTTTATGTAATTATTCATATTCCTGTTCCAGTATTTTAAAAGGCAGTTTCCCAAGTCATAAATTCTATTTACAAAATTTAACAGTAATTTCATAGTTTTTATTAAAAAGCCTTAATTAATTAATAAAGGCTTTCCTTTACTTCACAAATGGAATTTCAGTCCTTATAAAAGTAATGGAAAACAGAAGTTTTCTTCCACTTATCTCTAAATAGATTTTAAAAAGAAGCTCAATGATTTAATAATGTGGGGAACACATGTGTGCATGTACACTCACATAACTTCTTTTAAGAAATGCGATTAGGTAACATTTTATTCTCAAGTGTTGCATTCTGTTTCATTACCAAGTTAGCAATAAAGAAGCAAGGGCTGGTAAAAAAAAACTTTAGTAACAAGATTATATGTATTTTTAATTGTAATGAATGACATTACCATTCCATTATTAAAAAATACAACGTTGTTCACTGTGTACCTGCCCAAAATAAAACTTGGAAAAGAAGACTCTAATGTAATTCAGAAAACTGGTGATGTTATTTAAGAACCACAGGGGAAGTCAGCTGATTTTAACTTCCATGTTTTACAACACTGTTGTAAATCTAGAAATTAGTTACCAGAACTGGTGGTGACTGTCAACACTAACTTATTATTATAAGTTGTATTTGTCATTATAATATCTCAGTTGTTTAAAATTGACTCAATTTCCCTGCACACCAGAGATAAGCAGTTACCCAACAATGTTGTACCAGCTCATCACCTTTTTAATATTAATGTTGGATAGTAAATTGTTAACTCCTTTCCATCAAGCAGTCATAAGTTTGTCTGAAGAATTTATTTAAAAATTATGGGACAGTAATTGGCAAAGGCGGACAGAACAGATAGAATATTCATTCTTGCAACACATCTTTAGCTGTTGTAAATCAGGATAGCTTTAGTCTGTTCTTCGCTTGTATCTGCTGCAGATTTGTCCAATTAATTCTGCTATTTAGAGTGAAAAGGTAATTGATCTTACACCCTGTGTTTGTTTGTTTGTTTTTTTCTTATCATGTGTGATTTTTCCCCTCTCTAAATTCTTGAGGAATTTGGGCCACCTGCATCCATCAGCGTTTCAACTCCTCATTGGTACTTTTGAATGCACTCCCCTTCTCAAGGAGGCTAAAAATTGCCCAGCACAGGACTCGTGTACCACTTAAATCCCATTTTAATCTTATTTCAAGTGTTCCTAATGTCCATGAGGCATGGGCAACATTTACCCTTCCCTGCTATCTTCTAGAAATTCACTCTGATTCTAGTCTTTTCCCATCAGAGTTCCTGGAAGATGAGAAGGCTGGAGCAAGTTTTCCCATTCACTGGAGCTATGGTGAGAAGAGAAGTTATTAAACTGGTTCTAGCAAAGCAGAAAAGTTGCTTGAGGGGAAAGAAACCTGCTGAGCCCCTTTGGGCCCTTCTGCTTGCTGAAAATCTGTGTTTCTCTCTTTGCTACTGTGTTTCACACACAGGGTTTTTTTGTCAGCTTTTGTGCTGGAGTTTTAATCCACCCCTCTGTCTCTGGCAACCTGCCAATTAGTTTCCCACTTGCTTGAGCGTTTTTGGTTTTAGCTGCTTTCATAGGTGGCAGCTGCAGTGTAAACAGCTGGCTGGGGCAGCAGGTGGCCAGGAGTATGTCTCACAGATGGTTGCCTTCCACAGGAGGACTGAATAATGGGGAGAAGTGTAGTGTCCTCTAAGAGCTGTGGCAGCTGCTTGAAGGTGGTGCTAAGAAACAGGTTTCATTGTTGTGAAAGAGTATGAGTGTTTGTAAATTTTGGCGGAGCATGAGAATCTGGTATGCTTAGCTCAAGAAAAGAAAAAGTTAGGTGAAATCCTTGCTGAAGGCAAAGTGTCCTTTTGTAGCTTGTCTTCTAAGTTCTCTTAGAGTTTTAAGTCAGTAAAACTTTACAGAACTTTTCTAGTTTATAATATTTCTCTACATTTTGACTGACAACCAAGAGAAAAGGGAATAGTCTTCTATCTTTTCCAGTTTACATCTTGCCGATAAGTAAGAATGTAAGATTAAAAAGGAACTCTTAGTGAAATCCAGCATGAAAACAACGTGAATTAGACTATTGATTTCAAGGCTAGAATATAATATTTTATTTTTATTTCTTTTTCTATATAAAAAAGAACTGTAAGACGCAAAAAGAGCATAAGCAATGTATAAAAGTTTAAAAAGACCCCAGTTAAATTCTCTACTATTGGGAGGTTTGTCCCTCAATACTATGTTTTCCAAAATCGTTACCACTTAGTTTCATTCAGCACTCCAGCATTGGAACAATAGATTATTGCTTCATATTTTCTGAAAGGAAATATATTTTTCGCTGTCAAAACTGGTCTATGAAGACTTCAAAGGAAGGAATAAATCAAGCAGATGCTCATCTGTCCAACACTCTTAATTATCTGAACATTAAACAGGCAGCCATCCTCCAGCTCTTTCTCTTCCCACATTATGGTGTCTTTCTCCCACAGTCAGAAGTTATCAAGTCTGCTAATTATTAATGAACTTCCTAAATAGCTGTGTAGAGCAGGCTGAAAAGCCCAACCCATTTAAATGACATTAATGTAAATACAAAATACATCTATTTTGTTTTGTGTTATTTTGGTCCTTCTTTCCGATCAGAATCAAAAGATCACTTAATCATACATGTAACTTTATACCTGTGAATAGCCAGTCCCAGTATATGTTTGATCAGTTGTTTTGCTACTCTGTGTTAGGATTTGAGTGCAAGTCTGGAGTTGCTCAATTTTACAACCTTCTGAGGGTAACGTGTCATTCAACTAAGTGCTGGTTATATATTTCATCTGAATTCGGAGTACTTGATGTGATCATCATTGTGTTTTGGACTGCAGAGAACCTCAAGCATAGAGTGGATTCACATCTAGGGATTTTAGTTCTGAACTCATAATTCTTACTTACGAAATGCCAATAATTTGGAGACCTTTTTTTGTCTAGTTACTTATTTGTATAGTAAATAACACCATTAGAACATTATTTTTGTGAGATAATGATTCAACCGTCTGCTGTGCTAAGTGCTTCATTATTAGCCATGTGGGACTTGGATTATTGCCTTGGAAAACAGACAGATAATTATTTTGTTTCCTGATTTACAGACTTTCAATTTTCTCAGACTCCAGTTTTAGAAAAAGATGGTATCAATTGAAACAAAGAGATTTTGTTGTGAAGAAGCACAAAGAAGTAACGTAATTCTTTGTTGGTTTTGACCTTCAGTATTTACAGACTGAGTGGGCAAATGGTACGTTTAAATCAACAAAACAACATCTTACATTTAATTCAAGACATTTTAGATTTTCAGAAAAAAACTATTATTTTAGACTCACTTTTTTCCAGCTCTGAAGAAAGAGAGGAGTGAACTGGCTGTGACTGCAGCTGGAACTGATAAAAGGAGGTACTAGCTACTGTCAATGTCTAGCTACCCTGGGTCTGTCAATAATGCTCAATAAAAGAGGACCGCGGAGCAAGACCAAGTGCTAGACCTTTGGTCTGCCATAATTTGTAACTGCTGCCTTCCTCTCTGGCCCTGTTTTGGACTGCTTTCTCCAAGACAGCACTGGAGCGCAGTTTGGGAATAGTTCACTCCAGGAACCACCCCTAAAAGACAAGATGGGCAAAAGTGCCCCAGCTTTGACACACTCTGTCCTGCAACACTGCTCTACCCATACTTGCATGCTCGTGTGAGGCAGATAACACTGACCTTCAGTGTCTTTTAATCTCTCTACTGTTTGTGGGCTATAACATAACCATCACAGTATTTCTGAAGCTGTGGGCTCAACCGCACACACAGAGAATTGTATCTTATGACCACAGGGTGTAGCACACAGAGCACCAGGGAGGCCCAAAGCCCAGTGGTACATAGCGAAGATGCAGTCTGTGTGCTGCAGAGGGAACTCGCCCTACTACGTCTGTGCCATTTGGCTCCAGGTCCAGGAAGTGTTCCATGTGCCTCTTAATCTTACAAATGTACCCTAAAGCACAGACTGACATTGACTGAGATAATCCAAAGGCCTGGTTTGCATGCTGGAAATGATACTTTCTGGCAAAGCTACAGGTGTATTGGCAGGTTTTCTACCCTTTAGTAGGGATATTTGTGAAGTTGCTGTCTATACAGTTCCATGTACAAAGGAGAGAAGTCTGAATCCATACCTCTTTGCACTTCATGAGATTCTTTCCATTGACTTTACTGGCCTTTTAATCGGGCAGTTATTCTGTGGGACTAAGTGTGTGACATGTTTTGCTAGAACTAAGTTCACTTACTTAATTTAAATGGCTTTGCACGTAACATTGAATTGCCAAAGAGCAAAGATGTTGCAGATGCTATGATTTCTCTTTATAAATTGAAATATTCCAACTAAAATAATAAACATTTTAAACTTCTAAACTTCTAACTAAAAGGCAAATGAAAATAAATTCCAAAGAATTAAAAATCGAATTGCAAACACTACCGGGAAAGGTTAACAAAGAACCTAAACATGGCATTTTAGCTTTTTAAATATAAAGAGGGACTTAGTTTTCCCACTCTGTTAAAAATTACCACTTTCAAAAAAAGAAATCCATTTAAAAATTAATAAAGCAATCAAAGCTATGCCTTTTTGTAATTTAGTGAATATGATATAATCTGGTGAATCCTTGACAAAGGACATAAATAACATATCTGTGCATGTTTCTGTTTTTAATTATTTTAATGATTCTTAGTAGAACGAATGTGTTCTTGAATGTTTAGAAATCTAGGAATGCTATGTGTTTTTCCAAATTGTGTGCAAGCATGAAAAGGAAGAGGTAAGGCACCCTTTTGATCATATATCAGGGTGAGAATGGAGTGAAGCACGATTGTTCACGTCATTAATTGTATTTGTGCAGGCAAGTATTCAGCTGCAGCTAAATAAGTTACTGAACATAGAGATAACTCTGTGTGTGTGTTCCCTTTGGAACAGAGGAAATTCCATGCCAAAAATCATATTTGAGGAGGATTAACATTGTCAAGTGCAACTTAAAAATTCTGCAAATGCCAAAGTTGTCAGTGCGTGTTACTGTAATGAAAAAATACGCCACTATGTATGTGTACAAGTGAACCTTCTTAGAGTTGAAAAGATAAACTATAAAAGGTGAAAGATTTCTGAAGAAAAAAAAAAAAAAAAGAGCAACTGGCCTTAATTCTTTTAGCCGCTTCATGATTTATAAGGTAGCACTAAGGAAAATGTTTTTTAGTGCATTGTTTTTCCAAACACTGCTTGTCTGATTTATTTTTGGTTTGGCTCCTTTTACATGAAAAAATGTTGAAGCTGACAAATCCAGTTTTTCAGTTATGCTGGAAAACTCCCTGCTAGCTTCAAGTCATATCTATCATAACCCCTCCAATAATGTAACTGAATATGAAAGATGGGTGTTGTCTTTTGGATATCCTCTGTGGACAGGACTGAACGCGTCATTTTGGTGGTCTGTTACTGTGTCTCTGATGCTGGGATGTCATGGACTATAATGACCCACTTGTGGAGTTGAACAGGTCTGAGGAAGTGGAGCGGGTATTGCTGAAGAAGGGATTCAGAGCAGGGCTCTGTGTAGATGTCACAGTAGGCTTTCATCTGTGCCTTTCATCTTTTTTCCGTTAAAAATGCTTTATTGATGCTTTCTTCAAAAACAAAACAGAAAGCCAAAATCTTTCCTGATGGATACCACACATAATCTTTGCTTGTCCCAGAGGAACATTTGGGGATGTAAACCAGAGTAGTAATAAATCAGGAAAGCTTTTGACAAAACATTCATCTACCTCTGTCACTTCAAATGGATAATTTTCAGTCATGAATATGATGGATGTGGAGGATTTGTTTTGGTTTTTATAACTGTGAAAGACTGCTGGAAAAAGATGACTGAAAGTAATCCATGAAGCTATGTCTTTACACTGAAATTTGCTTTAAGTATTCATTGAGCTAGGGCAATATATGAAGAGTGACCAGCTTTAATAATCTGCAATGTCCAAATCATAAATAATAACAGCAGCTGCAATTTAAAGATGCCAATGTCCCAMACCACGCTGTAATGATTTTGGAGAGTGAAATCCTCAGTCGGAAAACGAACAGCGTGGAGAATCTCCTGTGATTCTCAACTGAGCAGCTGGTGGTGTGTTTCACTGGTGAAATGTTGCAATCCTGCAGTTGAGAGGGGTCCTCCAGCAGGCTACTTCTCTGCTGCAGAGTGATGGTGCTACCTGATCCTGATTGCTGAGGTGAAATGTTAGGAGAGGATGCCTCACTTTAAATTTGTCAGATGTAATATCTAAAAAGTATATTTTCTTCACATTTCATGCTTTCACTTTCACTTTTTACCTTTTGTGAATGTGTGGAAACTATTTCATTATGATCTCCTTTGTATAATGCTTTTTTTCTATAAATGGCAATTATTGTATGCAAAATGAATCTGCAGATGTTTCAAAATTGCATCAGAYTATGTAAAACATTTTATAAGTCTTGCTCTGTTATAGGTCTTTTGCTCTTTCCAGCTTAGCAAGCTTCTGTGTTTTAATGACAGCTGTTTGAACCAGTTTTTCATGAAATTTGTCTTGAGCTACCCTAGAGAGTTGTTTTCAGTCCATTTTTGTTTGAATGTGTGTCGCAAAGTTCTTACCACATGACTTGAATAAATGCAGTGCAGGCTCCGAGTTTCTTGAAATTGATATGTTGGGAGTCCTCATTTATAGTTATCATGCAGTTGATCACAGCCTTGTCTGACAGGTTTGAGTTTAGTAAATCATTCCTATTTCTGAACACTTTCAGTGGCATCTTTAGGGAAAAGTATGAATAAACAGAGAGAGGTTTCAAGYGGATACAGGGCATTCAGTGTGATGAATTATTGGTCGTCTTAATGTTGCTGTCAGTTGTATGTTTCTGTGGTTAATATTTCTAGGTTTCATCATCATTCTCCACCAGAATGAAAGCTAGGCCTTGGACCTTTGTCTAAATCACTGAAACATTAGAAAAAGGAGAATTGTGAATTAGACTTTGTTGAGTATGTTCCATCAATACATGATTTAAGAGAAAATTACTTTGTGACTAATGGGAATTTTCTAAGAAAAGAAATCCGTAATGTAAAACCAAATAAAATTATTAACAGGTTTTGAAATTAAAAAAAAANCCAAAACAAAACAGAAATTATAATAAAAGATAATATTTCTGGGGAGGAGAGGCAGAAGGACTGATAAAAGAGCCTCCCAGGTCAGCAGTGCAGAATTATTATAATTCAGTATTTTTAGGTATTTGCAGGTGATGAGTATTTCAGGATTAAATTCATAAAACCCTTGGTGTTTGAAAATATTTCCTTAAGCATTAATTGCTTTCTGAATGCTTACCCGTACTAAATGCTATATTACTCTGTAGTCATAATGTTGTCATTTGGACGGGGACAAAATTAAAAATAAGCTGAGAGGAAAGAAAGAACTGTCAGATGAGTTGTCTTTGCATGGCTTTTTTGCTTGAACAACACTTCTAACATGTTGTAATAACGTCCTTTTAAGCAAGAGAATTATGCAAGGGACCATGTCTCACATCATCTCATTCAACGTTTTCTTGGCAAAGAGCCGACTTGGTTAAAACTGATATATGTTGGACCTTTGAATTAAATAACAGAAAATGACCAGTGAATCTAAAGGAATTGAGATTCCTTCCAAATCTAAAGCCTGTCAAGTTCTACCCAATAGTTCGTACAACCAGTAGACATCTCAGTCAAAAGACAGCTGGATAGTTCTTTAGCTTCCACTGTGGTGTCCATCAAATACACAGAACATTGTCTGGTAAAGTTCATGAAATTATTTCTTTGTTTCAGAAAGAAAATTAGGCTACAAGAATTGGCTTTTGTCTCTGAAAGGCCATTATTCCTATATAAAGATATTCAGAGATATATTATCACAGTATTATACCAATAGTGGGTGGCTGTTGGTGTAAGGTCGTTAGTAAGGAATTTTTCACTGAATTTTTTTTTTTAAAAATGTTTGTCAAAATCAAAGCTTTTCACAGAAACGTTGAGCTTAGATACAAACACTCAGATGGTATCTGAAGTGCCAGATGAAGTTGAAAAAAACAAAGTCTTAATACTTACGCTAGTCACTGGAGATGTAAAAGTAGAGACTTGTGGCTGAGGTAACACAGTGAGTGCCACATTGAGCTATTTTGAATGAGTTATCTTCCCTCTCCCCCATAGTGTTGAAAAGTACCCCATTCATTCTAAAGCAAGCCACCAGCATTTTTTTAAACTCAACCTAGAGGAGATGCAATGCATATTTTAAGACAATCCCTAATACAAAGGTTGTTATATCAGGTACATCTCCTTCTCTTGGTGTTCATCTGAATTGCTCAATCCTAAACTATTAACAGATTGTCTTACTTCTTAGCTTGAAAACAGACTGTCTTTTAAACATAATGATTTATGAAATACCATTGGTATCTCACCTGTGCCGTATGTCACCTGGCTGCTGTTCACTGCTGTTACTTCAGAGAAAACCCATTTGCTTATGTTAAAAAAAAAAAAAAAAAAAAAAGAGAAGAAAAGAAAAAAAGGTGTTATTAAGTGGAGGGTGGGGTTTAAGACGGGATAAATTGCTGGCAGCATGTATAAGGGAAATTATTTGGTTGTAAATTTGATCAAAGCTTCAGTGCTGGAGTAGCTATTGTTTTTCATTTGTCTGTCTGTCTTTCAAAGAGCTAATACAAATTACCTCCACTGAAAATTTTAAAAGGTGAATACAAATTTGTTTCTATTCATACTTTGTTTCTACTCAGTGCAGGATTTTAGTAGACAGAAGCAAAATAAAATGCTGGATGTTGGTCTCATCAGAAAAAAAAAATTAGAGGACCCAATTTCCAAGGTGTGGTTGAGCCCTGCAAGCAGAGTGCAATGGAGCATTTGCAATTCTAGAATGATGCAGGTTTTGTTGTGTGGCTAAACAGACGTGGAAGTAACGCCAACACCTTTTGTTAGTATTATTAACATTATTAATGATGAGAAGAACTGCAGAGGTGATCAATTTTAAGATGTTTTAGGAGATGGCTTTTGGAGATTGCCTGGCCTAAACTAGAAAAAGGATTTCTCTACTGCTTACTGTTCTTGCTTCCCTTAGAAGGATCTAGATAAACCGTAGTGAATGAGCAAGTAAATGAACCGTCTTGTTAGTAAAACTAAGAATAGTAAAGTCCTCCTCATTAAAAGGAGAGAGAGTGCCGAGACAGGTATTATAATAATATAAGATAGTAACAAAAATTTAATGGTCACTTGAATAAAGAAGCAATGGCACATACACGAGTGGATAATCTTTTTGAATCAGCACCATCCCCCTCTCACAACCTGAGATTTCCTTTCTCATTTCATCTAATAAATGGCTTGGACAGTTCAAATCCTTAGACATAAAAGGTGACTCTTAAGTATTTCAGTGTAAACAACAAAGCAGCCCTCAACATCTCTCTCAATAAAATCCTGTTTTATGCTTCTTACTCTTAATTTTTCTAGCTTGTGTAGATGGGCTTATATCCAAGTAGATTAAAAAAAAAAAAAAAAAAAAAAATCTCTTTTCCCTTACATAAGTGCTCGGTTTTCATGTTCAGCTTCTCCCAGCAATTGTTCACAGTCTGTCATCCAGTGAAATTAAAATAACTGTTCCCCCAAGGCCTCCTTATGCTCCATTCCCATGTGGTGTTTGCAGTGGTGTTTTTATATTTACAGATATATATACACTGGTGCACGTGCTTTCCTGCATGCAATCTTTATAATCTAGTCTATGATGTTTCATATTTGGAAACTGAAAGCTTTCTTCAAGATTCACTTGGAAATGGTTAGAGGATGTAATGTGCAAAGCAGCATGCTTCTGGCAGTTGAAAGGGTTGAAACTAGGAATTCCCTCCACCCGGCTCTGCAAACATTTCTGTCTCTCCTGCTTCAAGACCCCAATTCTTCTCCCAGGCTCAGAAGTCAAGGCAGTCTTCACTGGTTTGGGAAGGGAGGGAATTCCCAGTGTCTGCACAGAAGAGTGGAACTATGCTTGAAGTGATGCAAAAGAGGCTTTAGGCAGGCTAAGGGACAGAGTAACTGAGGAAACTGGGAAGGATAGAAAAGCAAAGTATCTTTATAGGAGGAAGGATGCAGAAAAGCAAAAGAGGAGAGCAAAGATAAGTAGTACAGTAAGTAATATAGTTCTGCTGTGTTCTCTGAGAAATAAGAGTTAATTTCTCCCGGCTGTGAAGTTTAGATTCAGGTGAAGACCTCCTGAGAGAGCTGGGAGATTTAGAACTGTTTCCACAAAAAAGCGTTATTCCAAGTATAACCTGTGCGGTTAGTCTCCCCTCTCTATATAGTGTAATTTTGATTTGATTGCCTATATTACTATGTGTTCCTCTGGAGACCCTTGTGCCTAGACATGTAACCACTCTGTGCTTCTACCTCAGTCTGAGTTATTGATTCTAGAAAACAAACAGCCATCAACTTCCCTTTCAGAGGAGACACTGGAGACTCATACTTGATCATTTCACACAAATCCTGACTGACTGAACCGTCCTCCTTTGCCTGACATAGCTTTTCTAAGAACCTCGAAGACTGTAGGCCAAATAGTGGTAACTAAATAGTCAGCTGGCTATTTCATTCAGAGAAAGAAGCTCTTACATTTTTTGCATTGCAAACACGCAAGAGAATGTTGTCCAGGCAGTGGCATAGGCAAAACCCCAATCTCTGCTATTCTGTACCCAAAGGTAGTTCTAGCTGATGTGGTTTAGACAGTGTAAAGAATAATGTGGGGTCTTTGTTCATACCCTAAAATTAATCTACATCACAGAAATTTTGAAGTATTTGCTGTTCCTGTGACAGTTGGGCCCCAGCTAGAAATGCTTGCCAGAAATTTCCTTTCAGTTGCAGTGCAGTTGATGGGAATGAAGGCCGACCAGAGTGACGTTCACAACTTAGAAATGCAGTTCTTTGCACGCTTATTCATGTTACTACTTCCAAACAGTTATGATGGTCAACAGAATTTTGAGTCTTCCTAAGGTGAACCACCGTAACCTTGAAGGCCTGCCTGTCATTAGGTCATATCTTTTGAAACCAACTTGTGTTCTGGGGACTCATCATCATATAGTCAAATTGCACATCTTACTTCCCCTGTCTCGGGAACTCTTCCAACCTGCTGCTGAGGCCAAGTCCTCTGAACAACCTGATCCAATATCAGAGCTAGCTCTGCTTTGAACAGGGAACAGACCAGAGGACCTCCTGAGGTCCCTCCTGACGTCAGCTGTTACATGTTTCTGTAAGTTACAAATGAATTCTGTAACTGCCTTGGCTTGTTTACTGATTCAGTTTCCACGGTCATTCAATTCTTGAGCCATCAGGGTGGTCCTTAGATAATGTCTTGCAGAAAGGGTGCTCTCATCTTAGAAAGGATTGAGAATGATATGAGTGTTTCCTAAATAAGCAACTTGGTAATAGGTATCATCTGTTGGATAGAGACTTTCATCAGTAACTTTCTTAGTGAAGAATCTCCATCCTTTATTGCATGCGGGGGGGAACATTGCCACCAAGGATGAGGAAAAGGCTGAGGTACTTAATGCCTTCTTTGCCTCAGTCTTCAACAGTCAGACCAGTTATCCTCAGGGTATTCAGCCCCCTGAGCTGGAAGACGGGGACGGTGAGCAGGATAAACCCCCCATAATCCAGGAGGAAGCGGTGAACGACCTGCTACGCCACCTGGA
>JAYKAV010003032.1:186544-239450 GCA_035582835.1 Phoebastria nigripes
TGGCCTCAAGTTGCGCCAGGGGAGGTTTAGATTGGACATTAGGAAAAATTTCTTTACTGAAAGAGTGGTTAAGCATTGGAACAGGCTGCCCAGGGAAGTGGTGGAGTCACCACCCCTGGAAGCGTTTAAAAGACATGTAGATGGGGCGCTTAGGGACATGGTTTCGTGGGCATGGTGGTGTTGGGTTGACGGTTGGACTCGATGATCTTAGAGGTCTTTTCCAACCTTAATGATTCTATAAGTCTAGTGTTCCACACAGATCATGTTACAGTGAAAGATAGTATCATGGTGAAAACCGCGTGATAGGATCCCAGACAGACAAGAATGGTCAAATCATATGTTCAGCCCACTTGCCATCAGTGATGACAGTGTTGGGCCACTGGAAACACTCCATCGCACAAATGTTAATACTATATTTCACTCAGAAGTGTAATGAAGTATGCTTCCTCCTACCTCATCAGTTCCTTGGTATATAAATACTGACATTTGATTGTAGCYAGTGAGGGATTTTATCTTTTATGTTAGAATAAGAGCAAATGGCATAGCAGTATGGCAGGGATGTGCACTTTCTTCTGTAGCATCTGAAGAAAACAAGCCTGAAGGCAAGCTGAACATACACAAAATTATTTAGTAAAAAAAAACCCAAAACAAAACCAAAACCAACAAAAAACCCCAAACCAAAACCAAACCAAATCAAAACAAAAAAACACCAAACTAGAGGGGCTAAGTTCAACACTGCTTATATGAAGAGTTGTTTCTTACGCTTTTATTCGTTTCGATTAGAAGATTTACAAATATATAATGGAAAATATGAAGAAAAATTGCTAAAATGAAAATCTTTGAGAGAAAATACCTGATTGTTCCATTCTTCCCACATCACCAGTCACAGGCTTGGGTATAAAAGTTCTGCAACTAGGCAGAAAATGATATTATTTGAAAAACAGCTGTATAAAATCCATAAGTTTTAAGTGACAGCAAATGCTCTTTGGAATAAGAAACCAGTAGGTTTTAGTTAGTGTTAAATGAGAAATTATGTTATGTCAGCTGATATTAAATGGGTATAAATGTCTGGATTAGTACAAAATTATCTGATGTCTGGAAAAAAAATTAATTTACTGAATTGATATTAATCAGGCTCATTAGCTTTAGTGTGGCAGCTGCCATCTTGGCTAATGCAGAAGGGATTGAACACGGATTTCCAGAGCCAAATCCATGGGCGTGGATTAACTTAAAGAACAGTTCCTCATCATAAGTGCTGTAACACATCATACATTTTTAACTGAGGGAAGACCTTGTTTGTACATCAGCAAGGGAAGTGGGGTTCTGTCCGGGAAATAGGGCATTGCTATCTGTAATATTTATCCTGTGAGCACTGGGCACAGAGGAGGTCAGACAGTAAACAAGATTTCAACACTTCTGAGAGCTTGGCATAATGACAGCTGATAAGACTCTGCTTACCTAGCTCAGCTAATTTCTACTTTGACCTGTAGCATTTCCTTTGTTGAGTCTGGTATTAGAAGTCAGTATTTATTCTTCTACTTAACCTTCTCCACAATGTCATTCCATTGCGTGTGATGATTTCTACCAGGAGAAGCATTTTTATTAATTAAACTTTTATAATAGGCACTGCTTAGCCAGCTTCTGAGTGACTTGCATAACCCACAGATCTCATGTATGTGTTTTTGTTGATAGGGCAGTTTGTTGAAATGAATTTAAGCAGCCATCATGGCAAATTTTCTTGCAATTGTCAGTGCTTTGTGCTGTGTGTTGCTCAGAAGTACCTTGCTTGGTCGTGGTATGAAAATGGAAAGTCACTTAAAAAACGGCCCATTTTAATATAATTTTTTGCATCAGTTTAAAGCTGACACATGCAGTCTTCAGCTGTTGCCCTGCTTTATCATCAGGATTTTTTTAAACAGCAATTTAAAAAAGGTTTAAACAGTAATTTGCCTGGCTCTGCAAGGTTCACCCATGGCTGCAACCTTGTGAGTACTGCCACCACTTTGTTGGTAGAAATAATATGGCACTTATCCATATTCATTTTTGGCGCACACAGATTTTTGCTCACTCAGCAGAGTACACATCTAAGGAGAAATGTGGTTGATTCAGGGGTATTCACTCAATAAAAAGTGAGTGAGCATGTGTATGGTGGGAGAAGGGAGGAAAGTTATGATTTCTGCCTCTCAGTACGCTATGCAGCTGCACCCTCACGTGGACTGAGCATAAGGACAGCACTTTGAAAGTGCAGGAAAGATACCTATAGCAGAGCCAGTGAGTTTCAAAGTCCCAGCGGCATTTTGTGTCAGATGGCTGATCTATATTTATTCTGCCAATGCAGTAACTGCCCCTGGAGAGCACGCTCYACTCTTTACCTGACTCAGGACATATGGAAATATGACATCTGCTTACTGCAATAATACTTCCACAAATGTGATTGTGAATCTTGGAACTAGAGCTGAACTTTTCATCGCAACAATTGAATCTTAATTCTGCTTTTCTTATGGGTGGAAAAAATGCCCCAGGCTGCTATTTTGTCTCCCATATGATTGAAAAATGCTGACTATATGAGTACCACATGGAAAGGAGGTGGCAATGTTATTAAACAGACCTATTTGCCATGGTATTTGCCTCTGTGGCATAAAAGCATCTTACAAACAAACACAACATCCTATGAGAAGGTAAATAATCCTTTCCTCTTTTGAAAAGGAAAACAAAAYCATAGAAAAATTAAAGAATTTTGCCAAGGTCACCCAGCAAGTAAAATCAGGAATTCAAGACGGATTTTCATTCCTGTATATGCCTTAAATTCTTCTGACATTAAAATCTATGATTTTTAAGCCCAAGACTATACGGTTTGATCTGGAGAGAGTTATGTAAGATTTCCTTGATAAAAGCTTAAGAAGTAATGCCTTCTTGGTTAGGGGTTCATTAAAAGGGAATTTAGCTTATTTAAAAGTTTATTCAGATCTGGTCCCACAGTTGAACATGTCTCAGCAGAGCTAAGATGGACTTGTAAACCTAGATGAAACTTAATGTCTACTACCCAGCAATGAAAGAGCAACAAGCTGTCTGAAATGAGAGATTAATTTCAGCAAGCCTCTGCAAACTAAGCCAACCTAATTTCACATAGGTCTATGCTTCACTTTCCTACTGTGCCTGCCCTCCAGCTCTTCTGTTTTCCCTGGTAACTAGGCCAGCTGTCGACTAGGAAAATACCCTTGGGCCAACTAAAAAAGAGAAGTTTTCTCTTAGTAATATCTTACAGAAAGCTTTCTCTGGTACATGAGCTTAACTTCAAATTCCCACTTCTCTTTTTGCAAAGCCAATATTTGGTGGCAATAAAGCGGTGAAACGGAAGGAAGATCAGAACCAGACTAGTATTTAAAAAAGAGAAATCTAAAGATACTTCCTTCTCTGCTCTCCTCTCCTCTCCTACCCTTGCAAAAGATACAATTGCTATATATAAGGGGGAGCAAAAAATGAATAGAGACCAAGAAAAGAGGAAGAAAAATAAAAACAGAGAGGAAGAAAGAAAACAGGCCTAGAAAGAAGGGGTATGAAGATAACAGAAACACTCCTCTTCACAATGTAAATGCTTGTTCTTCTGTCCTGCCACTGACAGGAATGAGCTGACAAGAGCCATCTCTCATGGTCTCCTCTGTTTGAATTAAATGAAAACAAGGTAGGTATCATCTTGTTTGAGGAAGACTGCAGAGTAGCCTTATGCATAAGGAGAGCTGCAGTTTGAAGAGATTTCTCCCTTAGAAGAGTCAGAATCATGAAAAGATGAAAAAGCGTTATTGGGACTCTAGAGACTCCGCTATTGAAAAGTCTGATTCTCTGTCTTCTGTTCCCTGAAAACAAATGAGTTTTGCTAGTTATTTTTGAAGTGTAAAGGACTGTATGTCTTCATGATGCCACTTTATTTGAGCTATGGAGGTTCTCTCAAAGTTATTCTTTTGACAAAGTCACGCACACACATGCACAGAGGTAACAAGTTGCTGTGATCTGACGATCTGATCCATGCGTCCTTTGTTGTTGTGCAGCATTGGTCCTACTACTGAAGCTGTACTCTTCAGTAGGCTTCTCTAATGTGATGCCACATGGCAAATTGCCAGAAGAAGAAGACTTGACATCTTACAGAAATCATACTATGTTGGATATGAGAGGAATACTTCAAACAGAAAGTTGTGCAATCTTGTAATTACAATGAGGGACMATCATTGCTGAAACACCTAAAGCAGTACCTGCTGAAGGCTCGTTATACCTCCCTATTCCTGTGTAGGCAGTGATCTGAAAAAAGTTCCCTTTGTTAGATATTGGGAAAAGAAAATAAGCAAAGCCACTCACTAGAGCAGAGATGTCCAGATGAAAGTAGAGATCCAGAAGAGACAGATATGTCAGGAAGTAATGTGGGATCAGGACCCTCGTTCTTGCACTTGCATTACCTGCGCTTAAAACACAATGGATCTACAGGCAGGTTCTTCCAGAGAGGTAGAAGTGATGCTGTCTTCAAAGAAACATTAACTCTGCATGTATTTGGAATGTATCAAATCTCATCTATCCTTCCTCTGCTGTTGGTATCTGAGCACCTTGTCTGTAAAAATCGGAGACTCTACTTGAAAGATAACAGCTTTGATTGTAGACATTGTTAAACAAAGCAAATTCTTGTAACTGAGTGCAGAGCAAATAGGAAAATTAACAGCCCAAATCAAGATCTACTGTTCTGCAGAATAAATTCTCTTGAATGACAATATTTGCACAACAATTTCACTCTTTCTTCCTATTCCCTCCACCTCCGACCCCAAAAACCAAACCCACCCTCCCAGGGTGAGTCATAAGAATGGTAATCTGAAAACTCTAGGATTATAAAGTACAAATCTGGCTCAGAATGTATGAGTAAAATCTGGAACTGCTCCTAATATGAGCAACCAAAGGCCATAATGACCTTGTACAAAGACAATTTTAGTTTTCTCCCTGAAGCTACTTCTGTATTAGTATGTAAAAAAAAGTAAAAAAACAACAACAAAAAGGCAAAAAAGTGCATGCAGCATTTTAAAGTGAAGTTAACCAAAGTGTTGCAGTGTAACTCAGGTTTAATTATGCAGTTTCATGTAAATCTTGATTACCCAGTGCATGCAGAACCATACAGAATTAGTTCTGTGTCAAACATTTTGTTTCATAGTGTCATGAGGGTTTTTTTGTTCCAGCTGTGAAGCTAATGGGAAGCTACAGAAGCTATCCAAAGCCATTTCGGTAGACGTGAACTACCCAAACAATAAGCAGATGAAGACAAATATTTTCAGATTCTCCTCAGTGTATTGCTGTGGTAGCTGTGGCCTAAATTCAGATACAGTACAAAGCTTAGCAACTCCATTGGCTCTAGTGGACTGCTTGAACCTGGATTAATTTTGTGTTTTATTTACATGGTTTGAATGTAGAGTAACTTAGTCACCTCCTGTATCCAATTAATTGCTGGCATATTTGGACATCATCCCATTAAAGCCATTGGGTCTGCTTATTTTAGTGGTGATTATCCCATCTAATCCCATTCATTGCAAGCTTCCAATGCAGTTACCCACTGGGAAGAATACAACAATTTCTGGTATGCCTGGAATGAATGGCGCATTTCAGTTCCTGTGCCACAAATTTACTCTAAGCTATTACAAAGATAGATGGTTTGTAGCTTTCAGGCTTGCTAATTCTGGTGTTAAGTAAGATACTGCATGAAATTCTGACAATAATACGGCATTTGTTCTGAGGAGAAAATCCGCAATTTTGAAACAAGCGCAGACAGGGACGTACCTAGTCACGTGAAGAAAGCACTGGCAAAGATGGAACCAGGCTTTTCAAAATTAATGCCAGACTTGAATGCCATGTTTCTCATTGAATGCAAAACAGTACTGCCCCATTGATAATCTTCATTCAGATATTAAATGCGATACATTTCTTAAGCAACCTTTTTTTTTTTAAATTCAGAATACAGTTTTTGGAGGGCAAAGTTAATCATTCTCTTTGATTCTCTTTACTGAGACAGTGGTATTTTTTCTATTAATAGTTGAGAACGGTTAGACCTATAGTTGCAAACCTGAGCTTAAGTCACTCTCAGCCTTAATGACACTTTAGGGTGAAGGCATTTCATTTCTGTAGCTTTGCATTGATGCTTTATTAGGGTGGGATCTTTGGCGGACTGTGAACCCTCACTCACGGATTCTGAAGTTATCCAAGGTCAGCACTGTTATATACAGATGTTGCTGGAAGCAACCATTAATTCTGTTATGTTGGTGTTCTGCTGCTGGTATTTTTTGTGTTCATGATAGCGTGTTAACAAATTTGGTCCTCTGCTGCTTGCAGACCCCACCTAATGAAAAGCAGACTAGAAAAAGCGACTTTGCTAATAATTTGTTTTATTTTTTCTTTTTTTACAAACTGGAGCAGAAAGAGATAGACACTGTTAATACTTCTTTTTACTAGACAATTCTTGTAGCACTTATATTGATGTTAACACGTCCATTCAACAATTGGAGAAGACATTTTTCTGAGGGTGATCATTTCTTGCTTAGACCTTAGACCAGGTAGCATCTACTCTCTGGTAGTGATAGTAGTACCTGTGCACCATTATACTGTCCTATTAATTCTTGATACAGTTCATTTTCAAGGTAAATGCTCTTTCTTCTCCAGACAAAACCAGTTTTATCTGGGGTTTATTTTCTTAATAGAGAAGTGTGTGCAACTAACTATATTATGTATCAAAACATTGTTCTGCTAGGCAACCTTAGCAGGGTTTGGCAACTTACTTGCATAGCGTAGCATAACCTTTGTTTTCACTGATCTGCTAATTTTTGTAAGTTAGCAGGACATGCATTCCACAGTTAAGGCATTCAGTGGGAGTGGGGGGAACTGGGTTGATTGAACCTACTGGATCAAGTGATTTGTCTGGATGCAAATTGTGTTGCCTTGTTCATAAAGATCTTTGCAAGAAGATTAGTGAGTAATAGCAACTAGTCCCTTGGCTCCCATACAAATGTGTTTCTCAAGCCTAACCAGCATATTTTATAATAAGTCTGCAAGAATTTTTTGTTGTCTAAGGGAGACCAATGTGTTAGACATCTGTTCTAAATTATGTTATAAAAAAAGAATCAGAAAAACAAAAGCAAAGGTATCGCATGGCCTTTTAAAACAAAATTTCACTTTAAGGAGAGGTATTTTCTGTTCAAGGGTAATGCTTTGAAAAATGAGTCTATAAAAGCAGCTCTGTTATATGAGAAGCAGCA
Source organism: Phoebastria nigripes (assembly GCA_035582835.1). Classification (NCBI taxonomy): domain Eukaryota; kingdom Metazoa; phylum Chordata; class Aves; order Procellariiformes; family Diomedeidae; genus Phoebastria; species Phoebastria nigripes. The sequence continues at coordinate 193,819 of JAYKAV010003032.1, forward strand.
GGTGAAACTGACTGCAGGTTTCTTCTGTGAGAGGTGTGAAGAGCCAAAAGTGGACAGGTGCTGCAAGCTACGGAACAGCTGCTGCTCTTCCATCCTGGAGGCTTACTTGGTTAGAAAGATTCAGAGAAAATATTGTACCATGCTTCAGTCAGTCTACTCAAGAAATGTAAACTTTCATTCTCTTCTTGTTCTAGAATAGAAAGAAAGAAGAGAAGAAAGATCAGCAGACGAGACAGAGTTCTGCCAGCCCTCTTGTGCCTCTCCCTTTCTGCTGGCTTTGTACTCGGTCAAAGAAAGGGAGAGTGAAAGGGAGTTCGGTCTTGGTCCTTCCAGTCAAGTGGATGACCTCGCACTGTGTTTCTGTAAAGCTATGGAAAATGCCTAGTACTACAGTCATTTGGGAGAACCACTATGTCCCTTCYGTCTTTGTTGTACATTAACTCTCCTGCCTAATTGACTTTGCTCCCCATTCTCCCCTGCAGAAATTGTGTTCTTCTCAACGTTAGGCATTTTGTGCTTCTCAGTTGTTCGTTTGTTTTTACGTCTGTTGCTTTGTTGATTGCCATGCCACAATAGGTCTACACGGAATGGTGCTGTTGTTTTCTGTGTTTTCCTTTCTGACTTGTAGTACCTAAATCACACCTCCCTAGAATTTGGGGTTAGTTTAAAAAGGGAGGTATTATCCTGTATCTATTTTTTAAAGGAAGTTGACAGAGATAGCCTGTATGTTTCTCTTGAATAACAAAGGACCATGAGAATAGAGCCACTTTAAGGCTTTCCAGAAAGGTTAATGAAATTAAATTTTGCTGTCCAGTGAAGGCTTATCTCACCAAGGCTGTGAAGGAGGCTGGGAACAGAGATTACATTGCAACAAATACAAATGTTCCTTTCTGTTCTCTGAAGCAATAGCTGCCATCTATAGACACGTTCCTGGGAGCTTCAGCAAGTTCAGTCATCCATCCTAGGCACTGGCAAAGAGATCAGAAAAGCCACAGTCATACTTGCCAGCTTGGCACTCTGCTGCCTTAGAGTTTGGCTGTGTCTAAAGAGGTTGTGCCTGAGCAGACCTGCTAGCAAATGAAAAAGATGAGTTCTGCAGACTTGGCTGTACTCTGCAGAGGAGTAAGGGGAGTTGCGGGCGTAGGGGAGGGAGGACGATGGGTACTTGTTAGAATCTGGAATTCATTGGAGTTCACAGTGTTTGTGCAGTACTTGCTGTGTTGATATCTCTATCAAAGGGATTATTCCCATTATCACTGGCAGGGAAGTAAAAACCTTGTCCAATGTAATCTTGGGGAGATAAAAGAAAAAAACAGGAAAGGTTTTACTTGCAACTGAGTAATTAATAGCAGCAGTAGCCCACTCATCCTCATGGCCCATCACAGACTCGATGGAGGTATTAATCTTCAGCTGCACATTTTTGTCATCTCTCTCACGTTTGTGTCTGCGAGTAACTTGCAGTGGGATTTAAGAAGCTGCAAAGCCCAAATGCAACCCCACTGGCAAACCACCCCTGTTACTTACTCTCCTGTTCAAGAATGCAAACAGTAAAATGTTTTCTTCAAGGAGTTGAAAAAGAAATCTGTCATATGCTTCAGGTGTGTGCCATAGCTCCATAGCACAATAGAGCACAAAGGACAACTTARGAGTGTTGCAGAATGTCTAATGAAAATCAAGACGGATGGCAACCTCAGACATGGAAGCTGTGCAGTGGTAGAGAAGCGTGTGTGCTAATCTTTGATACGAAGGGCTGTGGAGAACCATTTTAAAACAATTATTGCTATAATGAGCAACAGTCTTGTACTAATGTTCTCTTCTGTGACTTGTCCTGCCTCCAGCTTAGTGAAACAGAAAACAAGCATAAAATATACCTTCACAATAAAGCATATTGACTTCCTTGGTCAAGTTTACCAAAGATTGACCAACAACAGTGTTGTGGTTTAACCCCAGCCAGCAACTAAGCACCACACAGCTGCTCACTGACTCCCCCCCAGTGGGATGGGGGAGAGAATTGAAAGAGTAAAAGTGAGAAAACTCATGGGTTGAGATAAAGATAGTTTAATAGGTAAAGCAAAAGCCACGCACGCAAACAAAGCAAAGCAAGGAATTCATTCACTGCTTCCCATCAGCAGGCAGGTCTTCAGCCATCTCCAGGAAAGCAGGGCTCCATCATGCATTAACGGTTACTTGGGAAGACAAACGCCACCACTCCGAATGTCCCCCCTTCCTCCCCCAGCTTTATATGCTGAGCATGATGTCATATGGTATGGAATACCCCATTGACCAATTGGGTCAGCTGTCCTGGCTGTGCTCCCTCCCAGCTTCTTGTGCACCTGGCAGAGCATGGGAAGCCAAAAAGTCCTTGACTAGTGTAAGCACTACTTAGCAACAACTGAAACATCAGTGTGTTATCAACMTTATTCTCATACTAAATCCAAAACATAGCACCATACCAACTACTAGGAAGAAAATTAACTCTATCCCAGCAGAAACCAGGACAGACAGTAACTACCTCAGCATTCACCTTAAAACCCTAAGGCACCTCATTTTCATGGTGTGTCTCTGAATTCAAAACACCTTAAGCAAAGAGTACACAGTGTGTGTGCTGGTAGGCACAGCTTTTGAGTAATAAATACCAGACATCACTTGGAAACGAATTAACTAGGGTCACTAGTCTAACTTTGACACCACATGTAAATAACCCAGTCAAACTGTACCTCGCTCTTTCATAGCAGGTGGGGGCTAAAACCTGCAATGAGATACTGGAGATCCTGGCCTTTTCTTGGGTTTCTTTTGCTACAGTGTGGTTTAACAGGTTACCTGCAAGCTAATCTGTCCTGTCAAGCATTACCCTCTGGTTCACCCTGCTCCCTTTTCTGAAGGAGACAAGAAACAGATGTTCAAGCAGCAGAGTTGTCTGAGCAGCCTCACTCTTTCACTTGTCTGCCAAATCCAACTCAGAGAGCAGACAGTGTCTGCTGCAAGGCCTTTAGAGTACCAGCTTCCCTCTCTCCCCACACCACAGGAGAATGAGGCTAGCTCACCTGTTTTGGTACCAAGATCCACCCAATCTCATTCCTTTCCTTCCTTTTTTTTCTTCTCCTTTTTTTTTTAATTTCCCTTTTCTCCATAGCTGCTGGTTTTAGCCCGGTTTCTCCCTCTCTGACACAGCACCCAACTCAGCCTGATTCAACCCCACATTCCCTTCTGCCCTGTGGCAAAAATTCTCCAGCACACTTGTGTTTCTGTACCAGGAAAAAACATACACACTCTTCTGCAGCTGCAAGTGCCAGAAAATGGGGTTGTAGCCACCTTGCAGGCACGGAGTRGGTGCACGCAGAAAGGAAGAGAAGCAGCTGCTTGCAGAAGGAAGTCGGGGGCATCTTTCAGGGCACCCCAGAATCTGACTTGGACCCTCTGACTGCTGCTAAGCAGGGGCAGTCTAGTTTGCTTCTTTACTAAACTTCAGGTCAACATCCTTCTGTTTCCAGCCCTGTTGTGCTATTTCCCAGAAAGTGACCTTGAGACAGCGTATCTGAATTATCCTGGCCTTACTGAGAATGAAGGCATTTGTCCCAAATCAGAGAACCTTGAAGAGTGAGGAAGTCTCCCTGTTGTTAGGAGCAAGATCCTCTGTATAAGCCTGGCATGAAGCCAGGCTTTTATATTGAGTTCTGTCTTGCAGAACCCTGTGAAAATTGTCGAGGAAAAAAAAAAAAACTTCACATATTTCCTTACTGGCAACCTTGAGTTTTAAATCATTCCAATTTTGTCTTCCTCTGTCACAGCTAGGCATCTTGTCCTAACTTGCAAATGTCGTTAGTGTCTTGAATGTTTCTCCATCTTGCAACCTCAGAAGTTGTAGACTTTCCTATCTCTGCTGAGTTCTCGCAATGGCAGGGTGAAGATGTGTGGGCCAGGAAACTGGGAAGACAGAATTACAACTGCATATTTGTTCAGTTGTTGAATAAACATTTCTGCAAAGCCTACAATGAGTCATCACATTAAAAGCTGTCCTTTGTATCCTTCTTGGGACTGCTTTTATAAAATGAATATAAAAATCAGACCCAGTTAATCCAAATCATTTTGCAAATTAACAGCTACAGGCTTTTAAAAGCATACCAACCCCAGTGGGCAGGCAGAAGGAAGTTATGCTGCCTGTACCGCAGTCACCAGACACATTTTGAGTGCAGAKCCCTGAGTCCCTCATGGGGCTGCTGAGGAAGCACATGCACTGTCAGAAGCTGCCACGTGGGTTCAGACTGTGGAGTGTGTACTGGGCTGCAGCTGGCATGGAAATGGATTTTACCAGTGAGATCATGATGACTGCCTCAACTTTCCCCATGGACTGGGCTCAAGAAGCACATGTGGGAGGATTCAGACTCTATATATCCTCTGTCCTCATATACACCTTATGCATAAGCTATCTGAATCTTGCCCATAATCCTTTCTCAGGTCGAAAAGAAATCTTTATATCGTATGTGTATATAAACTGATTTTCTGTGAAGACTCAGCCATAAGAATAATCAAAAACTGGATGTTCTAAGTTGATGTGCTTTATGCAGGGTGTAGCTCTGTTTAAAATAGGAGAACATTTTGGTTTTGCTATTTTGCCTCCTGTATGTGAAATCCTAAGCCTTTCATTTTAGGAATTAAAAGTTGTTTTAATGTTCTGTATATCTGAAAGGATTAAAGGGACTTCTCAAACATGAAAAGGTAGCCTTTCTGGATTCCCTAAATATGTACCGTTAAAAATGGAGTAGGTGAATTAATATGATTTAGATGGTCAGGAGCCAATTCCAATGCAAGCCTAAGTGCAGACAGAAGATTCTACACCAACATAACCTGGCCAGTTCAAAATAGATATCACAGTGATGTAATCTTTTCTTAGGTACACTTGCACTCGTCTTTGCAGGGCAGAAGTGAACAAGTTCACTCTGCCTGTGCTCCAAGAGAAATGCAAGCTGTTTAGGTGGACTGAGACTGAGCTGGGCTCTGCTTCAGTAGGCTAAAATTCCTGCCCATGTGACAGTTTGGACTGTGCCAGTAATGCTTTTGTTTAAAAAATAATCACCATGTTGCTCCTATCTTGCTGTTGAARTGGACAGAGTATGTTTTTGTTTTAAATCACACTGAGCTAAAAGGCCACTGCAGAGTGTGATTCAGTACCCTAAACATAGGCTGTTTTACACAGCATAGGGCATCTGAGACATCTGCATGGGAGTGGCACACATGAGATATTGCCTCTAGTGGACCCATGCCCTTCCAAGGCAGCAGCTGGACGCCAAATAGGATTTCCTAGGATGTCTAAAATGGCACGAGGTATCTACATTTATGCAAATGAATCCCATCCTATGGAATCTTGGACTTACTCTGCTTGAAATCTGGAAGAATTAGTTTATCCACCGCCATATATGCACGTGCTCTCAGCCTTCTTCAGTTTGTGGAGGGTTCAGGGTAAGAATACAGCTGTCTCTATGTGCTGGGGTTTGCCTTCCACCAGGCACTGCAATGACAATTTGTATTTCTTTCTGATCCAAAAAGTAATTATTTGTTTTTACTAGTCTACAGAAAGAAATGTCATTTCAATCTCCTCCAGAGTGTGCTGATGATAAACTTCTCATATCTCTTCCCTGTCATGTCTAGGCATCTCTGATAGAAACACCACATATTCTTTTAAAATTTTCAGTACTTATAAACCCTTGGATGTTCAGAGGTTTTGTGTAACTGGAAAGGCTTCTCAGAAACCAGTAGGTGACGTTATTCTGCATTGAATTATATAGGAAAAGAGGGCTTGGAAGGATCATTGCCTTATAAAAGATGACAAGAATCCCTCATCACCAAAAGATGCATGGGCTGCGGTAGTAATATTGTAATGCCTTATATATGATTTGAAGGAGTTCAAATGTCTGTAGGAATTATGATTTTTTACCTTTAAATATCAGTGCTTGATATATATCTTGTTCTTGCTTTTTGTTACGCGACATATTTATATGCGATGTGCCTTGAAAGTCAACAGCTTCTCTGATTTCTGTCCTGTGAAAACTAGCATTATTTGTTAGGTTTGAGTAACCTCATCAGGTAAGGGAAACTGCATTAATATTCAGACATTTATAAGGAATTTAAGGTTTGAGATGTTCTTAAGGATGAAKTTGTGGGGAGGAAAGTTCGGACAAAAGCAAAGAGCAGTTCATCAGTCCTTCAGGCAAAGGGAAATCCCAGCCGATGGGCAGGATATTAGTAGCAATATAAAGCTGGTGATTCCATCTACACTTATAAAAATAAATCAAATGTATACAAAACCTCTGGCCCACATAGGAAAAAAATTTCCCAGTGATCAATTCAATTAACTAAAAAAACCCCTAAACTCCACAGCTTTCCTGGCCCAAATGAATGTGTAATTAGAGAAGACTACATGGTAAACATGAAAAAAAAAAAAAAAGAAGTATGTTTTTGGTTTTGTTTCTGACTTTTATGTTGGTAATAACTCCAGTACCAAAGCTTTTACAGACTTCAGTAGAACTAAGAGAAGAGTTTTTTCTCTAGACCAATGCTTACCAGTAAAGAAAGGAATAAAGTGGGCTCATTTCACTCTTTTTAGCAGTATAGCCAATTTCGGAAATGTCTCCTCATCTTAAAAATAGTGAAAGTTTCTAGAACTGATGATACGTCTGAGAGTAAAATGGTCTTTAAATGCACCTCCTAGCTGAAAGATGTGCTTGATTGTGTAAGTGTACTGGCAGGAGAAAAAAAAAGAATGGATTTAGGGATATATATTTAAGACTGGACTTCAAAAAATACAACTTGTTTTCACTTTGTAAACTTCTCTTGCAGAAATAAGAAGCAATACAGGCACTGCACTATGTATGACAATAAGAAATGGCAGGTTCCTATTGATTCAACACACTCGGAATCTCATTAGTTATCAAATGGGACTTGAGTACTGCCAACAAATAAACAACATTTTTTTTCATTCTCTGCTGCCCAAAGTCACCAAATACAGATTAGTCTGGAGTGCATTTATTGTTCCTGCTAGAAGCGATATAAAATAAAAATCAGTTTTAGATACACAGATGTTTTTCCCCCCGCTTCCTTCAGGCTGTTGAAGAATGCACAGAATGAAGTCCATTTCAAAATCTGGTACCAGAAACTACTGGCTGCTCTCCAATTCTGTGCTGGAAAAACCCTGAACAATGAGTTTTCTAAGGAGGGGAAACTTATCAGAATTCTGGAAGACATTGCCGAAAAAGTAAAAGCCGCCAGTGACCCAAAAAGAAAGGTTTGTTAAAAAATACCTCCCTTTCCATCTAAGTTTCTTCAGGTAATTTTATTTTTTCTAAGGTGACACCTCTTTCCTATAATGTCCTTTACATACATAAACCCAAGATTTGAGTAAAATTTGTAAAATTTTGTGCTGCTCTGGAAACAAGTAAAACACATGTATTTAATAGGACAACTCTCATCACTATTACTCTTGAGGTTAGCAGATCTTTTAAGCCATTTAAATTCCTTCATGAACGGTTTTTCAGCCAGACTTGAAGGTGGTCAGAAATAATGGCAACAAAGCTGATTAAAATTTTACTGAAAGGAACGCTCACATTCAGCACCTCATCCCAAAATATTTGACTCCTGTAGAGCTCCAGTGTTTCTTGAAAACTTTGCTAAGAGTTGTCCTTGACAGGCTGAACATCCTCATTTCTTAGCAAAGCCAACCAGAGTGAACTGTACTTAATATCTCAAATATAACATTCAGCAATTAATACTGTACACATTTCTGCCAAGGTGCATTCCTGGCAGTAGAAGGCTTGCAGTCTTCTTCTCCAGTGGGTGCAGCTTTTATACTGCATAGGTATGTTTCCAATTCAAAACTGTTAATTTTCCAAGACGGTTGTTGTTACTTACCTGATGTGTAAAACTGCTTCTTGCTGAGATCTCAGCAAGACAGACCAGAAAGCCAAATAAAAATACACCTGCCACTGCTGGTTATGATGATATTTATCATTAATCCTTTTTGCCTTGTTAAGGATTCAAAGATTTTCAAAGGAGTTTTCAGAAAACTCTCAGTGTTGCTACTGAGAGCAGCAAAGCAAACATGGAAGTAAAAAGGCAAAAATATTTGCAAAGAGAAAAATCCATGTAAAGAAAAAGAAATAGTAGTGATACATTATACATTACTGATGCATAATTCAGATTTTAGAGATTAATCTCAAGGCTGCAGTTACTGTGATACTGAGAAACTCCTACACCTTAACACACCTACAGTTAGGCAAGGGAGATCACGATGTTGAGGCAACAAGCAACAAATTGTAAAGTTGTCCAGCAAGGCAAAAAAGACATGAGATGCAGCAGAGCAGGTGCAAGGCTAATCAGCTCGTAATGAAGGGTATTGAATCTGAACCTACATGACAGCATGAACTCGTAGTGCATCTAGGCAGAAAAAGCATGAATGTGGAGTAAAATCACAGTTCTTATTTTTAGTAACTGCACCTCAGTGTGACCTCATTAGCTGTTACAAGGTTACATGGATGCTACTAGCTCCAGAAATTGTACTGCTTGTTTAAAATATAGGAAGACAGTCAACAGCTTAAAAGCTGCTSTAATGTTCTTTCATGCTGCCATAATGATTCACATGTTGCAGGAGGTGTTAAAGGTGGAACTCAACAGACTTCAGCATTTCTTCCAGGAGGTAAAGGTTTGTCGGCTTCCCCTGAATCCCGCGCTTGTTGTCCAAGGCATAGAGGCAGACGTAAGTCTAGCTCATGCAATGGATTATGTTTTTAATTTTTTTTTTTTTTTTTTAGTATAAAGGGGGAGAGGGAGTCAACGGCTGCATTGACTGGGAAATAATCTTACTGGTATTAAGCATGAGTCATCTGGTAAACTGACATCTGACCTAATCCCCTTTAAACGGGGGGCCTCTGTTGGAGGCAGAGGTGAAGGGGACTGGTGGGGTGGGTGTTGCATGCATGTCTCACCTTGCGCAGCAGCGGCAGCAGAGATTTCAAACTCTGAGCAGCCTGCTCCCAGCTCAGCCGCCCTGCCGTCGTGTTGGGATTGGCAAGGGCACCTGGGTTCCCTGAAGCTGAGATCTGGTTACCATCCTGCCCAGGTAGCTCTTGGTGGCAGTTTTTTTCTCATCTAAGACTCTCCCTTGTCACGTAGGGGAGCAGCTAAAGGTCTAGAGCTAGTTCTCTTTTTGCTGAGGTGAGACTAGGCTCATGACTGAGAACTGCTAAAATATTAAATATTCAGAGTAACTTACCTGTGTCTATGACCCCTATTAAAAATGACTTAAGAATAATGGAAACAGCAATGTTCTTCAGTGTTACTTGACTTTACTTTGACCACAGTACTAAGACTCAGTTATTAATTGTTTAGAAATGTTTTCATAAACAATATTATGCCAGAAATAAGCTGTTCCATCTCTGGAGAAGTAAAAGGTATCTAGCAGCAAGAGAAAACAAACCTGAACATCCATATATATTACCAGTTATAGCTGCCTAATTACAGCAATTTGTGCTCTATTTTTGTTCTCTGGCTCATTATCCACAGTGGACCCAATTCTAAGAGGTGCTGATCCCTTCAATTGCCTTTGACCTGTGATTCTCCAAGTAATTGCTATTCAGCCTTGTTCTCGCTGAGAACAGAGGTCTTCCAGCACCCTGCAGGCTTGGGTGAATTATGTATGATATAAGTCAGAAGAATTTGAAGCCTGCTGCTTCTCACTGCTTTCAGGCTTTTTGGAAATAATGACTAATGGGAAGGTATCTCACCATACAGTCATGCTATTTATGCCAGCTTGCCTGGACAGATACAAAATGCTTAAATATAAGTATCTGAAGAGAGATTTTTTTTCATTTTTCTTACATCATTATAGGCCATTATCTTGCTATAAATATACGCAGCTTCTTGATTGAACTGTATGTCAGTATAATCATGCAAATTAGAATTTTTAAGTGTTTATATTACCTAAAAGTAATTCATTTTGGTATCATCTATTGATTTTACTAGTAGCAAGCACTGCTCCCAGCTCTATCAGTAATGCATTATCTCACAGTAACCTTTCAAGCACTTACTGAGACATTTCAATTGGCAAAATTCCATAGGGGGTCAGGATTTCATCATCAATAATAGCTATTGCACATTGCAGAGGTACGATATGGCTAAGACAATACTTGAATGCTTGCACTGTGCTTTGAGATGTTTAGATGAAAAGCAAGAGACAGCTGTGTCTAGTAGTGTTTTTGTTCAAATTAGCCTCCATTGCACTCCACCCAGTAAGGACGGCAGTAGCTTCTGTGGGGCGCTCATTATTTCTAGAAACCAGGCCATTAATTTGCCATTGTCTTTGGTTGTTTTTTCGGTGGGTTTTTTTCCCCCCTTTTTTTAATGATGGTAATAATACCACCCTAACTCACACAGGATTTGCAGTGCTTGGCTCATTAATGCTTTTTGAAGCCCTTTGAGGTCTTCAGGTGGAAGGAGCTGTAGGGCATGAGAAGTCAGAGTTTATATTTAATTAAGATAAATTCCACATAAAATAGATTGTGATTTTCAGAATTTCCTGTAGTCTCAGCCACAGTGAGGTCACCAAAGAAATTAGCAGGTTCTTTGCTTCCATAAAGATTGTATGATTGGGCAACTTTTTTGCAGAAAAGAATAGGACCGAAGGCTTTTCAACACTTTATGGATTCTCATTAGATCAGTCTTATGTACTTCGTCCACTCACTCTCAGCTGAAGTTTATCATTAATAGACCTGGGTGAAAATGAAAAACAGTTAGTATGGAAAATATTATCCATTTATATAATCTGATTATTGAATGAAACAAATTGTCTGGGAAAAAGAATTTCTCATTTTCCTGACCCAATTAAACAGTCAATAATATCAAGAATTATTTTTTTTTTGTATCAGTGCTACTGAGCAATATTTAAAGGTGGTACCTTTTTCAGAGGTATTGTATTAGCCTCATGTTTTGTATATGTGACACTGTTGTTCTTCTCTCTCATCTTTTTTTCCCTGAAGTCATGTTCATATTTTACATCCAATGCTTTTCCATTAAAAATCTCCTTCATCAATGCAAATACTCCAAGTGGAAACATCAATGTTATTTTTAAGGTATGTTCTTCCTCTAATCTTCAGTTCCTTTTGTATGGAAAATGTTGATTTGAAATTCACCTAATTTATGTTTTAAACCTTGAGCCTGAGAATGTTTGATTTGGCTCTGCTGTTCACTTTTCCCAACTAATTTGACATTAGAACTTTTAATGGAATATGCTGAGGCAATGCACTGAAGTATCAACTTTTTGATCAGTAGAGAATCAAACGACTTCTTGCAATTTTTTTTCTTAGTGGAGACAACCAGGCTAAAATATGAAGTTTATATTTTAAACCTAGTTTATTTATCACGCTGGAGTCAGAGGGCAAGTCTCAGAGAAGGGATAGTTCAGAATGACTGAATCCAGTAGCCTTGTACATACGTCTCTAACAAATCAAAATAGTGGAGTGTTAGAGACTGCATTTGCTACACAGAACTAATTCTGCCCCTATCAGCCAGCATGGGGGAATGGGCTGAGGAAGGGGGAGGTGGAGGGAACAGCAGAGGAGCTCTGTCTCATTTGAGTTACTTGGAGGAACTGACTCTGAAAGTAAACTCTGGTTTATTTTCCAGTTGTCACCTTCAAAGCTTCAGAGTTCAGGACAGTGCTGTGTCCATCCGCAAAAGACAATACATGCAATCTGAAGTTACTTTCAAAAGAGCAAAAGTCTTCCATAACAGTGGATACTGTTTTCAGAGAACACTGAAGTTCATAAAATGGCTGATGGATACAAAATGGTCAGTGTTGCCAAAAACATTATTCCTAGATCTTTTGCAGTATCATGTTCCAAACCAGAAGCCTAAAAATTGATAAAAATAAATTTAAAAAAAAAAAAAAAAAAAAAAAAAAAAAAAAATGAAAAAAATAAATTTAAAAAAAAAAAAAAAAAAAAAGATTTCTAGGCCGTCTTGAATTAAATTAACCTTTAGAGCAGCTGTGATTCTCAGGAATAGAACTATTCTTTCCAGGCATGTTAGGGGGAGGCTAGCAGCATTAAGTTTTTCTGAACATTTAGAAAGCTGGTTCTTATGCTATTTCATCTGAGAATCAATGTTAGATAGACAGGTTCCTACTCACTTGAGCAACTTCAGCAAATGCGGCATTTAAACATTTGTTCTGGTTTTACCTAGACAGTTATTTTCCCTGCTCAGTAACATTTAACAAACAACCAACTGTCCAGTTGCTGTAGAAGTATTACAGCAGACATCACCTTCACCTGTCAGAAACCATTGTGTTAAAGTATCTTTTACTTGTACTATAGGTCCATTGTTTGTTCATGATGGATGATGCATACATAAAATGATAAGCACTGATATCATACTAAATTGTCTACTGACTCTATACGTGAGGGAAGGAGGGAAGATAAGAGGAAAGAATAAGATTTTTCTCAGGTTTAGGTACTAAGAAGAATTAATTGGAGTTAAGATTACCTTTAAATGAAAGAAAAATATATTTTGATTTTTTTTTTTTTAAAGAATAGTCTATGTTTCCTCAAGTACTCATTTCATAGCATTAAATGTCTGTAGACTGGAATGCTTATATAAAAAGAATGTAATAAAAGAATAAAGCACTTAAAAATACCGGTAAAAGTCACATGTATTTTAGATGAGGTGGGGAGGAGGAAACAAAAAAGGCAGGGCTTTTGTTTTCACAGGCCATTTACTCAGCCATGGTTGAAGATAATCTCTTCATTACCTCTTGTGGCTACAATTAAAGGCCCATTTCACTAAGATTGTTGTTTGACCGTCTCCATGGGGAGAGCAGTCAACACTGCATCACTGTTTGAAACTGAATATGAATCATGTCATGGATAAAATATAAATTCATGATAAAGTTCTCCTTCAGCCTGCTGCAAATACCAAGTTGTGAAGCTTAACATTAGACAAATGCTGTCATTTGTGGAAAGGGATCTAGCATTAGGTAGACTTTAAAACGTAACTCAATTAGGATCCTACCTCTGGATAAAATTTTCAAACTCTAATAATTACATAGGAATAATAAGCAGAAAGGCTGCAGTTAATCAGGGAGCATTTGTTACCATCTCAGTGGCTGCCAAAACTGTTTCTGCCTATGTGTGCCATTTACTCTGTCCTTTTCTGACACAGAAAGATAAGTAGCAACTTTGAAGAAAAACAAGAGGGATTTACTGTAGAATGAATGTAGCTATTTTGGTGAGGGAAAAAATCCAAATGAAATAGGAAGTTATTTCTATCTGGTATTGAAGGAGAAACTGGGATTTCTTGTGCAATTTTCACAGATAGGTGATGATCTACGTCAAGATATGCTGGTTCTGCAAATTATTCGAGTGATGGACAGCATTTGGCTCCAAGAGGGACTGGATATGCAAATGATCATTTATAGGTGTTTATCTACAGGAAAAAGCCAAGGTCAGTTTCACATTATGAAAGTTACCTGTATTACATTATTCATATCTCATGTAAACAACAGTATACAAAAATCTTCCTTTAACTTTTATTTTCATGGGTGTCTTATTTATCTTCCCCCGAAAGAAAAAAAAATGCTCAGAATTTCTGTTRCTCAGGCCCTAGACTCTATACTTGCCTACTCCTGAATGTTCATTTTATTTATTTGTTCTGCCTCTCCAGAATAAGTACAACCAAACTCATTGAATTTTGTAGCAACTTAGGCTAGAATTTTCCAAAAGCCTCAACACCATCATCTTGCACCAGATTCTTAACATCAAAAAGAGAGCTTTGGAGAAAATTGGCCACAGCTACTGAAGTTTTAATCCAGTGTGATCCTGCATAGATGCTTGAATGAACCTAGATGTATGTGGCTATGGAAAGTACCTGTAGACAAGTGATGACAGCTTCGCAGTGTTGATTTTGAAATATTACTCCTGCGATTTATGCTGCTTAGGGCAGGCCTGACTCATCTGAAAGCTTTATTTCTCTCTTTTATGGTGGTTATAGCAGAGCTGTGGCAGGGATACCAATTACTTGCTGAAGAAATTTACTGACAGCGATAAGCTTACTATTTTTTACTGACTCTCCAAATCTTTTACTGAAAATAATCCTTGCACAAATAGAAGACTGATGTATCCAGATTACCTGCTGTACAAAAACTACCAAAAAAAAWAATTCATTGCTTTCTGAGCCACAAAGAGGAAATGAGAGAAGATGAATGATCTGAAGAAGCTAGGAGAAAGTATAGATGAGTTCACGCACATGGCGGGTGGCTAAGGTGATCTGAAAAAGACTCCTCCCTTCTTTGTAGGGGTGGGAGTCAAAGCTTGAAGGCTTCTGCTTCAAAGGCAAATAATACAAGAACACAATTTCTGAACATAATATTATAGTCTCTCTTATATACTAACACTTAATTTGATTTTTGCCAAGAAAGATACAGGGATCATCTGCAAATAATATTCTCTGCCTGACAGTCTCTTCCTTTCAGCACCATAGCAGCAGAAAACCTCTCGGTGTCTGACAGATTTTCCTCACAATGTCTTTTCTTATGAGCTACAGAAGTGTTCATATAATTGATTTACAGTTAATGATTAAGGATAAAAGGACCAAGTTACATACCTGTGGCCCATACAGGACGTGCTAAAGTAGCCTTGTGCACCCAGGTCTTCCAAGTCCAAGGCTAATGACTTGCTCYGTGGGCCACCTTTTCTACACAACGGAGATAGGAGATGATAATTTCATAGTCATGGGAACACRGAAATCACTTTTCATAGAAATGTGAGAAGCGGATAAAGCACTGGTAGGATCCCACTTTCCAGGCACGGTATAGTAGAGGAGCCTGTCACCAACTCAAATTGTTAGAGGAAACCCTTCCTGTAATGCAGAGTTGTGGGATGATGTGCCAGGGGACCACACACAGGGACAGGGACAGAAGGCTGTCAAGCCAGGTCTCAGTTCCAGAAAAGGAATTAAGTGCATGCAGTAGAGGCAGAGGATTCAAGTGAAGCATTGCAAAATGCTTGGCTTCTCTCTGCACTTCAAAGTCCCAGTTTACGTCATCTTGGATCAGACTGTTTTCTGCACTATCTAGTATCCTTTGTCCCAGCTGTGATCAGCATCACATACTGCAGAAAAATTTRTGTAGCATTTGAAATAACTTTGAAATAATACATATGAAATAACTTTATATAAATATCTGATCCTATTTTTTATAGTTTTTTGTTGGTTTTGTACATATTCTACCCAGTTTGAATCTTGTTAAATTGTTGGCCTTGTTGGTACCTTGAGGCAGTTATTTCCATAATATTGTTATTGGTGTTTTTATTTCTTATTTGCAGAACTGCCACTTTTTACTAAGTGTCCTTTGTTTTTTGTGTCTGAAGAGAATGAGAAAAACAATCCTGATCTATATTTCCTATCGCGTTCATTATTTTATAAGATTTTAAGCATGTATTTTTTCTGCATGGAATGATCCAACAACAGGCAATATGCATTGATGGTCTTCATATCTTTTTAAAGTTGAAGGTTTTTCATGTGAACTCTTTTCTATCTGATTAGGATTGATACAGATGGTGCCAGATGCTACCACACTAGCGAAGATCCACAGGGAGTCTGGTCTGATAGGACCATTGAAAGAAAACACAATTAAAAAATGGTTCCGTCATCACCATCCTCTGGAATCAAGTTACCAAGAGGTAACAGCATAATGAAGCTTATTATACRTTTCATGTTTTAGCATGGGAAAAAAGAAACCAAATGACAGTAAGCAGCAAAAACAAATGATTCAAACACAAGACAAACAAGTCACATGCATAGAAGCCAGGGAATTGACTTAAATGCCACTCTCTTTCTAAGGAGGTATTGCTCTGGATCAGGTGGATTGTAATACATTTTCTATAAAAATGTGTCATAGAGATGTTTTGAAGTTTAGTAGTAAAGTGAAGCGAAGCTGAAGTAGAAATTAAGTTTTGAAATCAAAAACATTTATTTTTTACTTTTTTATTTTCTCTAAATACTTTATTTTATATAAACCATGCAACATCTCGGTGGATTTTCTGTATTTGGAAATGACCATGTGAATACCCAGTTTTAGAAAGCTGTTTTATCAAAATKACCTAGTCATATGATACATAAGATCATGCTTTTCATATCACATTGTGGGATCCCATGTAATGCATCTGATTTTATGAAACCAGATATTATGCATGAGCCAAAAAATTGGAAATTTTATTTATAGAAGCAGAGGTTTCCCAAGGAACTCTTTCTATTCATTCTTTGTTGTCTGAGCATGTTCTGAGGCCCATGAAAAACCCTTTAATGTTTGTGTTGCTGGGACAATTTTTAGAACCCTACTCCATCCCCACAGGAGATTAGTAGCCAAAATTTTAAAATTAAAGGGGAGTTTTGAGTGTTTACCACTCTGAAAATGAAGTGCTTTTGTAAGAGTTTATTAGTAGATGTATAGCATAAATATGTTTGATAAACTTTAGTAATTTTGTAATTATTTCATAGGCGTTTATTGATCCACATTTTCAGTAAGAGCACTTGAATTCCTAGTATATCATCTTGATTAAATTAAACGGGAACAATCTGTGTAGAATTTTTTTTTTTACAAGTTTGTATGTTTACAATTTTATGGTAGAAGTACAGCCAACATTTCAATTGAAAAGTGAGATACTATTAGTTATTGTTTGAAAACCTGATTTCTCGCTGCTGCTGTTGTTTGTAAAAAGTACCATTARTGTGGAATATTCTAAAACCAATTTCTACCCATTTTCTTTCAATTTTTTAAACATATAAAATACAGTCAGATCTGATTGCATAGGGCATGCATAAAATTACTACTCTACATTCACCTTGCACTCGCTGGTGAATGAACTTTTCTTTTACTCCTTAATAATTTTTTACTCATACAATACTGTTTCTAAAGTGCTCAAAAAACTCATGCAGAATAAGCTTTAATGTCCTCATTTTACACGTGGGTGAACAAAATCACAGAAAGCTTAGGTGTTTTATCCAAGGTCACTGAAATGAGTAAGTAGTATAGTTAGACATAAAATTCACCAAACTTGTGCTGTGGCCTAAGTCTTCCACAGTGCTGTCATCCGTATCAGCTATTGCAGGTGGCAGCCTCCATCTACGGGGAAGTGCTCAATGCCTAAATAATGATTTACCTTGGCTAATGTAGGTTTTGTCCAAAAACATAAAGATCACAAATTAGGATTGTTTGGGTTTCTATACAAATGAATCACATTGTGATTGAGATTCAGGGGAGATTAAGACTTCTGAATAAGAACTGCATTTTCAGTTCTTAAACTGYAGTAGGGAAGATTAAAAAAAGACAAAAGCTATTCCTTATGCTTTGAGGTAGAAGAGTGATCATCATTTGAATCAGGAATAACTCTCCCCTGAGAAAGGACACAGAATTTGTGTGTTGTGAAAGAGGTTGGGTAGATTCTTCTACTAGGAGAAGTTGCAGTTTTAAAATACTTCACACTGAAGTTAGCAGAAAACTTGGAATCCACCTATGAGTGTCTGGTGAGCAGATCATTAGCTTGTACATTTTCCTATGTCTGCCATGGGCACATTTTTGGCAAAGAGCAATGCCACAATGTAATATTGTAAAGAGATTCATGAGATAGATCTGAATGAGGCAGTCTACTTACACGACGCAGACTAACCGTGAAAGTACACATCTTCACCATGTAAAGGAGCATCAGAGGAGTAGGTTATATTAAACACGACTGCTAGATTGGTTTTTGGTTTAATCACTCTCTTGGGTCTCTCTGCATGACACTAGGTTTGATCCCATAGTCTATTCAGATTCGCAGATGCTATGAGCAGAAAATGATTTAGCCTTTCTTTGTTTCAGTTCATTTCTGTAAATGGGGTTTAATTCTTTGGGCTGGAATATTGTGAGACTTGATTAATTAGGATTTGAGAAAGGCAACTGAGTTCAGGAGAAAAAAGACCCATGTAAGTACAGAACAGTACAGTGGGTGTAAAATAAGCTTTCTTTACAAAGCAAATGGTTAAATTTGTGGATTTCCAACTAATTTCCAAACAATTTTTTTTACAAGGCTATTGAACAGAAAATGTCAGCTTCCTGCCAAGAAGCTGGCTTTTCTTAGCTACGTTTCACCTTAGAAGTTTTCCGTAGAATTCCAAGTATCTGTAAAACACAAGGTGAAAACCTCATGCATGAAATTGTTCTTGCATTGTAACTTTGAAATTGGTGTGTTACTTCTTTGAGTACCATTCCTACAAACACCCGTATGTTAAAATTTTAGCAACATGCATAGCATTTGTAGAGCTACAATTTTTGGTTTTCTTGTTAACGTCACAAACAAATACATCTCTGTATATTTCCAGTAAGTGCTTTTGTTTTACTAACTAGGCAATAAGGAATTTCTTTTATTCCTGCGCTGGCTGGTGTGTTGTTACCTTCATTCTGGGAGTCTGTGATCGACACAGTGACAACATAATGCTGACAAATGCTGGACACATGTTCCACATAGATTTTGGAAGATTTTTAGGTCATGCACAGACATTTGGAAGCATAAGAAGGTTAGTATCTGTAGTAATGCACATATTAAACTTTAAAGCAGTGTTCTGAAATTTCACAGTCTTATCAACACCCATGGAAAAAATAGAAATGAGTTCATGCTTTTTTTCCTTTCTGAATTTTCCAAAACAACATCTTTTCATTGTTCACAAAACCTCCAAAAAAATATAGGAATGACTGGAAAAGGAATTAAAATTAGATGTTGGAGATCCTCTTTCAGTCTAAAAGAAAAAATCGAAATCCTTGTTTGGTTAGAGATTTGAATGATGCATTTCAGTAGTGACCAGAACAGTAGACTGGCCTATGCCAAAAGAATTCTGATGTTCATTGTTTTTTTTCTGACAGAGGAGCATTCCTATAATGGATCCAAAACCATAGATGTATCTAATTGACCACTTTCTTCCCATATTCAGAGAAGAAACCAAATTTTCCAAATAGACATGGAGAATAATTGCATTATGCCTCTGTGTGTAAAATTGCTAACTTTTTCATTATCTTTTGAAGTTTTACATCTAATCACACTGAGCTCAGGGGCTGTTTTGCAAATGTCTGATTTTACCTAAACAAGACTGTGATTTTTCAGTGTTTGTATCTATTTGTGATGTAACTATCCCATGATAAAGATAAATAAAATAGTGTGATCATGTATTCTAGTTCCTAATGTGAACATACTATGGAGGAATGAATTGGAATGGAATAAGAATAGATAGGATAATGCCAGTATGTGCAAAACACAAAGAAGCTGTTATAGCAGAGTAGAGAATGGATAAATGATCCCTAATACTGACAAGACGAGTAGGGGCAGGGGTGTGGGAGTGGGGGGTGTCTTTCCTCCATGTTTCCTAATAATTTCCAGAACTAGTCCCAGAATTAATTTTTAGCTAATTGTTCCTTTCTTTTTTCTTTTTCTTTTTCTTTTTTTTTTTTAAGCTGGCCTTTGACTATTCTAGACTATCTCAGTGTGTTAGACAGAAATAACAGCGCGGGAGTATTGATATGAGGAAAGATGATGGGGCTAATAACTACTTCTAAGCCAGGCAGTCAAAAGATTTAGTTGCAGTGCTCAGAATTATTGTCAATCATTCAAGATATGCTCCCTTAATCCTACTTATTTGCTGTGGAAAGAATAAAGCAGAACAGAGTAATAAAAAAAGATACTCATGCACACTCTGAGTCAAGTGCTGCATCCCTCACTCCAGCAAACCTCCTTTTGGAGCCTAACAGGAATTTCCTTGAGCAGTAATTTTACATGAACAAAGAATTATCTAGTTTGAATGACAGGACAAAGCAAATATAAGGGGGACMCAACAACCAAATTTAAACAGAAATCATGTAATAGCAACAATAAAAATACATGTTAATATTACTGTTTTACAACTCAGTCATACTATAAAGTCTAAGAAAATGACTGAAAATATAGTCATTTCCATAAACGGTAGTCATTTTTTCCTGTTTCTCCATGCAGTACATTGCTTTTAAACTATAAAATAAAATAATGCATTTTAGGACCTCCATTCATGGAGTGTCCTTGTGGTTCTTTAGTAAAACTAGGACTCACACTTAACAGTAAATTGTGAACATCATGGGACAATTGTCTTCCTCATACCTACATGCAACTGAGCAGATACAATATTAATGACTATAGTTCTCATGAGCTGTAGCACCTTCACGAAATGTAACATATTATTTGTAACACAGGAACACAGGGATGTCACATTTCTACATCCCATAAATTTCAGGCTCTCTCAAAATTTGAAACCGTCAGTGCCATTTGTATCTGCTCATTCCCACAAGGCAAGTTGTGAAATAGGTTTAGCCTCTGGTTTCTTTAACAGTTCTTTATATTAGATTTTTATTTGAGTTGTTTGCACCCCCAACAACATCATACCCCTAAAATAATATTGATAAAACAGCAGCACAATGCTTTCAAATCTTTAGAATTATTAGTGCTGACCATTAGGGTTTCGTACGGTAGATGCTATACACATACTTGTGAAGTTCTATAGGTGGCTTTAAAGGATGAAAAGTATCTGATACAAATCCCTATACATGCAACTGGTCTTTACACACATCACACAAACTTTTTTTTTTTTTTTAATGGAATCTATGCAAATGAATGAAGGCTTATAGAAAAGGAGTCCCTGTCTGAACTGTTTAAGAGAGTCATTCCTTTCAGAATTTAGGAAGATAACTTGCTTGCCACAGTTGTCCATTTTCTGTTCTCAGGGAGTGCTTTTTGCCATTAACAAACTCTTATTCCTCACAAAGCTTCATGAGGATAGGTCCTCTCCAGTATTCTGCATACAGAGCATTTCTTCTGATATAAATGAAGTGAAAGGCATACATGGCAGCTTTGAGAATCACACGCTGTCATGCATGGGCTGCAGTTCTTTCTATCAAATCCAATATGAGTCTTCAGAGAACCCCTTGAAGCTGACATGATTCATGCAGTCATGCTCACTTTTGCATTCATGATTGTATAACACCCCAACAAGGGATTAGTTAACTTTCCTAATTCCTGCCCTCATCTTTAAACGATGTCCAATAAATCTGCTCAGTTTTGAGTCCAAGGCACAAATCAGTAGCTCAGCTCTTATTGATTTCAGAGGGAAGAGGAATCAGGAACTTTCTGTCTTTTCCAGTTCCATGTACCTTCACAGTGCAGCAAATATGTTAAATAGTACTAATAAGCTGTCTTTACGTGGGTCTAGGAACTAATGTTTCAGAAGTGTTGGAGAGAGACATATGATGCATCTAACCAATAGCATAATAACAGAGCTTGGCAGAAGGATTATTCCCAAAGTCCCACAGGGAACTTTCCTACTGAACCATGAGATTTCATTATCTTTTTTTTTTTTTTTTTCTTTTTAAAATCATACTGTGTGACACATTTTGTTAGTGGTAATAAAATACTCCTCCTTTCATTCTCTAATCCAGCCGCCACATTTGAACCTACATTCCCCTAAAGCAGTGAATTGTGCAGGTACACTTCAAACTGTATGAAGAAACGTATCTCATTTAATTTCATATAACCATCCTATTGTTTATCTACTGGGTGTTCTGTGGCAATCATCTTAGACCCACTCTGACTGAAATAGGTGCAATATTATCCAGGTAATCATACGGGACTGGGTCAGTCATCAAATGGTACGGAAGAAGGTGTCCGGCTCATGGTTGTACCTGCCATGCTTTCTTTGCTTTTGTTTTTTTCTTTTCAGTTCTGACCAGTTGCTTTTGAACATTTCTTCTTTGGTGAATTAAGCAATAAGAGATTTATTTAAATCCTGTGCTAACTGAACTAATCCTAACTTCAGCAGTCTCATCCTTTCCACCACCAGTCACTTCCAGCACYGTCGTCTATATTTTTTCAGGCAATGATGTGTAGTCTGAAACCTGATGGCAAGTTATGGAGTAGTCCAGCTCATGGCACACTCTATATTCACCTTCTGATAACCTAGGTGTCCATTCTTTTTTTTATATACCCAGTCATCCTGATTATTTACAACACTGACTGGCCTTTCTTTTCCCTGATCTGAATCACAGAGACCGTCTTGTCTCTTTGCCAAACTAATCCCGCGTCTTGGCGTAGTTTTCCCAGAAGTTAAATCTGCTAAGCTGGTTTTCTTCTACAAAGTTAATTACTAGAGGCAGCCTAACTATTCCATTGGGAAATTCCAGTTTTTTGAAGCAAGTTTCAAAAATATGGGAAAATTATGGTTCCCACACTTCTTCCTATGTCAGTGTTTTCCTATACTGAAAAGGACTTAATAAAGTCTGAGCATGTAGAAAAGTAGAAGTGCCTTTTTTATTTTAAAAGTAACACATTTCATTTTTAGTGTTAATAACCTAAAATGAGTGTTACTGTCTCACTGGAAGTGTTTATTTGAAAAAAATGCATTCTTTTCAGGTATTTCTTTCTAAAACAGAAAAGCTGACATACAGTCAGYGAAAAATAAGTTGTATCTACATTCTTTGACTACATCATATCTACATGTGTTCCATCTTTTTCCTAAAAATAGGAAAAAGTAGGGAAGAAGGAAGATAGCAATTTGAGAATTTCACATTTTACTTTTTTCTTTTTGCCTTTTTAAAATTTTATTTAGGGTACTCATCAAAGGAGGAGTCTAAAACTTGAAAGTAAAAACTTAAAGTATAATCACTTTTCATTTTCTAAATTTATGCATGAAAACTGTTGGATGCACCTGTATTGCCTGCTGAAAGATTTCATTATGAATTTTCAGTATGCCTATTTATTAATTCATTTTCTGCAATTTAAATTTATTTTTCTGACGTGATCTGTCTGGAGTTATTAGTTTATGTGAACTTGTAACTCCTAATTCTTTGCCGCCATCCACTTTCAGCACTTCCTATATGCCACCCTCCAAAAATCTCTGACTGAAATCCTGGAAAGATTTAATTTCATGTCTTAAAGCACCTTAGTAGCCCCAAAGATCTTAATAAGATTATACAGATGTTTGAAGATAGTCATACACATAAGTCTTTGCATAAAGACTGAAAGGTGAAATGTGCATAAAGACCTAAAGGTGAAACAATGTCACCTCCAAGGGGACAAGGCCTAAAGGGGCTTGAATTTATGAGGCAAGAAGCCCATCACTTCTGAAAGTCAGGTGTCTCTAATTGCCCCGAATTAAACACTAAAAGCACAAGTTGAGTCTGAGAACATATGAGCAGCACAAGTTGCAGTCGTGAGTTTCAGATGCACTTCTGTTATCTTTGTCTGCCTTGAAGAGTAGGTGTTTATTGTTGCTGTTTTGATGCTTTCTCTAATTATCGAGCCTGGATAGTTTACCCTTTACCATTGGCTATTATTTTCAGTAATAGCCTCTTGTGGAGGGCATTCAACTAAAGCTTTTTGAAATCAGAGTAACTTATGTTCACTGCCCACTTTGTATCCTTAATTTTTTTGGTTATCCTTTTCAAAGTACCCAGACAGTTAAGGGAGGCACTGTTTTTCCTATACAGTGTCTGCACAGATTTGACCCTATCCAGTTTTGTTCATCCAAGTGCGTTGTTCTTCTGCTGAATTGAGTTCCCTGGAACCCAGTTCTCGTCAGCTGCAACTCTCAGTATCCTTCTTGGCTTTTCATTCAGTTCAAGCATGGCATAAACTGCTTTCCTATCTTCAGGAACAGCCGCTTTCTTGAAGGAGTTATCATGTATTCTAGTTAACAATTATCTGGGCTAGAGAAATTGTTTGATGCCTTCAGAGCCACCAAAGGAATTCTCTCCGCTTTGGGAGATTTACTGCACATGAGTTATTTAAGTGACTCCCTATCAAATTCTTGCTTCAGAGATTTCTTCCTGCCCTCTCCCCTTCCCTCCTTCTCTTTCTATTAGTCACCCTGTGATTTTTTGTACAATGTGACTCTAGAGACAGGAATTTTAACAATAAAACAGAAACAAAAGGGGAAAAAGACATCATGTTCACCGTCCATTTTGATTATATGATTTATTTGTTATCCTTTTCAAAGTATACCTGTTTACAGAGACATATATTTTCTCTTTCCTGCTCCCATCAGAAGCATTTTATTGCGTCATCTCTTTCTCCAAAAGCTTTCTATACATACCTTTTTATGTTCAGGGGGAGCTGTTCTCATGCACAGTCAAGTGTACATCAAGCACTTTTAAATTAATCTCTGTTGCTTGGTCTTGGTATCTTTTTCTGCTTGTTCTGCACACTACACCTTTGTCCTTCATCCTTAACTGGAAAGCATACTGGTATATTTAATTCATTTAGGATTTCATCCCCTGCCCTAAGGAATTTCTGTGCAATTCAACTTCTTCATCACTGGTTTATTTCTCTCTTTTGCCTAGTGATATACAAAACTCCTGCAACAATCTACTACAGTGTTTTCCAAATAGCCATCTCATACTGAAAAGACCTGTTAGCTGAATATTCAGTAGGTATGGGATGTAAGCCCACTTGTTCTATTTATTTTAAGGCAACTTTTAGGTCTGAGTTTTAAAATCTTTTTTTCAGTACTGAGGGTCAGTCAGAACACAAAAAGCAGTTGTCCAACAATCTCTATTAGCAAGAGGAATTGCTCCAATCTCCTTGTGAATTAACTCTCAAGTGTTTTATCAAGAGGGTTAGTAATAAACTCCTAACAAAYCTGGAAAAATTGATAGTCTTAGAAAATGGTATAAGAGTGTAGATGTGGCACTTAGGGACATGGTTTAGTGGGCCTGGTGGTGTTGGGTTGACGGTTGGACTCGATGGTCTTAGAGGTCTTTTCCAACCTTAATGATTCTATGATTCTATGATCAGGAATGCTGTACTGAGCACTTTCAAATATAGGTATTGAACGTGAAGTATATAAAGGATTTAAATCCTCAACATTGTTATGCAGTCTGGTTGCTGGTGACTGAGTGCAGGCTGCTTTATATGTGTCTATCTGAATATAGGATCCTAACTCAGCTCAGAAGGTGCCTGAGCTGGGCACAGTAGTGCTTTTTAACCAGTCCATATAAGATGCATATAGTTGCAACAGGACAATGTTTGAAACTATTGAAGACTTGTATGTTCTTAAAGCAGAGTACATCTTCTTTCAGGGACAATCTTGTTTGGATTCTTCAAAAATATACAAGCAGCTGACTGCACAAAGTGGTTGAAATTCTGTGACATAAGTGAATACATTCTGTAGTCAGACTGCAGAATAACTAGTGATCACAGCAGAGGCTGTGGCAATGCAGCCATAGTGAAAACCATCAAGAGATGCTTCGAACTAGTTTCTGCTTTCCCATCACGAGTCTATTGCCAATTTTCTTTTACAAGGTAAGGTTCCAGATGAGTCCCTGTAGCAATACACCCTGCAAATACTAGGTCTACACTAAGAACTGTAACCATGTCTAACCTCAGCTGTAAACAGTTGTGTTAGCTGTACTGTCACTTAGCATAGTAATCCTATGGGACCAGGTGTAATCAAATCTCCATGATTTACAAACTCACTGACTTCAATTGGCCCACAATGAAAGGGATTTTAGTTAAATCGCAGTCCCTTGCACCTTGCACAGGCAAAGGGGCACAAATAAATAGTTACTATGGCTCAGTTTACATGGGGAACTAGATGTTAACAGAATGATGAATCAGAGCCCTTAGCTTAGGCGAGGATTATAGCTTGTTTTCTACCGTATCTGTTAAGCATGATTAAATCTTGATGTAACCAATTCAATTACTGACAGAAACATAAGTCTTTCAGAATAGGCCAGTCCAATGTGTGAAATATTTCTTTTACTACTGATCAAAATAGTGGGTATGTCCAACACAGTGATTTTACTGGAAAGCTAACATTAAGGCTCTGATAGTGAAAAATAATGATAATAGCAAACTTGATATACACGTAAGAACAACTAACTTAATGAATAAATAAGACCATAATGGTTTAAGAACTGTCCTCAGTTACCTAAGGAATTCAGGAGATTCTTTCTAGTTTGATGTTTCTGCCTTTAAAGATAGATGTTAATATAAAAATAATGTGGGTAAAACTGTAATCAGAAATGAGATTTCAAACTTGTAGTTAGAAAACTTTTTATGCAGTACATATCTCAAACAGCAGCAGAAATGGCAGAAAATAGAGTTAAAACCATGTTATCTGGTATAGACTTGACTTCTGGTCATTTGGTTGAAGAATGTAGGTCAAAAATATTAGATGCATATTTTGAATATCCAGGCTATGTAGTTTACCTGAGCCAAGGATGCTCAGGGCACCCAGGAATCTTTCTGTGTAAGTATTAATGGGATAAGCTCAACACTAAATTCAGACCAGTTTACCCAAGGCTATGTACAGCTGAATCTTGAAAACCTCCCAGGATAACCTCTCCAGGCAACCTGTTTCAATATTTAATTATCCTCATAGTGAAGGGTTTTTTTCTTATGGCCAGTTAGAACTTCAGCTGTTTCAATTTTCTCTCTTATTCTTGCCTGGATCCATCTGTTTCATAATCTCCTATAGATACTGGAAGATTGCTGTTTGGTCCCCCGAAAACCTTCTCGTCTCCTGGGTAAACAATCCCACCTCCCTCAGCCTCTCCTCGTAGGCAAGTGCTCTAGCCCCCAAACATCTTGTGGCCCTCTGGTGAACTTACTCCAGTTTAGTGACATCTTTCTTCTTTTGGCAGGATATGGACTAACAAGTGCTAAGTAAAGGGCATCTACTGGCTGCTCTCCCATGAATTCAGCCCAGGATGCTGTTAGCCTTCATCACTTCCAGGGCTCATATTTGGCCCACCACTGGCTCATGCTCAGCTCGCTGCCCACCACCTGAGGGGCCTTGCCAGTGAAGACTGAGGAAAAGAAGGCAATGAGTACCTCAGCCTTGTCTGTGCTCCCATGTCACTAAATCGCCAATCGGCAGCAGGTCCACATTTTCTTTGTTCATTCTTTTACTAATGATGTATCAGTATAACTTCCTGTTGCACTTCATATCCACCACCAGTTTTAACTCTTTGGCTTTCCTAACACCATTTCTGCATGCCCAGGCAGAGTTTCTGTATTTCTCCTTTGTAGCCAGTCCGTACTTCCACTTCCTATATATGTCTTTTTTGCCTTGAAGCTTAGTCACGAGTTCCCTGTTTGGGCAAGCGACYCTCCATCTCTGTTACTGGAAATAAAAGCTATTAAAAATACAATTGAGAGTAAATCCCTTAGGATAAATAAATTCTGTTTTTTTGGAAAGCGGTTTCAAATTTGCTAATTCATTTCTCTCTTCTATTCCTTTTTATAGCATTGTAATTACTATTTGGCAATTGAAATTTAGACTGTCATTTTATTTAGACRTGGATGGATATACATCAGGTGTGGGTGATTTGAGGAATAAAGTCTCAGCAAGAGGCTGTTTACACTTTTCAGGAGCACACACGTATCTGTGGAACTGTTAGCAAGATTTCTTCACTAAAAGAAATAGAAAACAGAAAAGTTTTCTGAACAAATCTGAACATAGATTTGCAATAGAAGCCAGTGAAAATGCAAGTAGTAGCAACTGTCATTGAAGTAAATGCGAAAACTGCTGTCAAGTCCAGCAAGTGAAGTATTTATATTTTATACAAAGTTCAGAATTACTTCTCTGTTATGGGGTCACTTAAAATATATTTACGTCATTTAGATTCTATGCTTGCTGAAGAGACTGTCATCTCCTATAACAGGTTTGTGATGGGACTGACATCCTTCAATATTTTAATAAGTAAAATAGAGATATAGGGATAGAGAATATGTTTGTTCATTTTTTAGTAGGAGCCTATTATAAGAGTTCTTGACTGTGATGAAAGTTGGGATTAGCAGTGATAGGTAGTTTTTCAGAAAGGAATCTGAGAGTTATACTACAGACAAGTTGAATAAGAGTTGATGATAGAATATTGAATTGGAAAGCATGAAAAGTGAAGTAATCCTTTTGTTTCACATGACACTGCTAAAACTTCAGCTGGAATATTTTCAACATTTTACTTTTAGAAATATGTGT
Source organism: Phoebastria nigripes (assembly GCA_035582835.1). NCBI lineage: Eukaryota > Metazoa > Chordata > Aves > Procellariiformes > Diomedeidae > Phoebastria > Phoebastria nigripes. The sequence goes on from JAYKAV010003032.1 coordinate 221,884, forward strand.
ATAAGGAGTCCAGAGAAATTACAAGGAGTCCAGAGAAAAGCAATTAAAATTATCAGACATATGGAAAACAAGACTTACGAGAAAAGGTTGAAACAATTGTCTACAGAAGATTGAGGAAAGACATAATAACAGTCTGCAAATGCATTTGAGGCTGCTGTGAAGAAGACGGGATCTTCATGTTCCCTTAGGAAAGAACGAGAACTAATAGGAAGAAAGCAGAGCAAGRTTAGATTACGCATTAAGGAAGAAACTCTGTGAGGGGAGATACTGGAACAGAAATTTGATAGGGAGGTTGGAGAAGAACTCTGTCACTAAAAATCTTTAAGAATAGGCTAAATAAACATCTCAGAAGCATGTTTATGGTTGATCTTGTCCTGGTAAGCAGAAAGATGGAGTATCTCTTGCAATCCCCTTTCCAGGTATTTTTTTTTTATGACTTTCTATGTGCTTGCTTGAGACAAATTGTATTGTGCAGTTTTTCACTGTTTCATTCTTTAATATATGAAAGGAATACACTTGCTCGTGTTTTTTTCTGTGTCTACAAATATATGTGATTACTATGATTAGATATTTTCACTTGGCTTATAGAAATAAACACTCATGTTCATTTATTTTGTGTGAGTGTGTTCTTCAATGAGCTTTTGCTTATTTTTGCAGAGCAAAGGATGTCAGCATTCAAACACTTCCTAAAAGCTTTTCCTATTTTACTGGATACATTTAAATTCCACGTAGTCATGCTGAGTACTATCACTCTTGACTCAGCCAAAATGGTCTTAAAGCAGTCAGGGAATAATGGGGGCGTATGCTGCTGAGCAGCTGATTTTTAAATTGCAAACAGTTCTGYATGGTTTCTCACACACTGTCTCCTATGTCCATATGACAACTTGGACTACAACTGTTTTGATATTGTATTACTGTGTATGACTCGAACTTTTCCATAACTACACTATCAGGAAGTTTAGGTTGGATCAGAGTAAAGGTCATTTGTTGTTGATTATCTCATATGCTTTTTCTACTTAATATAAAAGGAAGTCAGTGTATCATTCTTAAATGTTCTGTACCGTGAGATTCATAGTAGGAAAAACTAAAACCATTGTTGACCTTACAGGCTTTGTTAATCAGTTTGCATCCAGTGTTTCATAACAAATCCTGATGATCTTACTGGTCTTGGAAGGCAGCATATTTCTAGCCTACAGTGAAGTCCTACTAAATGTTCCCATCACCCCAGACAAAGTTTGTTTTTGCATGATGATCTCTTCAGTTGCTTGAGGTTTCCTTTCTTTCCTCCCTCTCATGACATATCATCCAAACATTCTTAATCTCCAGAGGAACTGCAAAGCACATTCCCATGAAAATCTTAAATCTCTGAAAGCAGTACACAAGAAAAAAAGAATAAAAACACCATGAAACTAGCCTTGCTTCTCACTGAATTACTTGAGTAAACTTTTTTGTCACAGCCATAGTAAAGTATAAGTCTTTAAGGTCCAGGAGTGCAATCAGACTCTGTCAGAAATGGGCATATTTGCCTTTTTGACTGATTTCTATTATAAAACCAAAGGGCTCATTAATCTCATCTAGGGCTTTAGTGGGGAAAAAAAAAAAGAAAGGAAAAAAAAAGAGTGAGCGAGCTGTGATAAGGTAGCTTTAATGATTTTGGGAGGCTTATTGGCTGTACATCTTTGGTCTATCTCAAGCCACACCAGTTCTCTCACTGAGGCTTTTTTTTCTAGAAATGATGGTACCCGACATTACCATTATACAGTAGAGGTCATTCAAGAATGCTTCAATTCTGTATTTCTTTAGCACACCATAAAGAAAAAAAAGGCTTTTGGTCTTCTACAGAGATATGGTAAAAGGCTTTTACTTGAAAATACTTCATCATACCAGTTTTGTTAAACCGATGCCAGTCATTTCATTAATTTGATGGAAGCAGCAAGTTGTAATAGATACAGATTTTAGGCCAAGGGGCTTTTGTCCCATGGGCTGTAACACAGTCATTGGTCTTTGAACATCCTATGCATGTAAAGTATTATAGGGCTTAGCTGTGATCTTGAGGGTATGTTTTGGGGTAAGAAGTATTTCATCTTTATATCTTTTAGATAACTTCATGTGAGTAAGCTATGTAACAGATTTACATCCAAATGAGTGATGTCTTTCATAGTTATTATTAGCAGGCCTTTGGATGCATTGCATATCTTCTGAATAAATGCCATCATGTAATATGATCTTAGCTATGTGCCACAAAGAAGGCTGTCAGTTAGAGATGTACTGGTTTAAATATAGAAATACAGGCTGTGCATGGGGGTGAGGTTCATTTGCATGTGTGTGTGTGATAAATTAGAATGCTCATGCAACACCAGGGCACGCATTGCTTTTTTTCTGATGTAGGCTAAAACAGCCTCTATTGTTTGCTGATGTAAATTTTCCCATGCATGATGGACGGTGACTTGACTTGGCTGTTTGTAATTTTGCTGGAGTAATTTTAGACTATCCCCTTCTATGTTTTTATATTCCAAAGGAGTTTGTGAAAGCGGCAAGGAATATTTTACATCTATATGCAGACATTCAGCCCTGTCAATTGGTTTTTCAGAATCCTTAATGTACTCTTCAGTGAGTAAGTGTCTCCTCCCACTGAAACTTTGCTTTTTAATATTATCGTGAGAAATGACTGTGTTGTTCCTTCTAGCGGGTCTTGTCTCCTATACTAAGTTGGTTTTATGTGTTTTTTTAATTTCAGTTGCAAAGTGTTCCCTTTATGAGCAGCCGACTTACTTACACATATGCAGGAATGGAGCTTCAGCATCTAACTGATTGCAGGGGCTCTGATATCACAAGACCTTGAGCAAAACCAGGGAAAGCAAGTTTCTACATCATATTTTGTAGGTTAACAAGGGAGGACAGGCCTACCACCTTAGAAGACAGTCTTAAATGATACTGAGAAATTTAAGAACCTTGTAAAACTGCTTAAAATCATTTTACAAGTAAAACTGATCTATAAATAATATAAATACTAAAATATCAGTTACATGTTCAAATGGATCCTTTAGCGACAACAGTAAGACAATTGACTGGTGTTGCAGTCGGTGCATTATGCGGAGGTTGGCCCACAGCCCAACCCAACAATGTTAAACACCATATTTCTTCCCGTAATGTAATTGCTGATTGCATTATCTGTTTTCAGCTCAAGTAGCTTAATGTGGGAGACTTGGACTAGCTCAGAAAGGGCTATGTTTTTATAGTATAATTGTGTCTCTTGATGCAGTTGGACATCAGAAATCAAACACGAATTTTGAACATAAGACATCATACGGGACCTTTACAGCAGTAGTTTTAACCTGGAATATTTTAGCCCAAAACCATAAATGCAGAAAAGAAACAGATTTGCTTTTTAAACATTCCCAAGGTGCTAAAATGCTTTTAAATCTGGATTTAGATTGGACTTCTGTCCACAGAAAAGTGAAAATGTTAATGTTGCTAATTTCCTGGCTCTATCTCTCTTTCTTACTGGCTTCAACAAATTGTCTGCAGTGACCCTAATTGCATCAATTTATTTAATACTTAATGTCTATTTTAAATACCACTGCTAAACAAAAGATAAGCTAAAAGATGAATGAATGAACGAATGAAGGTTCTGGGAAAATCTTGCTCTCTGAAATCAGTAATAGACACAGGTTTGTAATTCTCTGAGAGCTACAGCAGGGAACTACGCAATAACTATGTAACAGTCATACTGCAACATAACTGTCACACTGTGAACTCACATCTGGCATAATACAGAAAAATGTGGAAGTAAGAATAAGAATGACTGTTGCGGACCTTCATCATTCCCAGTACTACCCAGCTGAAATTGAATAATATTTGAAAAAAAACTTAATGGCCGGGGCTGCTTTGAGGTCAACGGCACCCATAGGAGTTCTGCTTTCAAAGTTATCTTCAATGTAAAACAGGAAGAATTTCCAGACATAAGAAAGGGAAGGCCACCTGAACGTTTCTTGTGACTAGGACCTCCAGCTGCAGCCTAGAATCTCACGGCAACTTCACTTTCTTTCTATGATAATAGAAGGCAGGCATTTTTACAGGAAAATGAGGAAAACTCCTAGGAAAGCTTCTTTGTCTCATTTATGAATGAATCAGCAAGCAGAGTGGGTTCAGACTCAKCCCATGTTTGAGGTTTTAGCAAGAATCAGATCCTCAAATTTGTTTCTGCATTCAGGCTTCCCGAGAATATTTAGCTTACTCAAGTTCATTTTGAATTAAGGGTTAACATGCTGTGTATATCTCCTTGGAATATAGCCCTCTAATCTGGTTACATGCCTCTGTATACAGAGTTGTAATGAGTAAATCACTGCAGTAGTTTTGTCTGTGCAAGGATGCAGTGTATCAGGCCTTTCTGAAACTATCAAATGATAGGATTGTTGGCAGAAGCCTGGCTAATCTGTTTTCTTCTGCAATAACATGCCATAGCCACAAACTGTGCTAGTGATAAGAAAAAAAGGCAAGACATCGTATCAGATTCTGCACCTCATTTACTCTAGGGTGAATACAGAGTAACTGTACAGAAAACAAGACAATGTATTTAGGTTTATTCTGTTGTAACTTGGGTCAGAAACATCCCTTTAGAATGGGGTATATTTAATGATAGCRTCATATGTTGTATTTTTTTGTTGCTGTTGGATTGTAGAGTTGTAGTTTTTTTCTTAAATTCACTTCTTGCCTAGTGGGGAGTTGATATTTATATCTCATCCTCTTTGAGAACAACTTTTAAATATTTCAATACCAGGAAAGAACTTGTTTCCAGATTCACTTTGAGGCTGGAGTCAAGAAATTAAAGCAATGAGAGTTTAAAAACAAAAGCAAAGAAGAGCCAGAACAAAACATGTAAGCTCCACACTTGTTCAGTTATTGGCTTTCTCACTAGGAAGCTCTTGCTGTGAGACCTGTCTCTGCCCCAATTACTCAGTGACACCAGGCAAAGCAATAGAGCTGTCCACATTGAGGAAGGGAGAGATGAAATAATGAGGAAAAACACTGGAAAAACAAATGTGAATAATGAGTTACAAATATTAACTGTCTTGCATGATTTGCTATTTTTGGTGAAATTTCTCATGTAATTGTTCTCTTTTCAAGGGACCGAGCTCCCTTCATCTTCACATCAGAGATGGAGTATTTCATCACAGAAGGTGGAAAAAACCCACAGCRTTTTCAAGAGTTTGTGGAGCTTTGTTGTCAAGCTTATAATATCGTCAGGAAACACAGCCAGTTACTCTTGAACCTGCTGGAGATGGTAAGAAGCTTGAGGATGAAACCAAAAATCAGTTTCCTCTGGTGTCCTCTTCCCTTTTACCACTTCTCTGCTGCCTCCAGTAGCACTGTGATTTGAAGAGGTATCAGCTGCACTGCAGGAAATGTTAGTGCTGGCACTTCCTGTGCAAAAAAACCTATCCAGTTTCAGTACTAATTTCTGAGAAAAGAAAAGCTAAGCTGCTTGATTTTTTCCCTTTTTTTTAATGCATTCTTTTTTACAAAATAGCAGAAAACTGCAAAAGAAGCCAGGTACAAGTTTCACATTCAGGAATTCCACTCAGCCCTTTTTCTAGGTCTTCTAACAATCATTTACCAATCCCATTCATGGTTACAGCAAGACAAAATAAACTAAAYATTTTGCAGAGTGGGTGATGTGACAGTACCTAGCAGCACTGCAGCTAACAGTGATGCCATTAGAATGTTTTTTTACACATTTCCACACTCCTTTCTTAGGATGGCAAACACAGGAAAGAAAGAGCACTACCCATATTAACACAGGTTTAAAAATCCTTTTCTGTAGGATTTTAAGACCTCTCGGAGTTTTTATCCCGTAAGTATTCTTACTGATTCACGTGCTGTGGCAGATTCCATAACTGCTTTAAGCMTCTATTTACTTGTGTGTGAAAAGTTAATGATTTTCCCCCTTCACGGGTAGAAGGAGAATATTAAATTAACTAATACTTGCTAAATTGCTTGGCTAAGATACTAATCTAAAACTTACGTCCAGGGCCCCATGCAAAASCTAGGTGACTGGTATATGCATGAAAAAATCTACACAACCTTATGAACAGAACCCCTTCTGAGGTTGGGGTACAGCCAAGAAGTTGCTCTGTAAACACTGCTCTATCGTCTCCAACTTCTGCAATGGGGAGGGGAGAAATGGCAAGAATTTGCTCATCTTGGTTCTGTCTTGTCCATGGATTCTCATGCAGTGGTACAGTGAGTRATTTCCCAATACGGAGCAGGAAGGATTGCCCCAGATCTCTTAACCCTGCTTCTACGTAGTCACAAAGGTGCAGCAAAACTGCATTCCTGTCATAAAGCATAATTTTGCACTGAAGGCAGTGCAGAGTGAAGTTGTAGGAGATACTGTCTAAGTTAGGAGATACTGTCTAAGTTAAAGAGCCTCTGGAGAACTCAGGAGCACCCATGCTCCTTCATCCACAGCAGTAATCTCTGCATTTCTGAACAGGTTGCCTAAAACTGCATGCTGCAAATATAACCACATCTTCTGCCCACCTCCGTCTCCCCCGTGAAGTCCCTTTTTCTGCAATCAGCAGAGATAATGATGTTAGATTACTCTGGGATAACAAAGAGAGAGTGTTAGGAAAATGTTGCTGGCAGGAGCTCTGAAATAACTAGCTATCTCTGCCTGGATATAGCTCAGGTTTGTCTATAATCAGGACATGCTGCACCTTCTTTTGTTTCCACTGATCTTTAAGGAGAGGTAATAGTGCTGAGCTAACAGTCAGCATAGAAATATATTTAAACATTTGTCAATGGGCTGCAGTTCAGTCAATTGTGTTGCATTTMATAATTGAAAAATAACTGGCAGCATACTCACACCCCATCGATGAGCACTTCATATCAAAAGGAAATTAAACAAACAAGACAAGTTTGCGAACGCCTTGTTTTTGCCAGTGATGATTGGAAGGGTGAGTCTGGTTCTGCACTTGAAATGAGGTGTTGCTCGGAAACTGTAAGTATCAAAATGTTTTAGTTTCATGGGTCATTTCTAGAAAAGTAAATAGACTGTGAAGAAGTTCTACTTTAAATTAATTTCCATGCAAAATATCAGATGTTATCATGAAGGGGCAAGATAAACTAACTACTGCCTATTTGTATCAGTGACAGTCTAAGATTTCTCTCACTATCTGGAAATCTGCATCATTAATCTTTCCTTCCCCTCCCACATTCTGTTTTCTGAGATGCTATTTATAAAACATGGCTAAAAAATCTAAACAATAAAGCTATTTTAAAAAAGTACAGTACTTCACAGGGGTAGTAAACTGTGCTCTGGATGGTCAGTAACTGCTAGTGGTTTCCAGCAAACCGTGATTATGAACAACAGTTTGGGGGTTTTGGCCCAGTTTGGGACTTGATGCTTTTTCTTGGTGGTGAGCAGCATGTTTCTAGAGCTGTACTGACATTTGCTACTGGGAGTAAGAAATAATCCATGAAGTTTCCATCACTTTCAAAAGCAGAAACATTTGTGGGAGACCCAAGAGTCTGCTTGCAGAGTTCATCTGCGTAAATGCCTGTAGTTCATCAGCTTTGCTCTCATTAAAGAATTGATGTGAACTATTATAAAGAGGGTGATCGCAGGACACAAACACCTTTCGATTAGTTTAAAAAAATGCAAAATCCTTTGCTGTTATAAAGATGTTTCACGTAGAAAATTATTAAAAGGGGCTTAGAGGTGACGCTAGATAGCAAGTAATTGATCCACTTGCYTCTGTTGTGACAAGAAACAGGTTGACCTAATAGTATAAAGCAGGAGACAGTACCTAGACAGAGCAGACCTAAGACTCAAGAATCCCATGTCCCCATACAAGTCATTTCACCCTTCTACAACTCAGAAACACTACCTGGGAAAAGAGGATCAGGAAACACCCCGGTTTTGGAGGTCTAACGCATGGAAAGTACATGCCAGGACTATTCATTTCTCATGGGATGGCGGGCTGAGTGTCACACACCAGCTCCAAATCCAGGCCCGAGGAGAGCATAAGCAGCTCCACTCAGTGAGTCAGAAGGCCTGGGATAACCAAGTGTGGTGGGTCAAGACGTATGTGTGGCCAAACGAGGGGAGCAATGCAGGCACTTATACTCAGGCATCTAGTGACATTTGAGTTGCCCTAGGCAACCTGTAGTTGTTTTCTGAACAGTTGTTCCATGTCTTGTCTAATTAGCATCTAGTATCACTAGCCACAGTTTTCAGAAGCCTTCTCCATCAGGGGACTGGAAGCACAAAAGATATGCTATATGGAGCAAAAGGGTCGAAGCACTATAATAAGCCTCTAAGACTCCCTTGCAGCCAGCAAAGCACTGTGTAGGCACTGCCCAGCTAAAGACTTCTTTTTGCTTCAGCAAATGGTTTTCCACCTTCTGCAATGCAAAGAACCTAAAAAAAATCCTGTTTTTCAGTTGCACTACAGATAATTCAGATTATGTTCATATCTGGCATTGTTCCCTTTTCTAATGCAGGGCAAGAAGCTTAATTTGCCTATGCAGTAACTCTTTTTTTTTTAAAGGGGACAGGAGTTGTTACCATCTTTTAGAAATCAGTTGAAGGCACACAGATAAATAGCATTGTGTGTCCTTAAGTGCTGAATGTTGTTATTGTCCTTGCTCTCAACTCACTTAAATTCACCTCATTGAGCTTTCTCATGTTCTCTGTTCCTTGCTGGCCAGAACTCTGTGCGACAGCAATCTAACTGTCCAGTGGTAGTATAGATTGGGTCAGATATGAAGTAAGATTTTCCTCATAATGCCAAAAAGAAAATATAAGAAATATTGAAACATGACATTAAATATTGAGGTTTGAAGGAATAAGGAAAATACCCCTCCATCTCTTTTCCCCTTACTCTATTCATCTCTCAACCAAACCTTAAAATAAAAGCAGTGCTTCCTTTCTTCTTTGCTGTTATCCGCAAAACTCAGTGGGTCTTTCTGTCTGAGCTAGACATAAATATCAATGAAGAATGCACAGCAGTGACTGCAAATTCAGATACATTTCCTTCTGAGAAATGTGAAAGTGATTTTTTTTTCTCCATTACACACAAAGCACTGCTCTCAACTTACTGTGATTGTTGAGAAAAATCAGTAGGTTTTGAAGTGAGTCAAAATTATTTTTGTTGTTGACATTTTAAAATGCCTGGAGAGAGGTGTATGGGCAATTGGACGCACTCAGTTGTCTACCCTACTCGTGTTTCTTTGCAAGGGGAATATTTGCATTATTCGTGTTTTGATCCTAACTTGGCCAACTAACTAGAACAATCTGTCCCACATCCATGAAGAATGATACACTTCTACAGAGGGCAGTTATCCGCACCCAAGTCAGGGCTCCTGCTATGAATTGATGTCTAAAGGAACCTTCCTCCTCYATTGACTGTAAAGGGAGTGAATCTATGATCCCTTTGCAGGAGGAGTCCAGAGCAGTGATGGTGGAATCAGCAGTCACAAATGAGAAGGTGATGTTGTGCTAAATTGGATTAGGACTAGGATAACCCTGTGAGCATAACAGAAACGTGGTTAACTATTGTTCAGGTGGCTGAATTTGGTCACTTTCCCTTTATCACCATTAGAAGGCTATGAAGGAAGCTTAGCAATGCACACATTGAGATTATAATATCTGAAGAGAAAATAACTAAAATGGATCAATGATTTTGACCCATGCCTCTTTCCAGCACTTCAGTGTGAAGGTTTACAATGCAATATATTCACTTTCGTGTTCCAGGCATTGTTCTAGCATCAGAACCTCTTTTCAGATCAGAGCAGAACTTTGTGTTTTACAAGAAGTCCTTTTGGTATAAAACCTTTCTTTTCCCAGTTAGCCCCATTTCATTTAAATTTCTTTTTAATAGTTAGTGGACTAATGATATTTCTTTACTTTAAGATGCTGCACGCAGGATTGCCCGAGCTAAACAGCATTCAGGATCTGAAGTATATGTATGATAACCTCCGTCCTCAGGACTCAGACCTCCAGGCTACAAGCTACTTCACGAGGTAAAACCAGAATTTAATCCAGAAACCTTATCTCCTTCAGGCATGAAGCAAAGCTGTCAAAAAAAAAAAAAAAAAAAAGCAGTTTTTCTGTTTTATTAAGAGGCTGTAATCAGTGAAATTACACAAAAGCATAATTGGTGTTCACATGTTTACTTTAAAAAAGTCCATTCCTTATGCATGTTATAACCAATCTCCTCAAATTTCTGGCAGAAACAGTTGTGCATTTGTGGTACACTTGTAACAAGTCACTTATTCAGCGCCTAGAGATTTCTTCGGCTTTCATGGTGAAACCATCTTGGCTTATTTCTAGTCAGCTTTCCTCTCTGCTTTTAAATGCAGCAGCTACATGCAACAGGATTTGAACTGCATAAAAAGGTTCAACTTGTTCATGGACTGAGGGAGGGCTTGGAATTCCTGCATTTTACTCCCTTTTCTGTTTTTCTTTTGACCTTCTGTGTTGCTTCAGGCAAGTTACTTCCCCTCTGTTAGCCAGTTTGTCCATCTGCAAAATGGTACTGATTCTTCCTTTTAAGCACTTAACAGATGTATCACAGAAAAGCATTGTGTGTGAATATATGTATGTTTAAAGCTTGATTTGTGTTAGGATAATGAAACCTTTCACTCGTTTGTGATAATAACTGAGGACTATTGATGAGGAGCTGCAGATGACCTGTACAAAATCAGTTTGAAGCCCTCAGTCCTGATCTTTCGGGTCAGGCCTCTGCATTACATATAATTCCAGCTGTTTGTGTGATGATGCTTTAGATGGAGCCAGTGGAGACTGACTGGATTTAGAAACTCACTTTCCCATTCTAGGCACAGTGTGAGAAAATTTGTCCCTGTCAGACCCAGTCCTGTGCAGCACCATCATTTCCCAAGGACAGTCTATGAATTCACGCACCCTGGACACCATGTACACATGCAAAGCAAGCCAGACTCTTCTGACCTCTTCCTCTGGCCCAAGTGCAGGGTATATATCCAGGTCACAGCGCTGGACTCTTGAGTGAAGGGCTTCTTTTAAACTCAGAGCCCTAAAGRACACTCCCATAAGGCAGCACTGTTCTCTGCACTGTGCAAACTGCCTTGAGGCAAGAGCAGTCCCCCTACCCTTCAGTACAGCCAGAGGGCACGTTGCAATGAATAAATGAGATCAAAGCTTGAACTGGAGCAGCTGAGCCACTCTCATTACTATTACAGAGGCCCATATGAAGATTTTGGGCAATTTGAATTGTGTTGTTTATATGTCTCCTTTTCATGTATTAGAATTGGAAACTGAGGCTACAGGTTCAGAGAAGGCTGGAACAGAGACCTAGAGAGTTTAAGGAAGACCTTTCTTTGAAGAGAAAGAGGGGAACCTCTCAAGCAAAACTATTGTTCCATTACTTTACACACAGCAGAGCACTGAGTTTCTTCTCCTTTAACACTTGTTTTTTCACATGCTTTCCCTTTTGCCCCTTAACAAAATTGTTTTATTTTAAAATTTAATTACAGCTTCACATTTACCATCTACTCCTACCTTATCCTTTCCTTTAAATTTTCACATATTCCCAAATTACAGACTTGTATTTCCACTTCAAATAAGAAATGTGCAGTTTCTAATTAAAATGTAAAAGTCTTGATTCTGTCAAATAGTTTGGGTGGTTGTGTCTGTCCCTCGTGGGTAAAAATCCCAATTCATTTAGTTAGTGAGAAAGGGCTAGGATATACATTACAAATAGGGAAATGTGAGTCTTCAGAGTGAAAATTGCATTAGTGTCATGCAAAGCTCAGAGCTAGTGCCCAGCAATCTTCTGGAGATGGAAAGGATAAGTATGCTTTTCAATTGGGTAGGACTAAGGTTATGGTTATGGTTAGTATCACTGCAGTCTTGCTTAGCTGGAAGATGAAGTATGAGGTCTGGGTTCAGGACAGAGCTGTAGCTCCACACTCATTCTTGGAGTTAGGCAAGGTGGTTGTGGTGTTTTGAGGGTTAGGGTGAAGGAAGTGAGGGTCTTCAGAGTGGGAATTCAACTGCAATCTTTCTCAGCCAAAGCATGTGGAATACCAGTTGGCATTAGGAAGGAGATGTGGCTCAACACTGTTTTGGAAGYGGGAAGAGTTGGTGTGATTTGTTGCCTGGTAGAGGTTAGTATTAGGACTAGGATATCCTGTTCAGCCCAGGGAGACTATAGGTAGGTCTCGGGGGCCAGCATGTTCTTCTTCCCATTGGATTTCTTGTTAGGGTTGATGTTAAAGTAATGAAGGCCTTCACAGTGGAAATGCCACTCAAGTCCTGCTTACCAACAAAACTGGGATCGTGGTGCAGATCTGGACAGTGCTGTGGGCTCTGTTCTTATTTGAAACTGTATTTTCTGCTAAAATGTTTTTAGTGAACTCCAGATCTACTGTTCCAATTTCCTTCGAAATGCTGAAGTGTAGATTTGTTATTGTCCAATAGAGATCATTACATCACATAGAAAAGTCAGATATTGCTAGGGTGCATATTTTGTTCTTTAGTACTCTTAGGGTATGTTTGTATTATATATGCTCATTTGCAAGAAGAAAGTCTCTTGTCATCAGCTTATGAATTTCCATGGATCTCATTTCTCTTGGTGCTTTTTTTTTTTTCTTTATTCTAATTTCTATTCATGTTTCAACATACTTTGTGTTAATTCAACACATGTATTAACTAACACTTCTACATGTCTAAACATGGGCAGAACGTCAGGTTTCATGTCTAGTAGTATTTTAACTTCTGAAAAGTGTATCCAGGCAYTTTTCAAAATAAAGACTTTATGGTGGCCTGGTACCCAGATCCATGCAGAACTTAGCCCTCTGTATAAGCATTTTCTGACTTGCCCCCAGGAATCTTAATATATTGAGGTTTTTGTGAGCTTTGCATTACCTACGTTGTCTTTATTCCTGTCCTTCAGAAAAATTCTTCCCTACCTCCTTGTTGTACAAAAAGTCCTGGTGAGAAAAAATCCAGTCACCCACTTCTCGTGGTCACTCTGTAGCTTATTCCTGTATCTATTTTTCAGGCTGTCCTTAGAAAGCCAAGGAAATTTAAAGTTCTGATTATTAGCATAACTTCCACTAGCTCTCAAATCCTTCACAATTCGTAGCTCTTTTTTCTCCATAATTACTTCCAAAAACATTTCGTTGTTTTCAAAAAGTTCTTTTCTAGATAAGGAGTGTGGTCATTGGAATGTTAAAATCTGCCAACAGAAAGTTATTTCTTGTTCTAAGTACAAGGTAGTTATTGTAATCTTTCAGATTCAATCATATAACGTGTATCTGCTGAAAACCCCAATCTTCTGCTAGTGGAAATAGGAGAAGAGTATTTCTCTGTATTTCTGTAGAAATAGGTTGCTTTTAGCAATTGTCTGAGTTTGGTGTGAGCAATAATACTGACATTGCCTCTACTGTTGTTTAAAAACAACATGAAATGATGAACGATGTCACAAATATTCCTGGCAAAACAATGTTAATTTGTTCTTTGCTGTCACCTTTTTAGCCAACGGAACAATGCTACCAGAGTTTGAACTGTAATGTACTGACTCCTTTCAGGATCGTAAAGCGTTCTGTGTTTTACCAAATTCTTTTCCTCTCATTCTTGATTTAAGACATGTTCAACAATCTGTGGTCTCATTTGTRTACTATATTCTTCTCACATTGGGTCAGTTCACTGCTATGAGCTGATGAGCGGCGGTGTTAAGCCTCACAGCTTACAGCCTTCTGAAAGGTCACACCCTCAGATCATGGATAAACAATGCACCAATTGAGAGTTAAACAAGAGTTTCTGTGTTTGCTTGTCAATTCTGTGCACCTAGTGCCAAATGAAACACTGTTGTCTCTCCAGCATCTGCCCTGAACTCAGTTTGATCCTTGAAACTCAATTTGATCCTTTCCCCTCCCTCCTTTCCTCTTCCCCTGAAAACACAGTTTTACCAGAAACTGGAAACTCATCTTACCTCTGGATATAAATTTCCTCTTTGGTTTTCTGCAGATGCCATCAAATGTCAGCATGGTGTCACATGCTGCCTGACTTTTTTAATGTGCCTGTAAAAGGATGTATATTTAAAATTATTTTTAAGGCATTAAAGTTAGCCTAATGCAATGAATGGATTTGATTTCAACTGATTGCAGTATGCAATCTAACCCACTCATAGAAGCCCATGAATAAGAGATGCACGGTGGATCTGACAATTACCAGCGAAGCACCGTTGCGTACCTTCAGCAGCCTGATTGAGAGGGGTGCTGCTTGGGTCAGCTGCCATCTTTACTTATTTATTAACAGAATCATTTGTTAGGTACCTGTCATTGCCCAGGTCAAGCATATCCACTCCAAACCACCAATGCCAGCAGTTGCAAAACTGGACAATTCACAGTAACTCCTTTCAAAACATGACGCTAATCTCAAACTGATCAGCCCATCGCTGTTTCTCAGGTGGCTGCAGATTTTCCAGCAAGAAATTTCCCAAACAACTGAAACACCAGTGAAAGCTGGTGGCTTCTGAAAGGGCATAGACAAAACTATGGCACTAAACTTCTCTCAGCGGCATTCAAGCAGGTTGTAAAGATCATGGTATATGTGCCTCAAAGGAACAGAGGCAGACTTCCTCCTTGAATTTATGTTGTTTGAGGCATTCATACTGTTGTACAAACCCCACATGCCACCAGCTCAGGGGAGAGGAATGTCCTCTGTTCTGGGAGAGGTGCATAGGTGGACTAGTAGGGAAACTAGGCTGGAAGATGCACTTCAGGAGAGTACATGATGTGCTCAGCCCATGGGATCAGAGTTCGTCTGAAGTAAACCTGGATTTTAAAGCCTAGCAAAATAAGGGGTAAAAAGAATATGATTATTGCCCGTATACTATCACAGTGGGAAATAAGGTATTAAACTGAAAGGTTGTCACTGATGTACACAAAAAGAATATCAACTGTCCATGAATAAATGTTGCTGAAAATTAGAAAAGGTCTGTCCCTGAAAGCAGTAATATTCTGGAAAAGTCTGTTGAGAGCTGTTGGGGGCATACTACCCAACTTGTTTTAAAATGGAGCCTGGTAAATTCATGTTAAGTTGGATATAAATGAAACACCATGTTCATTAACATCTGAGAATCCCATGAAAATATATTTTGCTTATTATACTCTAAATTATTTCAGGCCTAGATGGAAATGAGAAGCAGGATACCATCAAGAATGATAAAGAAAATTATTCTGAAGTTTGGGGTGCATATTTATTATTATATATACCAAGACTAAGATCTGGATAACTAGTCAGTAATACTGCGTGTATGTGCTCTTAAAAGGCTGTGGAGAAAGGCCGGTGTGTCCAAAAAGATCTAAGCACCAGCCCTCAGAATACCTGTCCCATAAGAAATGTCTACTTCCTAAAAATCAAGGCACCAACTATCACTAGTCACTCTTGAAAATGTTAGCCAATCTTTTCATCCATCTCTGCTTACACAAGCAGCCAACCAGTCTGTGCATGTTTTACCTGATACCGTAATTTGACAGTTCTGTAGAAAGACCATGAGCCAAATCTGAAATTTAAAGTCAGTTCAGCAGGTGGAAAGCAGAAAGTCATTACTTTTCAATAATCCCGGATATTTAACTTGCTTTTCTGAGAAGTAGGTTGGGCACCAATCTGCATGGTAAACGGATATTGTTATGTGGAAAAAAATAATTTTTCTGCCTGAAAACTGTGTGTTAGCAATATTGTGATTCACAATTAATGTTACTCTAGTTAATGACAGTTTTCTGTTTTCTTCTGATTAACCCGTGCTTTTGATGCCTGAAATACTAAAATACAAAATAGGTCACTTCAGTTTTCCCATCTATAGACCATTAGGCACTAATTCTCTAAGCAGCATGGGCTAGCAGAGCTCTGAAATAACTAAGAAACTTTTTGTCATCTCTGTGAAGGCAGAGCCAGCTTTAGGCACAGGCGAAGATGGTAATGGCCTAGGGAGCAAGAGGATCTCAGCAATGAATACCCATGACCTTACCAGCTTTGCCTGTGGCTAAACTTAATGTGGCTGTAACGAAAAGAAGTTGTATGGGGATCTCGAAGAGTTCAAGGAGAAAGTTCCACCACTGAACCTTAGGATGAACTTTAAAAATGCTAGCAGAAAGGGGAATCAGATTAACACAATGTGGTGAACTGGGTCAGTGAACTAATCCATGCCAAAAATAAGCTGCAAAATTAAAAAAGGTAAGACACATGGGTTTGATGTACCCCACTGCTCCATACATAGTTAGGAACCAGCTTTTGGGAGGCTGTGGGAAAGAGGGTTTCCTTAAGCCAGTTTGCCCTTGAAAGAGAGTGCAGAGAACCATAACCAGAGTTGTTCTACCTTGCTGTGAAGACATGCTCTGAGATGTCATGAGAAGAGCAAAGAGAAATTTTCAATTCTTTGTTGATAATATGACATAAGGACTGCTTGATGTTTTCTATTCTAACAGGGAGGACTGCATACAGAGAAAACAGAATATCGAGAGAGGGAGAAAACAACATATACTTCTGTTTTTATTTTATTTTAAATGTAATCATTTAAAATAACTCACAGGGAAAATCTGCAATAATGATAACAAAAGCCTCTATTTAGGTTTAAAGTATGTGATTAGCAATCTGGGTGTTAAAAGTATTTTAGAAGTTTAATGGACCTGTGGAAAGAATAGTGGTATTCTGATATCAGCTGTTCTGCGTAGTGATGATGTCTGAATTAATACTAGTTTATAAGCCAAGGCCTGCTTTATGTGAATTAAAATGCACTGTATTTAGCTGCAGAGTTAATATGCCTCTTATAGTAATATTGCAAATTCCCTAACTGCTTTGCTGTAACATGGCCCAGTTACAGATTCTATAACCTAAATAATGTCTCAGTGATTTAGGAAGTGTTTAAACTATGCATTAAATTAAATACATAGGAGTTAAAAAGGAAAAGTTCACCACAGATGCAAGCTAATTAATCAGCACTGAATTGATTTTGTACTAGTATTTTGAAATGAGATTTTTTTTCTTGTTTTCAATTTGAGTGTTAATTTGTGTCATTTATTAAATAGTCTGTATGTATCTGTTTTGGAGAATGTAATTAATAATTAAGATAATTAACTGAATCAATTCAGAGATACCTTTCCTTGTATTACATTAAGAAAAACATATACATCTTCTTTCCTCAGTTTAGTATGCCTAATTGGTGTATGATAAATTCATACAGTATTTTGAATGAAATCTCAATTTTGGAGGGGYGAGCTGGGGAGCTGTCTGCAGGTAGAATGTTCTTTTTGGTATGGTTGCATCTGTGAAGCTACAGACTTTAGCCAGAACATCTGAGATCATGAAAATTAGGCTAATGCCATGAATGGAGTTGATTTCAATTGATTGCAGTATGCAATCCAACCCACTCACAGAAACCCATGAATAAGAATTTAATTCAAAATGACAGGTGAAACATTTGCTCAGCTTTGAACAGGGGATGATGAAGGTGGTTAAGGGTATTGTCAGCCCTTGTAAGCTAGTTATATATATATATATAGTCCAAAACTGGAAG
>JAYKAV010003032.1:239895-270250 GCA_035582835.1 Phoebastria nigripes
CATTTTAAGCGGCTCCACAGGGATAGAGCTTTTAAGAACTGGGTAGAGGATTTAGCAACACATCATGCACAGCTAAATCAGGAATTGGATGCAAGAGCCTTGCGCAAACACATGTAAGTCCATGTGAGGTTAGTGTAACCAAAAAGAAAGTTCTAGGGCACCCTCTCCTACCTCTCGAAGTGAACACATGTTGTTCTACCCTGGAACTCCTTAAAACACACATGGAAATGTTCTGTCCRTCTCTATTGTCCGAAAGATGGCTGATGGTGTCCAGCTCATGAAGAATAACTACCCCAAGGTAAGCCATGAGACAGGCTATGGCAAGAGCGCTCCTTTAAGCAGTAGAGCTCAGGGGCTGGATACGCTGTACTGCTGCAAATAGCGGTGACTGGTGTCTATGTTCATGTGAGGTAGGTTTTAGAATTTGGGGTTTTTTGGTTCTTGCATCCGTGAAACCAAGGATCAAGAAATGGAAACAAAACAGCGCCTCTTCTGTTTGTTTGTTCTTCAGGAAAATAAAGGAAAGTTTGGAGTGCTTTCCTGTTAAACTCAATAACTTGATCCACACGCTTGTACAGATGTCAGTGACAGGCTCTGCAAAGCCTCCAGCTCCAGAGACTGTCCCCCAAGAATGGATGACGCTGGATGCAGAGAAGTCAATTGCAAGAGCCACCATTTTGGGGTTCAACAAAAAGTCTGACTCTGTACGTATTATGTTCTTTGTTTGCCCTCATTTTCTTTGATCTTTAAYGACTCTTCTGTGAGCTTATATGCTCTCCCTCCTCCTTTATAGAAGATGTGCTTGTGCCACATTAAAAGGATCACAGGATGAAGAGCAGTGCCATAAGCTACCGGAGAGAAGGAACACCAGGCAGACAGCTATTAGCAGGGAGCTATTAAGGAGAACAGTTCATGCCCTATAGTGGAAAATAAATCAAGAGCTAATTAAAGGATCCAGAAGGAAAGCATGGCACAAAATTAGGAAGCCTAATAGAAATCGGAGGCTGTTATACGATGCTTTAATGGTGCATTATTAGTTTTCACACACTGCAGTGATCTTTCAGTGTTTGAATTGTATGCTATCCAGGCAAGTTTCTCTCTCTGTGCAGCAAAGACTATAAATTACAGAATGAATTCTCTGGCACTTGGCACTACATTAAAGAAAGGTTTTTCTTTGTTAAAATCACCCTATATTTTCTCTTTTACATTTTTTTTATGTGCTTCTCTGATCATTTCTCTTTTCTGCCTCTCCCTTTTCCCCAATACAGCTATATCTAGTCCAGGTGGTGCAAACCTGCAATGTGGTCACTTTTGTGGAAAAATCATTCGACCAGTTCTCAAAACTTCACAGCCATCTCCAGAAGCAATTTCCATCACATGCCCTTCCAGAGTAAGGCAGCATATTAGCGAACGTTATTCTGCTGTTAAATGGTTCTCTCTGTGCACAGATAAAAATGTGAGAAAATGTACGGCAGACATATTTTTAGAAACACAAAGGCAATGCAACATATTCTATCGAGCCTTCTATTCAGCCCCAGAAGAAACTGAATCATAGACCATTGTGACAGTCTAACTTTTATATATTTTATTGTTCCTTTTTTAATGGGAGGAGAATGGGGGAACAGTTTGGGCCTGACACAGCTATTCCTGAAGCCAAAGGGTAAGTGGTACTGACTTCATTAAAGGCACGATAGGGCCTTTAATAGTTTTTATTTTCTGCATGATGCTGATCAAAACTCATAGCAAAATCCATATATTAAAGCCACGTAGGAACGTTCGTACTAGGTCAGAACAGAAACAAGCCAATCTGACACTCGCAGGCGTGATCAACCTTTTTACAAAAAGATGCACATACTCCCCAGCTGAGAAATATGCAATAATATTATGTACTATCCTGGCCCCAAAAACCGATACTTTGTGCCTTGCATCTTTCAGTTTAATATCTCTTGAAAAATATGCTATCATTAGTTGCAACAATTCTGAATATTACTTTTTATCCATGTGCATGTCTACTCCTGCTTTTTGTATCCTGAATCTTATTTCTTCACAGTTTCCTGGGACAGTGAGTCCCACGGTTTATTTCTGTCTTATGTAAAACAGCTTTGCCTTATGTAATGATTGTCCATGGCTTTGGTAATACAAGTGGAGTTATGTATTCTACAAATATCACATACATTATACTGCATACACCATTGAGAACAAAGTAGTCCTCTCTTAAACAGTCATGCTGACTCACGTGATACAAGCCCCTCTTCAAGCTCAATCTACAATAAGGCATAAAGCTGGCCAAAAAGACAAGCAGTTTACTTGAACCAAGCTGAGACTCAAGTGATATGCTTGAAAAATAGAAAGATCTTTGAGGTTTGTCCTGAAGTAAGTAGCCACAAACAACCTGGTTTTGACTTAAAAAATAAAGTCCACAAATTTCAGATCCAAATTTGATATTCCGCCAAGCTTGTGAGAGGCATTCACTTAAATGGCTTTAGGTTAGTTAATTCCAGAGAATCTTTCTCCTACCTGAGGGGATTTTAATTGACTCCAATTTGACTCATTATGACTAGCTCACTTGAACTTGTTTGCAGCAGTTGGTGAGAATCGGAATTTCACTAAAGACTGAAAGTGCTTGAATCATGGTTTCAATTTGGAGATATTTGCACACTAACTATTAGGTTGTAAAATAAAATGTTTAACAAGTACGTATTTATCATTTTTTTCCTGTGGTGGGCAGAGCCCTTTGAAGGAAAATATATTTCTCTTTAGAAACGCATAGACCTCAGAAACCCTGTAGTGAATTTCAAAAATAGTACTAGCCATTTTTCAGATAAATCTACCTTTAATAAAATCCCTCACAACATTTTCACTGCAAAAGAGAGTTCCAGAACTCACAGAGGGTTAATCTGCATATACTGAGGCTGTGTCTAAGAGCTCCAGAGCTTCATTGTCATAATTCAGTCCCAGCAGTAACCTGTCACTGTATGAACTTTCCCCAAGACTGTGTTAAAGTAATTCATTTTATGATGTTTCTTTATATGTATGTTCTTTAATGTTAAAGTTTTCGTTTGTGTTCTAACAGAACTTCGTCAGTTTGAGGCTTTTCATGTATTCCAGATTTTATTCTAATAATAAACCCCTAATTATTTCTTTATAGGAAGTTATCACTGAAACTGCCATAGCATATCAGACAATTAGTCTGTCTGTGCATTACAAAGCTCCAGCTCTGGCTGATGCCAGTTGCTTCAAAGGAAGGAAGAAGCCTTGTTCCATAATGTAACCACAAAATCTGTTTGAAAATGTATGATTTAAAAGTAAAATGTCTAATATTACTAGAATAATTGGAACTGCTAACAGAAAGGACTTGGTTACTGCTTTGTATTGATTCATGAAATTGTATATATTCATGTCTCATTAGGAGGAAATAAYGCAGTATGGGTCTGCTTCATACAAGTGCTAAATACTGGCTATATCACAAGAAACTAATGGCAAAAGCTCAGAGTTCTCACCATCTGAAATTTTGCTATTGACATGTAAACATTCAGCCCATATTTATAAGTCAAAGCACAGCTGCCCCAAGCAAGCCCTTGCACTCTAGCACCTTCCCTCTTATTTGGTTTCAGACAGAGTATTAATTGTGTTTAATTATTGTTTTTTAAAAGGCCAAACATCTTTTCACCCACCAAAGCATTTAAGTGGYGTAATTTATACACAGAATGTTCTTCAAGCTAAGAAGTAGGAAATGGAATCTGCTATGCAGGATGTCTCCACGTGGCGCAAGTTTATATTTTTCTGAGCTACTTAAGTTAGATGCGCAGCTCAAAATCAGCTTGGGAAGTTAACCTTTTCTAACACAAGTGTGTTCACAAGTGCRAAGTCAGTTTCAGCCATAGGCTCAATTCAGCAAAAGCATGAAGGCCTTTTAAAGAAGTGTTCAGTACTASCACAAGGTTCATATTGTCCTTCACTGCAGCAGAGTTATTGGTGCTATCAATCAGCAGTTTCTCTGTCCTCTGGCCACTGTGCTTAGGATGCATCTTCTGAGGGCCTACATTTTACAGCCAGAGTCCTCTCTGTGTGTTATACAGTCTAATTAATTTTAAGCTGCTTCCAAACAGATCATCCCTACCTGCTCTTGAAAGAAGTCGTTTTTGTGCCCCAGAGGAACCCAGAACATTCACAGGCTATCTATGTGTGCCAAATGACCCGGGCTCTATCTTTGTCTGTGCAGCTCATATATGTCACGATCCTGGGTCATATCACTTCCCCCGCCTCCTTATGTGTCCTGCCACTGTAATTTTGTGGGGCAAGAATCGCCTCTTACTATTCATTTGTACAGCGCCTAACTGAGCCCGGATCTTTCAGTGCTATAGGCAAAAGTAATCAAAAGCTCAYACATACATACGCTGCTATCATCCTGGCCCCTTGCTGTTTTAATTGCAGACTAAGTTATACCAGTGCTGAGTTCTTCCTCAGAAGTATTACACAAGATGGGTAAAGATCTGTCCGCTCCTAAAAAGAATTACAATATCTTGTTAATCAGTATTCTCTTCATAAAAGGCCTTCTGTTACAAAACAAGCTTAAAAAAGCCCAACCCAACAGGTCTAATTACAGTTCATAAAGTCTAATTACATTGAATCTCTTGGTAACAAAAACTGTGGGTTAATCATCGTCAGTCATTTTATTTTCACTGGGTGAGGCTGCTATTTGCCRTTTTTACAGCTGGGTGGTTTACAAAGCTGGCCAGTGTTCCTCTCTAGGGATGGGAATCCAGTGCTCCATGTGTTGCTATTTGGCTGGCCTTTGAAAAGCTGATGACCTCTTATCGCTGAGCTGTGGAATTGGGTAAAACCTGTTCAAAGTAGGATCTGACCAGCTGCCTTTCAAAAGGCAGGCCAAGTGTCTCTTTTCAGTGTACCGCACTGCTAGATGGCTTTTTAGTCATTTGTCTGAAGCCTTCAGATATCTCTTAAGATCTAGTGGATAAACAAGGTTGTACCAGAAAAAAGAGGATTGTAAACAAGACACAGTTAACTATTTACAGTGGTGGTGTAACATGAAATACAACCAGATCAAAACTTCTGCTTTTCTATATCACATAGATTAGAGGAAATAAAGCATAATATTAGTTATGAATCCCAATATTAGCAATCCATATCATAAAACCCATTACGTGCAATTTACCACAGATCGCTTTTCTAATGCTCCTTCAACCTGAGAGAGAAATAGTCCTTGTCAGGGCAAGGTTAATATAAATTGATTATGTGTATTGTTAAAAATCTAACCTTTTGACTGATCTAATGTGAGTTGTCTCTGAAACGCAAAGATGATTCAAGTAAAAAAAATGTGGGGTTTTGACATTTTCAATCACCAAAGCATTTGAAAGTTGATGTAAGGCCATTCTATACATATGTGGCTTACTTACTAAACTGAAATGAAATTCATCTTAATAAAAATTCAGCAAGAACATTACTATTATTATTGTTATTGCTTTTGTTGGGATTGATTTTGTTATTGTGACGATCATTTGTTTTCATATATTACTTTTATTATACTAGTGCCTGAAATTACATATGGGATCAGGGACCTGCTCTGAAAAACTTATCTACACTTTAAATAGCTGAGGTAAAAAAGCAAGCAATGATATATTCATAAAATGTCGCATCGTTGCTGTAAGGCTTTGGTATTCAATATTCTATGGTAAGGGTTTGTATAGCATGAGCCCTGGGCTGAGATCAGAGATCTGTTGTGCTGTGCACAGTGCAAAAAATGGGGAGGGTAGTGTTTTCCTGGGATCACAAAGGGCCAATTTTTTAGAGGTATTTAGATACCATAAAATGCAAATAAGTGCCTTTTAGGGGGGGGTTAATTTTTTTTTTTAAATTAATGATTTAGACAGAAAAAGGGGTACAGTATGAAACAGAATGTCAGCAAATTATTAGAAGAACCAGAGTCAGAGGGTAAATAAACCTCTGGACACTGTACCCATCCCTTCCCCTACCTGCAAAACCTCTTAGAAAGTGTTAACTTTCTTAAGTAGAGCTGGAAATATTTTCAGCAAATACAGTACAAGAGTTATACTTACGAATATTCTTCTTTTGCAGGTTTCCCCACTCATGGCATTTACCTTTCACAGATCTCGAACATAAAAGAGTGAAGGATTTGAATCTCTATCTGAAGCAGCTATTAAGTGGATCCAGGAAACTGGCTAATGTGAGCACTTCCAGTATTTATTTTATTTGCATATGACTTTTAGTTGCATTGTACCAAAAGAATCAGGAAGCTTTCCATGGCCTCATTTGAAGAAAAAAAAAAAAAAAATTACATAAATGACACATCTTCTAATGCAGCTGTTTTGAGATGGAGCCATTGTAGCATTCATCAGAACTTAAGACAAAGACAAGAATGACTGAAAATAGTTTATTAGACCTGGCAGGGCATTTTTCAAAATAACTTCTCTTCCTTTTCTGCCATCCAAAAGTAGTGATTCACTGAATTTTTGACAGTAAGGAGTAGGTTCTGAGGAATGTAATGTCTAAAAAAAGAGTAAGTTTTGAAATATTGAAAAGTCTGATTTTGACAGTTTTTAAATGAAAAGTTCCATTCTTTCAGCCCAGAAATACTCTTCATTTTAAAATTTAGTTAACATGTAGAAGAAATTGTTGTGCAAACATTAGACCAAAAGCAGAATGTTTCAATATTATCAGAATGATACATTGTGTCCATTAAAATTGGTGTTTTCTCATTTTTTATTCATTATTGTTTTCTGAGATTTGATGTTCTCCTCCTGTTTCAAAATGGAAAGTTGAAATGGTAACAAGCACTGACTCTTCATAGCCTGGCCCAGGGCAAAGCCTTATGCACCTCAGCATCTTAAAAGCCAGGGCCAACAGCAACTAACAGGCCCCATGCATCGCAGGCGAATGTTAAATCATTACGCTGTGTCACTTCGGAGGTTGAATGGTCAATTACTGATAGTGACACCAGGGTCTGAGAGAAAGCAGCATCTTCTAGCAAGCAGCCGTTGTCAGGAAAGCTGCCAGAGAGGCAGGAAAAAAAGGTGTTTTACATTAGATCCTAGGCTTACATAGAGGCTAGTAAATTCAAGGGAGCCAAGGTACAAGCTTGTGCATTGACCCTGCTGTTTCACTGTTGGCACGTTTTCCAGCAGAGCTTGGGCCTCTCCCAGGTGAGCTATGTCATGTCCCGTGGCCTCAGGGCCATAGCATAGACTGGGGCTGGTTTGATTTAATAGCGTAGACAGTCTAGGATGCCAAAAGAGAGTATGACAGGATGTTTCTTCTCCAAAATTTCCAACATCTTGCAGGAGGAGAAAAATGTTTGCTGCCTAACTATATAATTTTCCCAGCTGTGACTGTGTAATGGAGATTAAAGAGGAAATTGTCCATATGTAAAACAAACAGGAGTTTTCTTATTAATAGGAATATAAATTCTGTGCCCTAAGTTGAAATTGAGAAGATTTCCAAAGAGGATAGATAATATCTGTCTCACAGATTTACACTTAATTTGGTATGGACAGCTGACTTGGATGCTTGGCTCCCTTGACTGACCTTGCCAAATGAACTGCACAAGTTGGGGTTAATTGTTGTGCAATTTCTGTCACTCACGTTAGGGTCGTGGGTTTATTTTACATTAGCGCCTTTTGGTCACAGCTGAGGAAAAACTGATATAAGCCAGTGACCTAGAAATGAAGAGCTCTGTATCTTCTGCTGTGCTCTGGGCTGCTGTAAGGTACATGGATTTTCCATTTAGGCCAAGCACCGCTGTGCAGAAGCCTAATTTACAGTTGAAAAATTAGACTCCTTAAAGCCCTGGGATAGTAATAAAAACATTTCCTGGTCACGTGCAGAAGCTCTCTTCTCCGTCCTGCTCCATGGTCTGTGAGTGGGCTGGTAATCAGCCAGAGCATGCTGCCTTGCAATGGGCTTCCTAATGCCTTTCCTCCTCCCTTCATGGTCCTGCAGCACGCACCTGTGGAGCTGGGTAAGTTTTCCCAGCACGTTGCTGCTGGGACACTGGGACACAACCACGAACAGGGAATTCAGAGGGAACTGTGGACAGATCTGCTTGGGGACATACGCTGATGTGGCTCTGAAACAGCCCAGTGGGGCTATTCACACATGCTGGACTATGCAGTTGCTGAAAACCGTTCTAGTCTGGTACAGCCTATAGCACTGAACCACGAGGAGAAGAAAACAATTTTGTGCCTAAGAGGGCTGCACAGCTACTGGTGTGCTGGACTTGGAGGGCACGATAATAAATGGAGTAATGAGCATATTGTTTCCATCTGTAAAGTGCTATTGCATGCGGGAAATCATCTTCCTTACCACCATGCAGCCAACCTGCAATTCTAAAAGATAACCTTTAAAGTTATTGATACTCTATAAACATTGAATCATTATTTTTACTTCAATATGCCTCTCCTGCTGGGAGATGTGAGAAATTTAGAAAATACTGACGTGTTCTGACCCACTTAGAACAAGGAGACCAGTCAGTGGGTAATTTCCTTTGTATTCCCAGCTGAAGGCTTCTTTTTTACTTTTCCCTTTGGTATGACTCTTTTAAAAGTGTCATGGTGTCGTCTTGGTTTTACTGTGAGCAGAAAGCCAAGCTAGGAGGCTTTCTTGATAAAAATAAATACAATTATTTTGTCTCTTTTCGTGCCTTGGAGAACTTTGCTGTCAAATTTGTCCTTTTTCTCAAATTACTAGGGAGTCAGACTGAAAMCATTTAGTGAGTTGTCTGTTCTCAAGCATTACCAAACTGTCATTCCTATGAAATAGTAAAACTATGTAGGAATAAATAATTAATTCAGAAATTTGTGAAGAAATTTTGTAAAAGCAAAGGCCTGTAGAACAGGGTTCCCTTTACTTGCTTGACACAGTCATTTCTTTCTGCTGAATTGTACCTGTACGGTATCGTAGCTGTATTGTAGCTATACAGTATGCTGGAGTATTGTCTGAGATGGAGAGAAGAGCTTTTTTTTCATTATAAAATACCCTTGCTATCACTGTAAACACATTATCCTGATTGACTAGATACCATTTTCAGCTCTGAAAAGTTTAGTCCAGTCCACACAGGACTGACTACACGTTTGGTTCTACCAATTAAGTAATTTAAAATCCTAGAAATAAAGAAAGAATTGGATTATATACAAATTCCTTCCTCAGTCGTGCCTTAAGTGCATGCTTTTTAGTCCAGACTAAGTTCTGATTATGAAAATTGTGTTATAATTAAGAGTAGGTCAGAATGTCACTGACCTTTTCTGCTAAATGGTTTGAACGAAGGAGGAGAGGTGGAAAATAGCTGCCTTCTCATTTGCACTGTAGCTCAAATGGAATTAAATGTTTCTTTAAATCCTTCTTTAAAGAACAGAAACTTCAAGCCTCCTTTCTCTATCTCTGAATTTTGATATCAGATCCAATAAATGCAGAAACATCAGCTGATGGAGATATTTGCTGTTGGGCCAGTTTAAATGCTTAAACGTGCTCATGCTTGTCCCTATTCAAAGCAGCTTTTTAAGTCTGTGGTTTACTTTGAGCATGAGCCTCATTCATTGACCTCTTAAACATTCGTGGAAGAGTTGCCTAGAATAGGAGTGCTTTTCCTAAATTCAGGTTAACACTCGGTTATAAATAACTGCACAACCAGACTATAGACATGAACAACAAGCTATATTCATTACATCAATCACTAAAATGCAAAAGTTGATGCACCTTCATTGTCATATTGAGGCATTTGGGACAGGATCAAAACCAGGTTTCAGCACCTCTTTTAGTTTCATTCTACTCCTCCCAAACCAGTGGCAATATATGTGATCACAGCGTAAGAATATTTAGTTTTGTGCCGGTTGCACCATTGCTGACTGGCTCATCAGCTGCATGCGTTGAAATGCCTGGGTCTTCTAGATCAGCAAGGCAACATACTCAACAATGTTTAGACTCCTGGAGTTTTGCTTCATTAAATGGCAAAACAACCAAGTGGTGCCACCAATAAGAGGTGAAGCATCAAGAAACAATAAATTGAAGGTTGGTAACATGGAGAAGGACAAAAATACACATTATCAAAGTATAAATCAAATCTGTGACAAAAGGCAGCTGCAGCTGACCACTTTTACATTTTTCTCTATTTCACTCTTAACTCCAGTTGAGTGATGGGCTGAATGGAGATTGCAGCCCAAATCTCATAACRTGTCATATAAATTCGGGCTGCTGTAGTGGCTTGTCATTTTACTACCGTATTGTAGGAGGGTTGTACACTCCCTGGGGACACAAAAGCAAGGTAAGGCTCCATTAATTTAGTCTGCTTTTGGCCCTGCTGCCAAACAGCAGCATTCACAAAGCTGAATGTCTTCATGCTTATCTTGAAAAGACAACTTGCACCTGGCTTGGGCGTTACAAGTGAAAAATCTAAAACTGAATCTAAAGTGATGTTTTATATAGCAACCATGTGCATTTGGTACCATCCACCAGCTAGTAACATTCTATGGATAATCTTCCCATCTCTCATCATTTAAAAGAAGTGGCATTTAATTTGTGGGTATTGTTATTGATAACACAGCTCAGACACTAGATGTACATGCTGATCTTGCAAAACTACATAGCCTTAAATAAGCATATGTTATTTGTCCCACACCTTTCACATAGATTGGTTTTGTGTGCAAGTTCAGTGGGGTTGGAGGTTTGAGRGTGTTTGCTTATCATGGGAGGGGTGGGTTGGCAAACATAATAGTAAGTGCAGGTGCACAGTAGGCTAACTGGTAAAAAGAAATGAGGTATATTGGGTTTTGACTCTATAAAAATTTTCTAAGTATCCAAATTAACTAAGGACTTTGGGGCCAAAGATAAACCTAGTGCAAGCAGGTAAGCAAACAGTGATGGCGTATCAGCTATGGATAGGTTTTATAAACAGCTTTATGGTGACTTATAGGCTGTGTAAAAGGGCTTTAAAGAGGATGTAAATGGAAAAGATTGTAAATTATGTTCACTCATTTTCAAGCATGCAGTGAAAACCAGGACCACAGCGTTGTTCTAGAGTGACTAATGTTTTACACTATAAAAGTAATCAAGTTTGATAAGAGCTTCCCATATTTCATTTGTATTTTATTCACTGGCGCTACTTGGGATTTGCAGAGATGAGAAAAAGCTCCCGCAGTGCCCGTATGGAGGTACATACATAACACAGTGGTACAAAGTGCACCTGAGGTATGTGGGTCCCTTAAACTCCCACCACTCCCGTAATCCTGCACCAAGGCATCCAGCAGAGCGAAAATGGGGAGGGTTCAAAGTCCTCTCTTTTCCGCTGTCCTTTCCTGAAGTTATAATAGCTGCAGCAAGGTCAGCTTTTTCTGGTTTCTTTCTTTCCTGCTGATTCTCCATCCTGTTAAAGTATAACAGGTGCATGGGTGTTCTCTGACCCCAAATCCACTCTAACACAGCTGAAAAGAAAGCTGAAAGCAGAGGAGAGGCTGCTTTTCTTTCTAACGAAATTAAATCTGGCTTGAAATCTGGCTGTGTTTCACTAACAGCAGAATGCTTTTCTAGTTAGTCTCTGATGGAGAGCAGTAGGCAAATTCTACCATGCTACAGTGGTGCAGGGCTGTGCCAGCTCCCCCGATGCCACTGAAATTGCTTATTTCAGTTGTATCCTAGTGTAAGTAAAAGTGGAATTTGTCCCTTTTGAGTTTAACGGCTGAAAAAAGGTCATGCGTGAGTTCTAGCCAGACCAACACTGATGCACCCATACATACCTGGCTGCTCCCCAACAGGCTAATGTTATTGAGTGACCTGGAAAAATATCAACATTACCTATTAAAGATTGTTGTCTTATTAGGTAAGAATAGTTAGACAAATGATAGGAGGTTTTCCTAAAAATCCCTAAATGGGCAGTATTTTAGGGAATTTCCATCGACCGATTTAAAGGTAAGAATTCCAGGGGAAAAAAGGTAGGTGAGTGCTTGTGGTCATCCTCAGTGCCTGCCTATCTGCCAAGACTGTCACAGAGTGTCTAAGATTCCCATCTATGGTCACATCTTTGTAACAACCATTGCTTGTTTAGAAGTGGACTCTATCCACCTAAATACAGTGTGCTTTTGGTCATACAGATGTTCAAAGCTCTGATGTGCCTGTTTCTATTTAGCAGTGTCATTAGATGCGTGCTTAACCCTAAACATACGCTTCAGTCCCGTTGACTGGGGTCCAATTGATTGAAGTCCCATTGATTTAGGAATCACCTGAAAGTTCAGCGCATGCTTTGGTGGTCTGCTGACAAAGGGTGAACTTAAGAAGGTACTTACACGCTTTGCTGGTGGAAATCTAAACAGTGGACTCCTGCAGCAGGCAGATTAACACAGTTGAAAGAGAAATTGCTGTCTTATGAATAACTGTGCAAAATGCTTATTGCCACAAACACGCAGGAGATCTCCCCCATTGCTTATGAAGCACTTTGCCCTGGATAGACTGCTACATCTGCCCCTGCAACATGACCTGTTCAATTAAGTTTTTGCGTTCCATTTGCCAACATTAGGCTTGCTGCTTCTCCACATGCTTCAATACCTGTTGAGTACAATGGACACACAGACAGGGAAAGCTTTGAAATCAGTGCTGTGGCACCAGCAGTGTACATGCCTGTCGTGTTCACCCCTGATGTAAGATCTGCACAAATTCCACTTCTGTACTTAAATGACCAAATGCCATTTTTTTCAGAGTGTTGTCTCCTTTAGAAATGAGAATTTGGAACTATCACCTGAAACAATCTTTGCACCTCCTGTTTACAAACCTCTCTGTTCATATATTTCCATTTATTGCTGAAAGAGTAAGCGGAGAGGAAGCAGAACACCAGGCTGGTCAGTGTGGAATTTTTTATTTCTCTTTCAAGTCAGTTAGCGTATCCTTCCTTCCACCTCCTGCCCACTTCTCTCAAGAACTTTGAACTCGAAGGACTACTTAAGTTTCTCTGCATATTTTCATGCTGTCAAATAAAGGCTGAGCTGCCAAAAATACACTCTTTCAACCCTTGAGATTTCCTACACTTGGGACTTATGCTGAAAGAGCAAATGGAGGTCCAACAGGGAATAACTCGGCTGTTTAAAGCTACTGGAAGCTAAAGCAGGTGTATGGGCCTTCCCCCTGTAAGCTATCTTCATGAGATGAGACAATAATTATTCATGCTCAGAACAGACAGGTATATTGGCAGTCCACTGCTAATAGCTTCAGGATTTGTCGTTCAATTCAAGGAAAACAATTCTGTTGGTTTATCCTTTTTTTTTTCCTGATTTTTCTTTTAAAGAAAATATCAGTGTGGGAGGAAAAACTCCAAACAGTAGTGTGAAAAATAAAGGGTAACTGCTAAAATAAATCCAGATTGCTAAATCTTATCTCTATGCTGAACATGCACATCTTGTTCCTCTGTCTGCTGTAACCACGTTAACTCCTCACTAGCTGCGTTTGTCACTAAACTCTTCCTCTTCTTTTTTCCTTGCACAAATCATGCCACATCTTGTCAAATTGAAACAAGACGAATGCTACATGAAGTACAGCTTGCCAATAAGAGACACGTTATTTTCCATGGCATGGAAAAAAAAAATGGTGACATTTTAATGCTAGAATCTGAAAAGTGTCTTGTTCTACCCATTCATTACAGTGTCAGTCCAAGTAACATCAGTATGAATGTAGCAATTCTAACAGTCTTAAAGAATGGCCATTCTGAAATACGGCTTTATGAAAAAGCTAATAAAATGCAATTACTGTCCACCTTTGATTCAGAATCATAAGAGTCCATTTCAGAATTCACATTTTTATTGCCTTGCACAATACTCAAATCTGGGGATTTGGTTTATTGTTTTAATTCTCTACAGCTGAATATAACTACATGTTATATATCTTCACTAGAGCAGTACAGGTCAGTACATAAAAATAAAAGTTATAGTGCAGTACATAAGGTGCATTACTCTTTTAAACAGGATGGCGAAATATGATCATCCCTTTCACTCCTCATTGGTTTCTGGTAGGAGTTAACTCTGTATGGAGCTTTTCAGTGTGAGTGTCCATGAAGCCGCCGTGTGAGGGAGGTATGCACAATATCTAAACCTCAGGGAGGCACACGTTAGGTCAGATGCTTGGGGTCGGTCCTGTGCCAAGGGCAAATTCCATGCTGGCTACACAATACACAGTAAGGATGTTCTCCTGCATTTGTTTCACAGACGGGCTGCTCTGTAAAAGTAGTTACAGCTGCTAATACATATCTCGAGACACTGGAGATCAAGCAAGAATGCAAATCTATGGCCCACGTGGCACATTGCTGTTTGGAACTGTGTTGAGAGAAAGGGGCCAGGTAGGCACCAATGCAGCGTCCCTGAGCCAGTGGTTAAGGGGCACCATTGTCTTCCCAGTGCCTGAGGAGAAATCATTCCCTGGGGTCCTTGTCCATGATCAGAGGGGAGAGGCTGCCCTTTATTGCTAACTCTAATATATACATTAGAAACCTACCAGCAATCTGCTCGGAGGGGAATAATTTAAGGAACAGAGCACAGCATATGATATTCCCTAAAGTATTTTTATTTTCTTTCAGAATGAGCTTGTACTCAGCTTCTTCCTGAATTGGTCCAAAAATACCTTGGCAGAAGATTCATCATCTGTGACTTTAGGTATGTGGATTACCAATCTTGTTTTCTAAGATGGACTTCTTTAATAATATTAAATATAATAATGCAAAGGTGAATCTAAAGTGTTTAGGTGGCTTTTTTTTGAAGATATAAAGATACCAACAAATAATTCCTGATTTCTCAAGGTCCCTGAAAATGTTACTAATGTGACCTGTAGCTTGCTTTCACTTTGACATATTCTCCTCAGCATTGCTTCATTTCTTTTTGAATAAACATACCTATATGCAAAGTAAAAGTTTATTTACACAAACTGTGGCAGGTTTCTTGTTTTACAAAACAAAATCTTCAGAGAAGAATCTGGAGGAAAGGATCTGAGTCATGACAAAGCACAATGTGTGCTTGGACAAGCGAAGAAAATCAGGGATGACTTCTAAAGTCATTTTCACAATGAGTGGAGCAGGTAAATAACAGGACCTTATGTTAATGTCTAGGCATACATTATTAATGATAGTGGTAATTCACTTCTTACTAAATGAGATTCTGCACTGTTCCCTTAGCCTATTTAAATACTTAACCCATTTCCCTCCTCTGTCCAGCACCTAATTTAATCTAATCTCTGGCATTACAGCATTAAGAGCCAAAGCATAAACCATAAAATGTAAACTGTGAATGTTTATTGTCTTCCACTGCACTAATTCTGCACTGAAAATAATCTTCCGTAGTCAGTTTTTAGGCAAAATAAAATCTCATAAAGAAGCCTGCAGCTGCACTCTGCACCACAACAATTCAGCTGGTTGTTATGTGCTCCAAGTGATAGGATAGTTTCCAAGATCACCAGTTATCCACATCTCAGACAGGAGTGCAAGTATCTCTGCATATTTAGTTTGCATGTCCATTAAGTTAATTTAATCTCTCTGCAGACAGGAGCTTCATTATCTCTTTTGCTGCGACCATTTTTTTTAATCCATCAGAACAAAATAAATCCCATTCTGGCTTCTCAGCCTTTGGAAGATTCCCCCTGTGTAGAGTTTATTTGATTAGGGCATGCCATTATCATATTAAATCCATTATGACTATTCGAAATTACTAATGGTTGTTCTAACTTTTACAAAGGAATGAGGAGATAATGCAAAGATGTCCTAGGTGTTAGGAATATACAAGGCTAAATCTTGTCACAGAAAATCCAAACCAGAGTTCAAATGTAACATGTAGTCTGGGTCCGTAGGCTGCCTCTCTCTATAGACTCTAACCAAAGACGCAGACGTGAGAGTGAGCTGAGGCATAAGGGAGTTAAAGTCCCAGGTCTTTAGAAGGATTTTGACATTTCACTAATATTTAGGTGCCTAATTATTACAGAGAATCTGTTTGTAAAAGTCTTATGCAAAAGCATGAACTGAGTCTGTAATGAAGTTGAGAAATAAACTACAGCCTCATAATTCCTACAGTGGTGTCCTGAACCAATATAGTCTGAAGCGTAAGCCCTTTATTTTTGTTGTCAATGATATCAAAATCAGAGAAGAGAATAAAAAAACAGAGGTAAGAATGTGTTTAGTGGGTGTTTGATGAAAGCTATGTGACAGGTAACCCAATCTGCTGGTTCACTATACAGTTAGTGGAGGTGAAGGTCACAACCTGGTCGGGGGAGATTAATGTGTCTCTGGCCTCAAGCAGTATGGTTACAGAGGGATTATTTTTTTCCTGCTCAGGAACTCTACCTTTTAAAGTTTGGACACTTCAGTTCTAGACTCAATGCACAATCTTTGTTTAACACAGGAGAAAAAAAAAAAAAAACAACAACAACAAAAACAAACAAACAAACAAACAAACAAAAAGACCACCTCCCTTTTGGCCTAGAAAATTCATCGCTATCATTCATTGACAGAATACCAGTAGCACACAAGGTCCAAATCATGACACAATGAGTTTAGACTCTGTAAAAACAGAGAACAAGAATAATGGGCTGAGTTGCTCTGGGTATGGCACCACTTCTGGTCAGCGAGGAAGGGAATGCACCTGGTTGACAGTCGATTTCAGTGAACTGTGGAAGTAGGTAAGCTTAGCTGTAAATGAGCTAGCTCTGCTATCAGAGGAAGCCCAGCCATGCACGTGCTGATTACCCACCTGAAAAATTATTTTCACGTATGTTAGTCTATGCTTCACCCCTCGTTGTTGGAGTTAGGCTGCTGCCATACCCTAACTAGCTCACTTAGATCTTTGCTGCATGGCATTCTGCACCCTATTATCATCCATCCTGTGAGAAGGAGAAGACACATGTCCATCTAAGGCAGGAGGTGGCTGATCGTGCCAAGCTGCCAGGTAGCAAACAAGGAGTTACTGGGAAGAGCACAGTGGCCCTGGAGGCTCTTGTTTGCTGACGGTGCCCTGAAACACTCTTGATTTGAAAGTAGGCCCTGTAGTAATGCCATAGTCAGCCTGGGGCAGGAATTAAGTTCACTGAGCCTGCAGGAGAGAGGCAATTTTCATGAAAAGAATRCATCCTTCCCTCGCAGCTTTCATTGCTTTATGAGCTTATAAGGGCCTTCATTTTTGCCTGTTTTGAAGAATAACTCAGGTTTAATATGGGCTGTAACTTTCCATGAATCTGGTGATTTCTCTCTCAGCCTTTACACAAGCAAATCATCTGTCTCTTATTTAGGATCAATATAAAACAAAATGAATGCCCAATAGAAGCAGGTTATGAATTTTGATCAAGACAGCATCTTTCTCTTACACTGCTTTAATTTATAAATGTTGTAGGTAATTACACTTACTAAAGTAAAATAAAAATTAAAATTTATGAATTTGTACTGTGCTCCTAGCAATGAAGAGATTAAAAATCAGTGCTAAATTTACTTTGACATGAATACTGATTCAGTACTCCCAGTGGGGTGAATTCTGGATTATACTGAATATTGTCAGCATTTCATTATACCAAGCTCATTACAAGGGAGCGAGACCAGATATCAGGAATGATTTCACAGACAGCCTTTTATAAAGGCCCTTTAAAAAAAGGAAGAAAGAAAATCTATCAAAAACATTTTATATCAATCTTGTTTATTTTTCTTCTCTTGAGTTTATATCTCCTGAAAATATTAATAATTCAGACTGTTTTGCCAAAGTTATGAAATCATGAAGTCTTTGCTATTGGTTATAACAGTGCACATCCCAGGTCCAGTTCTGGCATGTTTGATTAGTACTCCATGCATTTCAGTGGGCTTCTGTCCAGTGCAGTAGAGAAACTAGCTCTGTGTCCTTCTGAAGGAAGATTGAAGGTTTCCAAAAAGACTATCATACAGTATGCCTCTCCATGCAGAATTGCAGTCCTCATGAATAGTCCCTGAGGAGAGCAGGCTGTTTTGCTCATGTTACGTAGTGTTTCGATCTGCTGCAGTTGCTCATTGCCGATGTAGCTTTTGCCACAAGTTGCATTCCTACTTTAGTTGCATTTAGGCTGTTTTACTGGCCATAAGCACCTCTTGCTGGCTTGCGGGATGAAACCAGTGAGATAGTCAGTTAATGTATTTATAGCTGACTATCTGAAGTGGGTACAGTGGAGGCTCATAAACCCAAGCTGTAGCTAAAGCAGGCAGATGGTTGGCTTGGGGCGTTCAACCCTGGCCCTGGAAAACCAAAGAGGTTCCAGTACCCTTTGGTGCCAGATGTCAAAACAGGCTGTCACCAAGAAGAAAGGTCTAAGAAAAATCTGAGGGTGCAGAATACAGAATAATACTTAACTCCCTAACAGTAGCACTGTGACACTTAGTTAATTAATGTTTTCACATTGCTTTGCAGTCCACGTGTGAAATGCAATGTATTATTAAATTATAGTTTCCCTATTGATTTTGTCAGTCTTCTGTGTAGCATCTTCCTCGCTGTTTATATTTCTCATGCATTGTGCAAAGTGTAATGCAGAGCTTATTTTAAAATGCTGTTAATGAAAACATTGCACAAATGATAGACTGTAGAGCTGGGTAGTTCTCCAACATGCTAGAGAAGACCACCTGGATAAAGAGAAGACCTGCATACTTGACTGCTCTGAAGATCATTCCACCTTTGGTAGAAATTTGAACAATAATTGCCTTAATTTTGTCATTCAAAAAGAAGAAAGGACCCACAGTTTTCTAGTGTTTATGTTCCTTGATAAAAGAGATTATAAACTGGCACAGTGTTTGAGATTTTCTGCAGTAGGGATTGGTGGCTGACTTCCACTGCAGAGTGCTGGGACACACAGGCACAAGTCATATAGAAAAATGCTACGAGAGCTCCAGGGTCCTCATACACCAGTGAGCGAAGAATCAATCCCTAGGAGGGAAATCTTGCTTCAGCTGAATTCAGTGGAGCTTTGTCCTGTATCTACAACAGACCAGCATTTGGTCTTTGCCTATAATGGAGTGCAAGTAGAGCATGACAGTTCCTAAAAATGCAGGGCCTGAGCTCAAGTCCATCTGCCCAAGCTGGATAGACTGGAAGTAATTATTGTATGTGTATTTTATTATCATTTGAAGCTAAAATCACCTAGACTTGAAAGAGGCCATGATTTAGCACTGAATGTGGGAAAACCTAAAATGTAACAGCTGAGTGTAGCTAACACTACCTGTCTTTTATTATGAAATATAAGTGATAGAAGTTTCTTCCGTGTTTATCAGATTCCCTACACTCTGTTATTTTTTTCTTTTCCTTCCTTTTAATTTTTTTTTTCCATTAGTACTCAATTTATTACATAGCAAGAGCAAATATTTTAGTAATAGCCATGCCCACAGTGTCTGTTTCAGACTTCATTTTACATACTCAATTAGAAATGCATTTTTCCCTCCCATGTTTTTCATTATTTTCAGCTTGGTTAGAAACTTTTTAACATTTGTTTTTTCTAAATGAAAATGCCAACTCCCACAGAGAAATTCCTTGACTGGATAGAAGCACTCACRCTATAAAACTTAAGTAATGCAGAAAAAGGCACTGGTAGTACTGGTAGGAGAGGAAAGACATAGTGTTCAGCTGAATTCTAATGATGTAATTTAGCCTCTGAAATCTGTTGCTCTTGCTAAACCACTCAGGATGACCCACTGCAATTCACAAAATTTAACAGAGCCCCACAAGTGAATTGTGCCCTTATGTTAAAACACAACTTCCCCTTGTGTTACACTGTGTTTAATGGTCTAGGATTCTACCTTTCCTGTTGCAACTTAAAGGAAAAAGGACCCACAACTTAAAAAAATATGGTAAAATGGCATTGCATGATGGCGGGAAGAACTGATTTTTGTGGGCTTTTTGTTACTCTGGAAAAAACTCCGCACTGTCCGGTTCATGGAGTTTTCGTCCCCTATCCCTCCCTGTCCTTATTTGCATACAACAAGAAATGAAATAAAGTACAATCTGGCTAAGTGATTTGTCAAAGTTCATAAAGGTGAATAACAAATGAAGAACTGCACTTTGGTCTTCTAAGTCCCAGCTTAGTGATTTCTTCATAAGATTTCAATTCTCCAAGAGTCTTTCAGGCCCTTCTCTAATTAGGATGTGATTAAAAATGTATTTTTGTAGTCTCTAAAGGGAAGAAATTGGAGATGGATTCATATTCTAAAATTCCAGTCCAAACATCAGAAACTCAGAAGTGTTGATATCCAGGCTGCCTGGAAAAATTATATTATGGCAGTTGTATGTACACACTGTGTTATTTTTAATTCATTTGAATTCCTTTCCTTAGGATAAATGGCAATTGCACTAGCTCTCTGGCTGTCAATAGCACGACACCACTGTAATTCTATCTGCTTAGCGGTTATTTTAGCCTTTGTTCACTCCAGAAGTTACACATTTGGTTTCTTCAGAAAAATACAGCCAACGTGGTTTATTCATTATAACTTCCCCGCTGCTGCCTCCTCTGCTGAATAACAGAGTAAAGGCTGAGGAGAGAGAGTTTGATTTCTTGCTCTTACAGCCCTGGCTGTAACAGCTCTGGTACACATGTGGAAAAGAGAGAGCAAGAGCGCGACGGAGAGTGCACAGGTGTCTGCTGAGGCTGAAAGGAAGACGTGGGAATCCTGCCTGTGATTGAGGATGAACAGTCCTGATACTCTCTAAAAAGCCTCTTCTTGCCAGTGCATAACCCTCACGTGTGATGGTAGTTCTTTCATGCTCATCGTCCTTTCTCATTCCTTCTGCTTCTTAAAAGATATGTTTCTATTTAAAGAATTAATTACAACTGTATTGTTTTGTCTCGTGTCATTATCTCACCCTGCGGTGGGTTTAAGGCTGGTGTGTCAGTGGCAGATCCCAGCGTCCAGGGAGCAGGACTTTTCCGTCTGAGGTCTCAAGGTCAGCTACTTCTTTAACAGGGAGGCGGGCAGAACAGAGCCCAGCTCATGAGAGATCACTGTTTTGTCAAAAGGTTAGCAGGATCAAGTTCTTATTTTTCCAAGTATAGTAACTATATAATATTGGTTGTAATACAGCTTTGGTCTAATTAAATGAAGCCCTGTTTGCATAAGTAAAACCAGGCTAGTTCACACAGGCAGCGTCTGGACTGTCTTTGATGATGACCACATGGGGAGAACCCCGGGTCTCAAACTAAGTGGTGCAAAATGGCTCATGTCCACCCTGCTCAGGCTTAACACTGCAAAATAAGAAGGTCGGATAGATAACGAGGAGAGGTGGTTGTGTTCACCATTACATGGTATACTGTGGTAAAAGCCATCTGTATTTTCTCCGCTGTCTCTGTGGGGCAGGTAAGCCACATTACTTACCCAGCTTGAAGGACACACCTTTTTGGCAGTGAAGACAGCTGGCTCAGTGCCTCCAGCAGAAAGAAGGAACAGGATATGCTTAGTCATTTCTTCCACATAATGAGACCAATCCTTCTTGCCTGGAAACTGAAAAATGTTTTTTTCAGTGAGAACGGAATGAAACTCTGTAAATGCATCTAGGTAGAAAAATCTATGAAAGCAATGGGTTGCACGAAAACCAGCCTGGAACAGGAAAAATACAGAATGAGGAAGGGAGAATTCATATATGATAGATATAGATGTTGTTTCTGTAACAGTTGTTTTGGAACTGGTCTGGAAACTTGCTTTTTTTTTTCTTTTTTTTTCTTTCTGCTGGGAACTAAAAAAAAAAACCAAAACCAAAACCCAATGTTTTTAACCAGCCAGAAGAATTGCAACAATACTGACTAGTGTCATCAATGATTGCCAACCTCCCCCCCCCCAATTATTTGTTACTTAAGCATAAATTTCCCACTGAAATTCAGATTGATGGCAATTAGAAAACAAAAAATCTCACTGTCAGTGTATAAACAGGAAAGAAAATGAGCACTGCATGTCAGACCACTTTCTTCCATCACACTCTTTATCCATGTTTTCTAATTTCATCCCTGGTTTAAGCACGCAGTAGGTTCTTTTTATATATTAGTTCATGCGTACTGCAATATTTTACAGGTGTACTTCCGCTGGGTTGTTAACTAAAAAATCAAACTATCTGGCCTTTTTTAGGTCCTCAGTCAACTGATCATAAGCCTGGAGTACAATTAGTCATATCCTACGAGAGCACCCGCCTGACAATAATGTTGAAACATATGAGGAACATTGTGAGTATTTTTATCATAGTCTATAACTCATAAGTCCTTGCATTTGCAGAGTATTGTGAAAACATTAATCCTCAAACACCCTATCTGGGATAACTAATTTTAACTCAAAATAATGACGATGCTGTTCTGTCATCATTTAACACTTGCTTTCTTCCTTTGAGCTCGCTCAATATGGTTACAGGTATGGGACAGATACAGAAACTGGGTTTCCTTAATGGCTAGTAATGGCCTTTTCCAGGCCGTATAGAAAACTGATTTAATGACTGTTTTGGCCCTTTCAGCTGACGCATTTTGATACCAGTCAGACAAAAGRCATCATGCAGCAGCATGGCTTTTTGTAGGATGTCAGCCTGGCGTTATTGATTGATTATCCATACGTTTCTTTCAAGTCTGGCATGACTGGTCTATGAACAGGGAAGAGCTCGGCAGAGGGAGTAGTGGYGTATTTTAAGAAGCAACGTCATTTGGTGGGGTGATGCTCAGCTTTGTAACATGCTCTCTGTCACAAGGCTAAGTGGTAAATGCTGTGCGTTCCTGGAGCCCTACTATGAGAGGGGGAAGCTGGCAGTGCTCACGCAGCGCAAGATGGGTGAAATTGGCTGATGAGGCTGTCTTGAGAGATCTAGCTGGTGCCATGTGCGATCCCTCGATCTCTCAGCTGAAGCAGCGTGTCTGCTGTTTCATAACAAGTTCGGCCGCCTAGATGTGCTCTTGAATTCCCAATTGCTCAAGTCTCAAGTAATGGCTGTGGCAAAAGATCCTTCACTATCTTTGTTTAGCTAGGAGATTAAAGCATTTATTAACTGTTGCAGGTTCTCATTGCATACACTGATGCCGCCTCCACCCCAAACTGGATTGCAATCGCTTTCCCTAAATGGGGCCAAACTGAAGAGCTTATGTGAGCACCAGCCAGTAATAAAATGAGGCTGAATGTTTAATTAGTTGTATGAGACACATGAGGCTTATGTAGCTCCAACTGTTCTCTGTTGGCCGCTCTGGCTTCTGATTTGCAATTCAAGCATGTTCTTGTTGGTCTATAACATCCAATAAGTCTCTGTCCTGCGAGACTTGTCTTTTGTTTCCTGTGTGCCACCTTGACAGGTGAGATCAGCCTCCGCTGACAGGTCCAATTTATACAAACTTTACCTTCAGGATATAGTATAAGACCCTCTTTATTTTTTCTATTGTGCTTTTTAAAGCTAAGTGACTTTGATAAACTTCTGGTAAAGTTCTAGTTGGTGGGAGGGGTATATTTAAGTGATTGCCATGCTGATGATGTCACTGTGAGTTCAGGCAGGTGATGTGGAGATGCACACAAACAGAGCCACAGCTGTTGGAAATAGTCTTTCTCCTTGTTTCCATCATTTTTAATGTATAGGCTCCTAACAGTGTTCTTTAACTTAGAAAGTTCCAGCCATTTAATTAAATGAAAACAAATTACCGCATAGATAGCTGTGTACAGCAAAAATAAAATCCAGGGTTCAGTTCATTACAGAAAGGGACAATACAACTTTAAGTTATTGCCTAGCTTTTGAAAGTAGGTGACTTAAATCAMATCCATTTTAGTGAGTTTCCAGAGAAGTCGTAGGAGTCCAATTCAGTAAGACTAGCAATGATTCATGACTTGAAAATAAGGTCATTGTTTTAGCAGCCTAACTTAGGAAATCATGTTTTTAAATCCTGGGCTTCCGATTCCTTCCTTCCATCCGGCCATCCATCCATCGTCACCTGATCTGAAATATGAAATAGTAGTGCTTTGGGGTACTGTGATACTGGACTGCCTTCAGACTAGTAACCTATAACAGAAAGGTTCTTTATCCCATTAATAATCTTCTCAGCTTTCCAGTCATATAGATCAGTCTTTCTGACATGCTCTCTTTTCTTTTTCCTTTCCTTCGCTTTTTTTTTTTTCGGTAGAGCTGAACAGGGATTTTAAAAGTATGCCAAGATCATATCTTATTCAAGACATGTTAAAGCTATTTCAGGTATATTCAGTATTTTGTAGAGTCTCACTGATTATATTTTAGTGGTTCATCTGTGCAGAGTTTACGTTCCTGTCTTGTTTTATTTCATAATTTATAGTAAATAATTTTTGTGCTGCTCWTCCCCATTTAATTTATCTCTTTATAGAGGTTTTATGATGTGTTCAGATGTGAAAATAATTGTAGTGGGCCAAATTAATCCCAAATGTAGCTTCACAGAACTGACAGGAATTGTGATAGAGACTTTTGATCCATGTAAATAAATTTTATTTAGTATTTGTGTGGGTTTACTTCTAGGGGTTTTAATAGGAGATCTAGATCCTGCTCTGCAAATCCTGTATTAATATACAACGCACAAGAGAATCCCTAAGGAGATGGTGTTGTTTATAGCCATTGTCAAGTGTCACGTAAGTTTTTTAAAGGACAAAGTCGAAATAGTGCAATGCTATAGGTTTGCAGGTTTTTTTCATGAAGCTAACCCCATTCATGTGGGATGTCACAGACAAAAAATGCTATAGCAATTGAGAGAGCATTGGTCTGGTGCAGACCTGCCAGAGGACTGTCTTATGTGGCTGCGTGCGTGGACTCTACAGTGCAGGCACTTTTGATCTGATGCATCCACATGTGCCAAATTTGCTGCAGATGTACAAATCAGTCATCCCTAGATCTGCTTCAGAATGTCCTCTCCCTTGTCCTCTCATCAACATTTCAGTCATGTGTTACGAAAGTCAGTCCTGCTTGAAGAAAACTCTATCAAAAATGATTCAAAGACCAACAATGGAGAAGAACAGCCTTATAGACTTTGCGACTGGAAAGGACCATTAATCTAATCTAACCCCGTGTAAAGCACAAGCTGTATTTTTTCACTGAGAAAATACTTGCATCTAGACCAGCAATGCAGACGGAGAAACTGTTTGAACAGAGAGACATAAGACTGGTTGCAAATATTTGTCTGCGGTTTAAGACTGTGGGTGTAAAATGAAGACGAGTTCTGTTAAATAGATATTATAAGATACTAACAATGTTTCAGTCTCAAGATTTTCCTCAGCAATTCATAGTTTTATTTGAATCCTGAGATTCTGCAAGTCAGGTGGCCCACATCAGACTCACTGCTTCTACTTATGATTTGAATGGCGT
This sequence comes from Phoebastria nigripes, assembly GCA_035582835.1. Classification (NCBI taxonomy): domain Eukaryota; kingdom Metazoa; phylum Chordata; class Aves; order Procellariiformes; family Diomedeidae; genus Phoebastria; species Phoebastria nigripes. The sequence continues at coordinate 265,206 of JAYKAV010003032.1, forward strand.
CACTACAACTGCTGAGGAAAAAAACTTTAAATCCAATTTTCAAAGACACAAAAGCCATGATGCTAATAAAATGCAATTTTCCAAATATGCATAGTATATAATTTTAAGTCAGCCTCTTGGGGCATTACTTGCTCCACTCAAATGCAGACAGTGCAACACTGGACACTTTATGCATAGGCAGTACAGGCAATATTGCCTTAATAAAGTGAAGCTGGGCTAGAAGGAAATCTTTGTGGAGGGATGAAAACTGGAGAGGTTATATGGAGAGACCTCTGAGTCATGGAGGATGTGGCAGCAGGAGGGGATGAGATAGGTCAGGCTTATTCTACAAACGCAATAGCACAGTACCTGGCAAAGTGCACTAAGTGGTCTTAGAAGGAAGATACAGGAGCCCCGGGGGAGGTTTGTTTTGGCACGTGAAAGGACTTGTTAGCTAAGAACAAAAATAGTCCAGTTGTGGCAGCACAATACCCAGAAAAATAGCAGCAGGCAGGAACAGGAGCACAGGGGGAGTGCTAGGAAGAAAGCCTGAGAGTCTACCTTAAGAACGTAGGCTCCTGGATCTGCATAGAAGCTATGGAGATGGATTTATGAAAATTGAAAGACATGTAGGTTTTGAACTTGAAATGCTCAAGTCCAGTTCCATTCATCTGTATTAACCAACACAAACAATGGGGGATATCAAGACCATACCAGATCTTACATAGAGCAGACTATGGGCTAGCTTAGTACTGCACAGCCAGAAACAGCCAGGCTACCTAAAGTTGCACTGCTGGGCTTGCTCGTCTATTCAAAAAGACACCAGAGGCAAAAGAAATAACCATTTCTGAAGTTCAGAAAAGGTTGGCTAATATATTTCTTTTCCTGCTTCACAGAGAACCAGAAGGGACCAGTGGTTTAGCATTGGCTCAGAAGGAAGTCTGCTTTGTCTGCCGACTTCATTGCCATGACTTCAGGCATGCCCTGTTTTTCTAGATAAGCAGCTAAACTTTCAATCGTCACTGCTAAACATTTTTGCCCATTACTTCTTGTGGACAGAATAACTCCTCAGGGGTAGTGGGGAGGAGAAACAAAGCCAACTTATCCTGAACCTCATGCCAATAAATGTGAAATGTTACTAGAATTCAGGAAAGCGTGTGTGGGTGATGAATTCAGAACCAATTTTACAGGGAGAAAATTTGCTGGAAGAAAAATAAACTCCTACAGTACTTTCCAAAACTACTTCCAGCTTTCCTTTTATAAAAGCTCTGAAGCTGTCATGTACCACTCTTGGTGATTAATGATTCTGGGATAGCGGGTACGTGGGTGACAAATTAGTAATCAGCTTTAGGCTTACACAGACATCCAGCCTCTTTCCATTTCGTGTCCTACACCATCCAAGTACAAATTGCTTCCAAAAACATTTGTGAGACGTGATGGCTTAAATTCTTTGGGAAGAAAGGTGAGAGCCAAGCTTTCCCTAAATGATGGGGGTGAAATCTATTTCTAAGCCTGCAGGTGCAGGGCAGTAGGGAAGTTCCCACATACAGTACAGGTAGATGCTCCACTGCCTTTGCTGGGCTTTGTCTCTAGCTTGAGGTGGGTAAGGGGTGGGGATTTTTGTTCAGTCTTAGTTGGTTCCCATCGTTTCTCTCATGGGCCCACTAACTTTTACACTTTATGAATATCATTATATAGATTTAAATGGAAAATACATTACCTGCCAGCAATGCAATGCCTGCCAATTAAATAAAAAGCCACATTATCCTTTCAGAATATTATGAATGTATCCTGCTTTCTTTACTGCGGCCCATGGATCAGCCAACAGGGATTGGGAAGAAGTTGCATAGGTAGGCCAAGCCTGGCCAGTCATCCAGGGATGGAAAACAAGTGGAAAAAATCTCTTTGAGCTGAACAAAAGTTATTCAGAAACTGTTACCGGTGACAGAATGAAATCAGCACTTTGGCTGGTGGAGGGAGATAACACATTCAGATGGAGTTCTCCCTCGATCAGCACAGAAAAACGGAATAAAAAGCCATGAAAAGAAAGCTCTTCTACTAACTGTAGCTTATAAAGAATTTGGATTTAATTTTATATTCATAGAAAATGCTTTTACTTTAAGAATGAATGCAAATTAGCTTAGCTAGTCTATGTTCTCTTTTTGGACTGAAAGTTAGCTGAACACCTATAAACAGAGGGTGCTACTACTCAGCAGTAGTTTAAACTGGGAAGAGATGAGGTCTGTTCTTGTGGCACAGGGATTACTGTTGGGTTCCAACATATTTGTTATGAAAGGTGTTTGACAAATACGTTGTACAGAAAGTTGTGTTATTATTTCTTGTTAAACCCTTTAATCTGTCACAGTCGCAGTACTGCCTCAGCTCTAAATTCTAACTGCTAATTTTTAAATAAGTAATTCCCTACATAGCTGATATGTGCTGAATAAGAAAAAAAAAAAAAACAACAACAAACAGTGAGCTCTGTTTAATAATATGAGCGATCTGGGAGATGAAGGTGAACATAAATTAAATTTGCCACTGGTTGCAAATGAAGAAAACATTAAAGATAATAGTGGAGACAGAGCAAGATCAAGAGAATAAAAGTAATTTCCAGAACCCTACAACCAGCTTGGACAAATGAAAAGTATTTCCTCAGGGAGGTATAGATCTATACCCCACAGTAATGTGAAGATAAAACAAGCAAATGGTGAAACATGAGGTTGCTACGAGAGATGACAATGAGAAAGGCCAGATCCTGGTGTCATGGTGCAGAAAGACAGTAGTTCATCTTTATAAGGCTTTGATAGTAAAATATTCCTCTCAGGACTTTTTTTTAGAACTAGAATACAAGTTCAAAGAACAGTTCTCAGTCGGGTTACTTGGGAGGGATTGATTCTTCAGGAGTGATTTATTGTTACTAAAACTTAACTTAGTTAAGAACAGACTAACAAGGACACAAGTCAATTGTGCAAATATTTAAGGGAGAAGACAGCAAGGTTCAAGAGGAATTATTCAGGACATTGAGCAAGAGCGTAAGTAGAAGTAATGAGAGGTAATTAAGGAGCAGAAATTGCATGCATCATATAATGAAATGCTTTCTTAAGGAGGGAGATGGCAAGCTGTAGAATAATCTAAAGAAAAGTGGAGGGAGCTCTGTACAGTTTGAGAAATTAAAAATAGTCTGGATCAGGCATATACAGACTTGTTTCACTAATTAAGAAATTGAGAAGAAAAATAGTGCAGGGTGAAGACACAGATAACAGTGTCACTATTTCTTTATGCATTTTTGTATTCACTTACTATCTGTGCCTAGGCAAGGAGAGAAAACAATATGTATGTGATAAAAAGATAGAAACAGAACAACAGCATTTGCTTGTGTTTCTTTCCTCAAAGGCTAATTTTCTTTCATGCCCTCTAACAGGCAGCAATGGTGTTAATCCTGAGTGATTTCAAAAGAAAAATGAAATGGGGATGTTGTCTTAAGTATTTGTTCTCCCCTGTGCTTTATTAAAGAGAGAAGAAATTCTGGGATCGATGTTTCTAAGGGTCCAAACTAGATCAGTCTTATCTCAGCCAGTGTCATAGACTCTGCAACTAAATATTCATCTGAAAATTGAATGTTTCAAGCACAACAATAATACAGGGTTGAAAGCAATGGAATTTATCTTCTTTTCAGGCTTGGTGGTAATTCTGGAATAAAAGCTTCAGAGATCCGTTCATGAAATCTGCTCTCTGCATTCTATGCCCTGCACCAACGTTGCTTATCCATAGAATAATATAATTTTAAAGCATGACCGAACCTTGATTTCTTTCATCTATGCAAAAAAGTAGGGTTTAAATGACTTAAAGATAGCAATACAGCATGTGGTTCAGGAATCTAGAACATATCTTGTCACCTCCTTCTCTTTTGGAAAAAAACTTCTGTGTGAGTCTTGCTTAAATCTTTTACTGGGAGTTGTACATTTAATACAGTCGCCTTCTTTTATACTATTTTTGCAGCCTTGGTAACTTTTTTATACCCACATGGTGCTATGTGGAGCACCCAGTAATCTAGTCCTGAGCAGTGGTGAAGTATTAGACAGGTGTCAGAGCGCAGGAGCTCGACTGAGGGACACAAGCCGTTCTAAGACATCTTTTTCTTTTTTGTTAATTCAGAAACAGTAAACACACACAAAGCTGTATCATTACTTGCTGGAGCTAAATTCTAGCCCTCCTTGTCTGCTACTGCCAATAGTCAGTAAAAGGCGTGAGCCTGTTTTACCTGACAGTTATAGTCACGTAGTTGTACAGACTCTTCCTTATTTCATTTGGGATTGTGTCTATCCTAATATACAGCTCTTTCTGGATCATCAAGACAATAAATTACTCTTTTTAAACAGGGCGTCAGAGCTATGTCTCAGTTCCTTTCTTCGTCTTTCTGAAAGTGTTCAATTCTGGATTCAGAGCTCTATAGAAATAAAGGCTTGGAAGGGAAACCCTTATGACCTTCCGGGTATCACAGGCCAGCTTTCATTTTATTTACTTCATTGTAAGCAGAGTTGGATGGCCTTTTCTCTCAAATGACTGAAGCAGATCAGAAGCATTTTACATAGTTCTTAGGAAGCCCTCAATCTTTTGGGATCCAGTCTGTTTCCCAGAACTGTCTTTCTCCTTACAAGAAAAAAATGGTTTTTGTTAAATTTTTAACAAATAATACTTGTTCTTTTAAAAAAATCCCACTGTCTGCGTGCCTTGGTCTAATTGGTGTGGGATTTGGTTTGAAACTAAGATGCATATTGTCGTGGTTTAACCCCAGCCAGCAACTAATCACCACACAGCTGCTCGCTCGGGGGAGAGAATCAGAAGGGTAAAAGTGAAAAAACTCATGAGTTGAGGTAAAGACAGTTTAATAGGTAAAGCAAAAGCCACGCATGCAAGCAAAGCAAAACCAGGAATTCATTCACTACTTCCCATCGGCAGGCAGGTGTTCAGCCATCTCCAGGAAAGCAGGGCTCCATCACGCGTAACGGTTACTTGGAAAGACAAACACCATCACTCCGAATGTCCTCCCCTTCCTTCTTCTTCCC
>JAYKAV010003032.1:270256-391323 GCA_035582835.1 Phoebastria nigripes
ACGCGTAACGGTTACTTGGGAAGACAAACGCCATCACTCCGAACGTCCCCCCCTTCCTTCTTCTTCCCTCAGCTTTATATACTGAGCATGACRTCATATGGTATGGAATACCCCGTTGGCCAGTCGGGTCAGCTATCCTGGCTATGCCCCCTCCCAGCTTCTTGTGCACCTGGCAGAGCATGGGAAGCTGAAAAGTCCTTGACTAGTGTAAGCACTACTTAGCAACAACTAAAAACATCAGCGTGTTATCAACATTTTTCTCATACTAAATCCAAAACATTGCACTATACCAACTACTAGGAAGAAAATTAACTCTCTCCCAGCTGAAACCAGGACACGTACATATATGATGTGATAGAATTCAGTTGCCTAATCATGGTTGTCTTGAGTACCATGAACTATCTTCCTTGACCTCCAATGACCACTCCAGAATGGTGACAGTTTCCCATAAAGCCTGTCATATTTCCAACTCCTTACACACCTTTTGTCATCTGAGGTGACATGAGGCAGCAGTATTTTAGAAACTGGGTCCTAGTCTAGATGCCTAAGCTCCCTTTTTGATCAGTGGAGACTTAAGTCCCAATTCATTTTCCTAAACATATAGGAGATGACCTAACATGTCCCATTTGGCCTCCAGCTGCCACTGCAGAAGAGGAGGGCCTCATATAAGGCTTGTGTCATGTCTGAGGGTTTATGCAGATATCTTAAGCATCTTATGTGTCTCAAATGTTGCCAGACACCAATGTGTGGGCAATTTAACCAAGCCAAGCCAGGAGATGTCCACAATATGTTGAGATGAATCTCTTTCTGGCCTCCCTCCTTGACAGCATTACAGTGATCTGCTTAGACTTTACTGGGAACTTACATACCTACCTCACATATACACGGGGATACGTCAACAGTGACTGAGGGTTAGTTTTTCCCATTTGACAGCCAGGAGACCTTGGAGAGTGTTGGTTGGCTCACTCGTTAGAGATTTTGTGACTCAGGACAGCTCTAGATCCTATTTTTGCCAGCATAGTTCTCCCCGTTAGGAATGCAGCATACAAATCCTTGCTACTCTACTACAAACAAAGCGAACCAGTAAACCTGCACTTTTTTTTGCCAAAATGCTGTATCTCATTTGGAGAGAAAGGGCTGGAATAAACTACAGTGACAAAAGCACTGTTTTTTCGTGAATTAACGGCACCCACTGTTCGCCCATTTGGTGCACTGACAAGCTATGTGCAGAACAGGCAGGTTGATGAGGATGTTGAAGGTATTGGACTGCACAAAGCGCATAAGCTATATTTGGAGATTCAAATGAGTAACACGGATAGAGCACCTCTGCATTTTTATCATAGTAAATGACAAAGCCATCTGGAGGCTTGCTCCACTGACACCACTGATGCTACCAGATTTCTGAAAGGTAGAAAATGCCCGCTCAAAAGATGCTTTCCAGAACTTCCCTGAAACAAAATATATGTTGTTCTGAAACAACATATCTTTTTATTTCCCTGCATTAAATTGAGATAAACTTCATTTCTTTTTTTGTTGCTTTGCTGGTGACCTCCGTGCCAGTGACCTCTGTCACAGTGTGTCTTCTCTGTTTATATACATACCCAGATGCATGCATGAGATAGGAAAGAAGTTAGGAATAGGAATGAAGTTACTCACAGAGAAGAGGGGGGGGAAAATGAGATCAGAAAATATAATAAAATAAAACTTATCTTGCAGAGAAGCAGTTAAATGTTTTCAAATTTTAGGTGAAAAAAGCAGTTGTTTGGGAAAAATACCTTATTTGTGCAATCACTTTTGGCCGGTTGCTTTTCTGTTTTGTCTTGCCAGCAGCAGCCAGTGCAGGGTGCACCATAGCGATATAGTGGATTATCTTCTTTTGTAATTATTATTTAATTACTGCAAATGTGATTTTATTTTGAATTTTCTTTGAAGTAATTTGAAAATATTTTGTGGCAGGAAAACTAAAAGCTTAGTAGCAGAGTAGAATAGAGGTGTTCAGTGCTTTGGGAAATGCGGAGCTCAAAGGAAAAACAAGGAAGGGTCTGCAGTCCCACGTTAGGATTTATGAAGTAACAACGTAACCGCCCATTCACACAGCAATCACGTTTGTCCTGAAGGTTTATATGTCTTATTAATCTGTTTCTGAAGGAACCTCTTGCTTTGTAATAGCATTGTCTTAGTGCTGATTATTTCCTCAGCTCTTTAAATTTAGAATTAGCCCAGAGGATGTTATCTTTTTCTAAGGCAGAGGCTGTATTTGTTAATTAAGCTGCAGCTTACAAAGACAGGGTTTAGCCTTTCTCTGCTAAGTTACACAGGGACTCAGAGAAAGTAAAAGACAACGTAGCAGCAGTGATGGCTTTTCCACATTTCTTACTAGTTTTAATTTAGTCAAGAGGCAGCTAGTAATTTATACAGGTTACTAGGGTGCAATGCTGATTTCTTCTGTGGATTCTTTTCTAATCCTCCTTTATTGGATGATAATCAAATCTGCCTCATGTCTACACTTAATATATAAACATTTTGCTTTGTAGCTGTGAAGGTTTTTTCTAACCATTTGCTATAGTGATATGATTTTTAAAGATGTAAGGATATCTCAATATTAAATATTAAGGAATATTTTGTAGTTCTTTCTTCACTATGTAGAAGATAAATTCTCATGGCAGTGCACGTAAGAGAAAAACACAAGATGAAGGTAAAGGATAGGAAAACTGAGAGTTAGAGCTACTGGATAAAGTGAACGATTTTTTTTTTTTTTTTTAATTTGGGGGCAGTAGCTGAAATGGGAGCCTTTCTAAAGCCTGGATTTCTTTTTTTCATTGAAGAAGGGGAAGAAAGCAACTGAGATTTGAAAATGTCCAGGAAATTAATTTTGGGGGAAGAAAGGAAGTTATTTATAGAGGAGGAAAGGTGGTATTAGTTAATGCAAGTTACCTTTGATCATTTTTTTTTTTGTCAAGATGGTTGAAAATGAAAAATGGGAAAAAGAGAACAGCAGCTGGAACTATCAAATGTTCAGGAGCCATCAATCTGTTTCACTCTAGGACAAAAGGTGGAAAAATATCTGCATGTCTAACACTACGAGAAACTGATGACATGATTTAAGTTTCAGGCAATAGTCACCTAAAAAGAAAATTTGATGTCACTTAGGAAGAGGTGAGTTTTAAAAAGCTTTACAATAAATTATCCCTAAAGTGCATTTTTTAAAAATCATAAAACTTTCCTTAAAATTCATATGAGTAAGGCCCAATATTCATATAGGCTACTAAATTGCATAGTTTGATATATGGCAAATTTTGAAGTAGTTAGGCCTTTTGTCATGCTAACAAAGAATCCATCCTTAAGGAGAGTTGTGGATGGTTAGTAATGATCATGGGAGAAAAGTCATTAGGATAATGTAATTCTTGTGGAAAAATTAATTTAATTTCATCCATTATTTCCCAGCTACAGCTAGTATATTTAAAATTAAATTACACAGGACATAACCTATCTGCATGAGTTTCTGTAAATAAATATCAATACTTTTTTGGTTTTGGAAAATAAAATTGGAGTGAAAAATGGAACACATCCCTAACAGATACGTGTCTGTATCAGTTTTTCAGTATTGAATTACAGACGTGGAGAGAAGTAAATCCAGAGTATTATTTCCTCTCCCTCTCTCCCCCTCATTCTTAAATATTTTCATCACCTTCTGCCTGACTTTAGAAGAAAATAACATTTCAAAAATAAACGGCTTTTTTAAACATATATACAGGCAATTGTAACCGAGTTCCTTAAAAACTTCAGTCATTATCAAGGTCAAGTAGGCAGGTCATTCTTTGAGAAAATTGTTCAGTCGTGGCTTGTTTGTATTTGAAGAAAGCACAGGGAGTCAGCTTCTGAATTCAACTCAAATTTTTTTATGGGCAGATCAAAATCACTGGGGTTTTTTTGTCCATAGGCATAGCAAGGAGATCTATGGCATTTCTGTTGGGAACTTGGTTTTATACCTTTCCAGCCTTACGTGTTTTTATAGCTTGAATTTATTTACAAGCATACACAATCAAACATTTAAGACAGTACTTTAAATTGGGTGTAACTTCTTTTAAAGGAAGTAAACTTCCTTTATTTTGGGGTTAATGAAATGACTACAGCATTAAACATAAATAGAATTCAATCTAAAACTTTGKTTTTTTCTGTTCGCTTGATCACAAGTACATTCAAGCTATAAGGGTTTTGCAGAGTAGTTAAAGTGCAAAATGACATTCCCAAGGTACCCTTTGATTTTCTTTCTGGCCTGGACTATGGACAGAAGTCGGTGATTTTTGATCCATTAATAATAACAAAAGGGGGTTTTGCTGGATTTCAGAACTGCTCCTAAGTCTGCTAGAAATCTTACTCTGTGTTTATAATGGACCACCAGAACAGATATTCTTTGGTGCAAATGAGGCTGGCATTTAGGTCAGATATTCTTCATGTTCACCTAAGTTTATAAATGTGCCAATGCGGTCTGAGTTAGAAGTGAAAGGATAATCAGCGGTTTTGCTCACTAAATGTGACACTGTAATATGACAGAAGACATCATCTCTGGAAAGAAAAAAAAGCCTGATGTTTTCTCCATTCTCCTGTATTCAAAAAAATGCTCAGCTCACATGTGAAAGCCTGAGAAAGGACTAGTTTGCCTGAAAGCTTGGGATTTTTGCCTGCCATGTCAGTTGTCTTAATAAAACAGTTTACTTCAAATTTCACCTACTGTAGATTTAAAAAGATATTTCTGCCATGTTAATCCCACTCTTGTTTTCACACTATGATTGTCAAACTGCCAAGATTCCTCTTTGTCCTTGGTAGGGAGGGTCTAGCAAAGTACAGCTCCTTCCATGGCCATTGCAAGTCTTGTCTCAAGAAATCCTTCGGCGAAGCAGGCTCTTCACAAGAAAAGATTCAGCTATTGTGCCAGTCAAAAGGGAAGCCAGCACAAACTCATCATACGCTACCATGCAGCTACCCAGACGCTGCTCCGGTAAAGCCATGGCTGACTTATGCCTGCTCTTCCTCAGAAGTTTTGAATGATGAGTGTGTAGTGGGACAGAGCCTTTTTAACATTTGGAGACCCTCGTTAGATGCTTTGTGTCATATCAGGAGGCGGGGGAGGGCAGCTGAGAAGTGGAAGATGTGATCTGGCTTTTGAAGAGTGCTCAGCTGAAGATTTTTGATCGCTTGATGGCATAACAGTGACACTGCAGATGGAAAATTGGGACAATTGTGGAATTTGGAGTGGCCTGTTTGCTTTTCCTCAGCAAGGGAAGATGAAGTGGGAAAATGTTATCTGTAAAGGAGGGGGGAAAAAAAAACAACACCCAACAACCAGAACTAAGATCTCTAGTTGGAGTTCAGGTGGCTGCAGTTTAAGTTACCTCTAACAGTTTGGCTGCTGATTGCTACTATTCATGAAAAGTGGCTTTGTTTTAGTTCTGAAAGATCCCAGAGCAGCTGCTCTGCCTTGAGTTTTCTTCTCTGAATCGCTAAAATATTCTCTTTTTTGATTTTCTCTCTTGACCCTCTCCTCCCACTCACCTCTTTCAACATGTATTTAGCTACATTCAAAGGGATGGCGAGGAAGTCGTTTTCTGTCCGTGTTTCATATGGCCACAGCACTACTGCAAAGTGCCTTGCTTAGATTTTGGGAGGAGTCGGCTGATGGAGGAAGGTTAGTTGGCTGAAGGCTAGATAATGTGCCAGCATTGCTAGCAGGGTACAAGGAGCAACTCAAAGGCGAAGTGACAATTTTATCTGACTTTTTTTCAATTCATCGCATGCGGTTCTGGATACCCCGGTCCTGTTAAACAATCATACGGCAATCAGCTTGGATTCTTTCCCTGACAGGTGAATGTCAGACTGAGCCTGTTTCAAATGCAAAGGACGCTGCTGTGATCTGTGCTTTTGTTGTCCTGAGGTGTGCAGTGGGGCACAGCACTTGTGACTGCACCCTGTCCTATCTCGGCAGCTCAAAGGGGAGCAGAACTGCACGGATGCAGCTGTCCCCTCTGTTACCTTTGTAGCCCATTACCTACCGTGTGGGCTCCTCAGCCTGGTGCCCTTTGCAGCTGCTGCTGACCTCAACTTTTAAAATTAGCTCTGACATGGTCTCTGGTTAGGCAATGCACTGCTGGGATGATTTATAAAGCCTGACATTTTACAGGACTCTCCCTGTACTATATTTCCATGCTTGAGTTAGGGATGATCATTGTGCTGGGCCTCAGCAGTTGAGCTGATAAGGTCTTCCTCAAGAATGACACCCCCCCCTTTTTTTTCCTAACCATATTCCCTTTTTAGTCTGAAACAACTAAAATCTGTTGACCTTCAAGTTACAGTGATGCTTATCTATTCATTGAGAAGGGAAGAGCTTGATTACAGTTAGGATCCTGGTTGCTTGGACTGGTATTTAAGGCTACATTTCTTTCTTCTTCCTGATTTTTAAGAGACTGTTAATTTTACTGTTATTTGTAATCCTTGATTGAAGTTTTAGTATAGTCCTAGATCAATAGAGATGGGCTTTCAAATCGACAGTGTAAATTATAAATCCTGCGTTAACAATATGTTAACTAACTCTGCTGTAGGAAAATACCAGTTAGTTTCGCTGCCATTTAAAGGCATTCTTATTTTGGCCGTTGAATCCCATCTATCTAAATCCCATGTATATTTTAAATCAGAGGTACTTTGCAGAGCTTAGCAATAGTAGCAATAGTAACATTAATCGCTCACATAGTGCTGACAATATGTAATGATTTGAGTAGTGCATCTTTTGATGCTGTATAGTGTTAACGATAGCAATGATAAGCTTTGCAGTTGACCACATCATTTGCCTTGAAGGATCATTTCAGGTAACAAAAAACAGAGATTTGTTGTGCAAGAACTGGTTGTTCACACACAGAAGCACTGTTTTTCTTCCCAATAGAGAAGTTATTTATTGTCAGGACACCAGCAGTTTCTCCTGTCACAAGGATATGTTGTTGATAACGCCTGTAGAAAGCCTCATATTTCTAGACACATACTGTGAATAATCAAAATCTGAGAAACAACTTTATTCTGAGCTAGGAAAAATTACAATGGGAAATATAAATGCAACTGCCTGTGTAATGCTCTGGGTTCATCGCTTCCAAACATTTTAAGATCTCTTCTTTTTGCCTTCATTTTCATTTGCATCCTGTCACTGGATTGCCTATAAGCTGTCAGGTAAACTTGCTGCCTAAAATGTTGATAATAGGATTAAAATTACTGATATTTTGATATGCCCCATTTTGTGCTTTCTGATTGTATACTGTGCTACCAACACAAAGGTTTCTGCTTAATTATAAGCTAAGCACTAAGTGACATATGCTGGCAAGATACGTGTTCCATAGTTTTTCATGATTATGTATCTTGTGTGTTCTTTTAAAGCCTCTCATACTACCAGTGCGTTTTCTGAGTAACTGTAATGTTGCTTTAGGAATACCCTTACAGCTGTTCAGAATTGATCAAAAAACTCTCCACCCACCAGCATTAGCTTATGACTGAGCCTGGTTAATAGATTGGCTCTGATCTCAAGTAGCTACCATTAGATGGAATATCTGGAATATTGTTAAGTAATCTGAACTGGAAAATTAAAGAGAGTTTGCAGCTGTGTGATAGAGATCAGAAAGACGGTTATTATAAGAATCCTGTTCTGCTCATATTGCTGCAGGAAATGGTCCTGGCTCTTCTATAGCAATATGCTTTATGAAACACCCTTAGAAACAATCAGTTCTCCCCAGCATCAGCACTGCTACTTAGGGGTTAAAATCAATAGGAGCTTACTGGCTAGAATCCAGTTTCTATGCATTGCTCTGGAAAATGGAAGGGCTAGACTTTTTATCAGATTAAGCTGAGTTCAAGTAGATTGAGGCTTAAGGGTTCTTCCATCAGAACGTAAAATATTAAAGATAGGCAATTTTACCTTGTTCTTGTATTATTTCATTTCTATTTTCCTGACTCAATATTAAGCTGAATTCTAAGAATTCCTGTTGTTTACTGCACTTGCACTCCAATTTAGCCAAGAGAATACTGAGAATGTAACATGTTTCTGTGTCTGCCTAAAGGCCAGATTTCATTTGGTACTTTTTATTTGTTTTCATTGCTAGAACACGGGCATTCATATTTATGACCGTTTTGTTTTTCAGCACCTCCCAGATGGCTCTGCCCCAAGTGCACACGCTGAATTTTATCTTCTGCCGGATCCTTATGAGGTCAGTCGAAGGAAAACAAGAACAGCTCCAAAAAGCTCTGACCCTACTTACAATGAAATCGTGAGTACCATTCACTTTCTTCCAGCATTTCTTACTTGTCTGATTTTCTTTGCCCGCTCTTGAAATAAAATAACAATACAGCATTTAGAGCTGTTACCATGAGTACGATCAAAAAGAAGGAACATATCATAAGCTGAACAACAAATGGGGACAGTCTTCTGCTTTGCATCTTTCTCAGAAGTGAAACAGTGTCTTGATGTCTCTCTCTTCAGGAAAGCAGTTGGATTATTCACACTGCTCTATCTTACACCATAACCACAGTTACATGTTAGCCAAATGAGACCAAGCATCATTGCACCAAAACCTAGGCTATTCTGAATGCAGATTTTTACAGTACCATGAAAAGTACTAATTGAACGGATGCTGTTATTCAAATTCACATTTGAAAATAGACAACCAAATTGGTTGTCACTGTCCTAAATGATAACACAATAATAAATAGCCCAGTTCTTTTTAGGTCAAAATGCCAGCAGTTCACAGCCATATATAATTATTTCACACACCACTGAAGTGCTCGCGCCTCTGGGGTGAAAAGAAACATTTGTATGGAGAAACATTTACGACAGAATGGGAAGTGGCATAACTATATTCTTTTGTAAGGGCAGATGAGATTGAAACAGTAGGTGGGATTGGAGATTATAATTATTACATATAACAAATCTCCTAAAGATCTCAAAGCAATTTACAAATGCACTTTGAGCAGGCTTTAAAGTAGAAGGCCTGGAAAATATTACCACTCCACCCTGTTTCATAGATAAGATATGATGAAGCTTAAGTCAGTCAGCTGAGACCGAGAGTCCTTATCTCCCAGTTTCCCAGTCCTGGAGTTTTAATATTTTTCTTTTTCTTTTCCCACATCTATTTGATTACAAAAGTTACCTACTTACACTGATGACTTCCAGCGCTTCTGTAAGTAGGCTCCTCGAGTAGTATTGCTGCTAACAGCTGAGGCAGGTTTCCCTCCCTATGGTTCTGCAGTGGAATGACAGGGAACTAGGCTTTATTTTTTTGTTATGTTCTTTCCTTTTTTTGCAATCAAAGAGACAGTGGAATGAGTCTAATTGCCCTGTCTAAAGAAATTCCTTTACATTTGAAGGATATTTAAAGCAAAGAAATACAATATGATTATATAATAACATTCATTGTAAAATATCCAAAATGGACTACAGGCAAGAACCAGCCAGCAACACTGGAAGACAATTATCTTTCTAATCATTATTAGATCAAGTTGAATGCAAGAAAATCCAAAATCCTGTCTGCAGTCAGACAGTAGTCACTGGGAGGAGATTTAATTGTGGTTAAGGAACATTCCACTGCTGTTAAGAGAAATTCCATGAAAACTTTCATATCCTTTGCTCAAAACTTAGCCTTCTTCACAGATGCTCAATCTTTTTCACCAGGAACTGCTAATCGCAGTGGGGACATATGGTTCCATTGAACTTGGACATTTCAAACCCGATGCTTGTGCTGTTAGCAGCTCTGTTCTTCCATATGTGATATCATTCTGTATGCATTTTCTATCCAAGGCTGGTAGACTAAGGCAGAAGCCGCCCCAGGGAAGAAAAACTACTAAAAATATGTCAGCTGTCTTTTAAGTTAGTTACTGTCCAAAATGCTGTGTACAGAAATGTACTAGCCTTTTTTATGAGTTCATAAGTTTTTATTAAAGCCAAATGGCTGGAAGGAAGGTGTATATTAATTTCTCTCTGTGTTCRAGACTGAGAAAATTCTGAAATGTGTTTCTCTTGGGTATTTTTGGTTTTAGTTTTATACTTTTATTGCTTATGACTGCCTACAGCAAATTATCAGCCTTGCAAAAGTGCATTTTATTTTTGATTTTTACTCATGTGTGTGAGAGTAAAGACGTGAAAGTCCAGGAGGGCTGACAATAGAATGAACTATGCCAARTGTTTTGGAGTTGCTCTTAACAAGCACTCCTTTTTTCTCTTGTTCCTTTATTTGGATTTTGGAGTTTGTTGCATTCACACTGGTATAACATTGCATTAAAAAATGATGGTTGAGAAGGAGAAAGAACACAGAAAGATGGAATGCAGTGTAAAGAGAAAAAGAATAACATACCTGCTTATAGACCACTGTTAGGAACAAATAAGACTTACTTGGGAGGTTCCAGAGTAGTTTAGTGAAAAYTAAGACAGTAAAAAAATTGAAAATAAATCTGAATGATTTAAGTTTAAACTCTTGCCAAGAAAAGTCGCAATGACCAGAACCAACTGCACTGGGGTCTTGCTCATACGTGTAGCATTTGCCCTGAGACACGCTTCAAGGTCTCAGTTGTCCTCAGTTTGTCTCTTGAGTGCCTGCCTGTATGCGCACCCACGAAATGAGCAAACCTCCAAGACAAAGCAGAGTGCGCGTTGCMATAATGAAGCCAGAATGAGAGGCAGCTCTCGCCATCCTGCCCTTGGGGTCCGGCCAAATGTGAGCAAATATACCTGGGCCATATCAGTCTGTTGGTGTTATTGCAGTTGCCCTTGGAGCAGAGGGGACACTGACCTGCAACAACCGGAATAGCTCAAGCAAGCCTGATGGAGGGGGAGGAGGGGAGCTGCACCAGGAGCCACAGCCGCTCCCTCCAGCACCGTGCATCAAAGCTAATTTGGACRATTAAGAGCAAATCTAGGAACTGTGCCATGGCTACCTGAGGAGAAGCAACTGTCCCGCATTTGCGATTAAAATGTCATTAGACTCCTGTAGGTCAACAGTGCTTCTCTTTTTGGAGCCAGGAATACTTGAATTCCAGCCCTAACTGTCCCACTGATTTGCTGCATGGCCATGTATAACTCACCTCCATTTGATCTAGCTGTATAAATGGGAGGCAAATATTCTTACTACACAATCATTTCAGGATTTAACTGTTCTGATTATGAAATTCCGGCAGGTGGCATTTGTTTTATCCACATACTACTTCAGCTATCTCCAGACCTTTCCTCTGTCCCTGCATCCTGATGATATATACCTTGCTCCAGCTGAATTTGCAATACCATTTTAGAAACAGTTCATTGGGGTAATTTGAAAACCACCCACCCTGCACTGTAAGGTCTGTCGTTGCTCAAAGCGTAAAGCCTCTTTTTGTCCAAAGATTGAAAGTTGTCCATTACCCCAGTTCACGCCTGTTGTGATCCACCGTACTGAACGTTTCTTAGCTCTTACAGCTTACATGTACACTTTTTGGTGGTTTAAAGCAACAGCTGAAGGTGATATCTTTAATATACTGGCAAAGAAATAAGGCACCTTTCTACGGTAACATTAGTATCACTTCAGTAATCAAATCATAGATTTATTCTAAATTATATWATCGCTTACTGTACTTGTCCTTGCTTTTCAGATTTTCTTCATCATTTTACTTTGATTTTGGTGGGCAGATGCCCTTGGGGGACAGAGAAGCTGGAATTTTTAATTCACATACATACTTGGTGAAATAGGCACAGTAAACATCAAAACCCAAAAGCACCAGGCACAACTTTCATGACAGCTGTTCCAAACTATGATTTCCAAAGGTTTCTAAATGGAAAAGGAAATGTTGCTCCCTGGTAAGACCTTTCTAGTAATAGCCAGTTAGGAAGAGTGAGGGGGGCGGTTTTTCTTTCCCCCACAACCTGTGGCAATGGCCGTTCCTCCCCACAGCACCGACTACCTCCCTACACCAGAGAGCTTGGTGTCCTGTCTGCTGGTGCTTGCTACCAGAGTAGCCTGATGTCGTGTCTGTTTGGTGCTCGCTGAGACATCCCTGCAGCTTGCAGTGCAGATAAAGTCACTCTGTGGTTCCACAGGGGCAGCCGAGGCCAGCTAGGGTGTCTGGGAGAACCAACAATTTTGTGCCTCCTGGGTCCACCCGTGAAGTTCAGAACCACCTTTCTGTTGCCACTCGGCGTGAGGAACGTTGCTGGGGCTGAGCCTTTATAAACTCTATCCCTGTCTGAAGGATGTCTCCCATGGCTGTTTCTGCTTCTTATAATTGGAGGTACAGAGAGGACCCAGCAGCCCAGCCCACAGAGATCCAAGCTAGAGGGGGCTCGGTCTGACTTTTCTTTTCCTCAGCGGTGCCATGTATACATATGGCATGCAAACAGACTGCATTCAGATTGCACAGTAAATCCAAGCAGGTTGCATGGCAAACTCCTTTTAGGCAGTTTCACTTTCCCATTCTCCTGAAGTGACAGTATGCCACTGCGTTTGCTTTTTAAACTGCACAGAGAGATTAAAATTTAAAGCATTTTCCATTGCAACTAAAATAGCAAAAATATTTCCAGCCATAGAAATTTTAGATTAAATGTACTTCTCTTAACAAAGCTTACCTTTCAGGCCTGAACCTAGCTAAGAGCATGCGTTCACATTTTATCAACCCACATGCAGTTCATTCAGCAGTTTTTGATTAATGCAGAGACTGAAACATAGGAGTCTGTTCTGAATGCAGCTCATTCTTGTTAGCCTATCACTCCCGACTGTGTTTTTTAAAATTCAGAAAATACACCATTAACATTTCATAATTAACCTCAGTGTAATTTCAAGGATAGTTTAAAAACTATAGGCCTTAGTAATTTTCTAAAGAGATGCTAAGCAAGCTGTATCACTTAATTTGAGAAGTATTAACAGCACTTCTTGAGTAACAGAAACATCCAAATTTAGTAAGTTCCACTTGCTAAATTGGGTCCAATCTCAGAGATGTTCCACATCTACAACTTCTACTGAGTGGGCTGAACTTTCTGTCATGTTTCATGTTTGATGATTCCATTAAAAAATGCAAGTCTTTTTATAATGGGCACATTTGGCTACAGTTAGCATCCAGAATCATGCATAAAGTTATTTGTATTGAAATAGTAAATTTTATACAGACAATTTCCAAAGGAAAATTATTATCTCTTTTATGATGTGGGTTTGTTGGATCTAGAACAGTTACAAAATTTTATGGAAGTCTTGGTTAGAAGAAAATTTGGTTTTGCTTTGGCTTGATCTTTTTTAATTCTGGTCTGTAGCACACAATTTAATCACAAGTACAGTACTGAGAAAAAATTCTGAGGTACTGTGCTTTGATGTGATACACCTTTATGAGACATATCAATGCAACATAAAGTTGCTTTAAGGCACTACTAAGCAACTTGTAACAAGTAGAATATCCATAGGTTAAAAAAATTGACATCAAAACTGTTTTCCTGTTTTTTTCTGATTTTTGCAGAAGAGCAATACCATTTATCAAAGCATCTGCTATGGAAACATATTTCAAAATTATAATAATCTACACTTTTACAGAATTACCTATTTTACATTTTCATGCTGCTGTCCATGATGAGTACCCTCCATTTGAATCTCTCCTCCAGAAAATCAACCGTATTGTCATTCCCTGGTGAACTTCATGGAGAATCTGATATTTCTTCACATTTGAGTTCAAAACTGTGCTTAAGTTAGAGTTTCAATTTTCACAGGGAAAATTATGTATACCTATTTTTTTCTCAAGCATTGCGCAGCATAGGTTTCAAATTTATTTACAAATGCTTGGTAATCAGATTTCACATGCCTAAGCTGGCAGAATCTCTTTGATATAAACGACATAAGGTCAAATAGATTTCTGAGGTAAATTCACTAAGTTGAGTGAATTTGCCACATGGTTAGTAGTTTATAATTCTGGAGGGCAGTTTAAAGCAATTATTACAAAGTTGTAATCATCATCTTGAATGTGGTATTGAAGTAAGTTTTTGCCTGTCAAATAGATTCACAAATTCATATGTTTTTTTCTGTTTCACTATGTGTTATTTCAGGTTGTGTATGACAAAGTCATGGAGCTCAAAGGCCATATACTGAAGCTTGTTGTGAAAAGCAAAGGAATATTTGTGGGAGCTGTTAACATTCAACTGAGCAGTGTCCAGTTAAATGAAGAAAAGTGGTATCCACTGGGAAACAGTGTAATTTAAATGTTGTCTAAGATAATTCAATTATTTATCCACTAATGTTTCTTCATCCCATTTCGCACGGTACATTTTGTCTCAGTTGCCCTTGAGAATATGCAGTCATCTGCTGATCACATACTTTAACATTTCTAATCATAAGGCTATTGTTTTAAAATCGCTACCATCTTCCTGCAACTGATTCCTGTCAGTGTGAGTTTAAGAAATCACATGCTAAGAACTTGTAGCAGCATGCAGGAAATTCTTGTAACAGCAATAAAGATTTTTCTTTTCTTCGTATTAAATAGTACTGTAAAAATACTAAATTCTGTAGATATCAAAGTGTGGGGCCTAATTCTTTGCCCATTAATTCCACTGACTGTGTTGAAACAATGCTGATAATAGTATAATTTATCAGCATCTGCTATGATCCCACTGCATATGATGATTTCACCAGAGAACCATGGGATGGCTCCCCGGGTGCCAATATATTTCAGATGTCTACCAAATTTCATGTTAAATCTTACACGATCAATACATTCTTTTAAAAAAAAAGAACTTAAAAGCTTTGCACTTTACACATTTTGTGCAGTATGTTGGTGTGCTTTTAACTTTTGATATAATGTAACATTCAATCCAGGATATTCGTCAATAAGATATGTCACTGTTTCTTTCATTCTGACATCCAAGAAGCAGCTCTAACTGGTCATTTTTGAGAAGAAAGGAGGAGGGAGAAGCTAATATTCACGAATAAATAAAACATACAGAATGTGAGCTTTCAGTGTGGTATTTATTTAAGATCATGCTATAAGGAATCTTTGTTCACTAGTCTTACCGCATTGCATTCTTATGCTGCATAAGGGAATCAAGTCAATACATGCATTGACCTCAGGGCTATAAAATGTATATATACATATTAAACAATGAACGTGAGTGGTTCCTTTGAGTTCACTGAGGCTAATTATGGGCTCTGTTCTTCAAAGCATTTTTACCTAAATTGAGGAAGCACTTAAGCACATCTTTAAACATTTAGCATGTGAGCAGCCATAATGAACTGTCCATTATTGCCAGCCTCTTACACACACACAGCTGACCATGTATATTTACCTTTCCAGGACGAAGGGAACATTTTTAAGGCACAGGAGACATGTTGATTTGTGGTCTGATCTGCTGCAAAATTTTAAGTTACCATATAGAGAGTAGGTCTGACATTTGTCCTACCAGGTGGAAAAGTGGTCAACAGAGGGATAATAATGCCAGAAGCTGAAGATAATTGCCTTCTTCTCCCAAAGGACACTCACAGATCAGTGTTCAGAAGGTAATATTGTATAAAGCTCCTGAAGTGGGACTAGGAGTGTTATTTAGGAAACTAAATAAGCTGGAGTTTTTCTCAGCATCAAACCAATTGACTATCACTTGGTCAGTTTTTATCTGAGAATAGATACACCAGATTGCCTGGGGAAATTAAACTCCTCCTCAGTAAGGGGAGGTGGGGGGAACTCTGCTTGAATATTAATATTATTAGTATTCTTCAGAGCTGAAAAAAGCTATAAAATATTTACCACATGAAAGGGATATTGGCTAGCATACAGATATGATCACTACAAAGATCAGTAAGTCTAACATTTTAGATTATAGGCTCTCCTGGGTAAAGAATCAAGTGACTTGTCACTCAAGCACAGAAAACACATTGAGGCCAGCTTACAATGTTATCAAATTACCTGACCTTACAGTTCAATATTGATTTTAGATTCTTAGTCTACTGTCTTGGTTTCCTTATTATAACTATAATGCAATTTTCTAATAGTGTTATTTCCTGTGACATTTTCTAATCATTGTTTACCGCATGCCCTGATTTTCCATCTTAGAGCAACATTAAATAAAATAGCATTAAAATGGCATTAAATAAAAAAAGCATTAAAATATTATCAGAACTGTCTGCAAACATAAGCAATACTGTTTGGTATTAAAGAAAGAAACCTATCAATATAACATCCTTTTCTAAAAAAAAAAAAAAACCACCAAACATATTTGAGTAACAAATCTGCGATTAACTGGGTAGATGTAGTCCTGTGGATGCTCAACAATACTTCAGYTTTGTAAGGTGGGAAAATTGTGTCTTACAGGCAAGATCTACACTGATAGCTATGTGTGCTGGTTTTGGCTGGGATAGAGTTAATTTTCTTCATAGTAGCAGGTGTGGGACTATGTTTTGGATTTGTGCTGAAAACAGTGTTGGTAACACAGGGATGTTTTAGTTACTGCTGAACAGCGCTTAACACAGAGCCAAGGCCTTTTCTGCTCCTCACACCACCCCACCAGCAAGTAGGCTGGGGGTGCACAAGAAGTTGGGAGGGGACACAGCTGGGACAGCTAACCCCAACTGACCACAGGGATATTCCACACCATGTGACGTCATGCTCAGCATATAAAGCTGGGGGAAGAAGGAGGAAGGGGGGACGTTTGGAGTGATGCGTTTGTCTTCCCAAGTAACCGTTAACGCGTGATGGAGCCCTGCTTTCCTGGAGATGGCTGAACACCTGCCTGCCGATGGGAAGTAGTGAATGAATTCCTTGTTTTGCTTTGCTTGCGTGCGCAGCTTTTGCTTTACTTATTAAAATACCTTTATCTCAACCCATGAGTTTTCTTGCTTTTACTCTTCTGATTCTCTTCCCTCATCCCACTGGGGGGTTGGGAGTGAGCGAGTGGCTCTGTGGTGCTTAGTTGCTGGCTGGGGTTAAACCACGACACTATGTCAGGCAAGAATTTGTCCTCAGAGATCTTAAATCACACAATCAACCCTTGCCTTTTTTAAAATTCTTCTAGTCCACCTCAAAGCATTGTGCTTCCTATTTCCTGAGTTCACCGTAAGATGTATCCTGAGCTCCCTGCTGCTATGAGGAACATAGCCCTTTACAAATCACTCTGTGAATTATTTGTCTTTCTTTAGCAGCAGGAGGTTCAAGACTATTAGCATCTGAGTTTTTATCATTTTWAGAGTTGTTTTTTTTTCTCAAAACTGTTTTTCCAGGTAGCAAAATTACAGTGGACGTTAAAGAGGTAGAGCCCAATCAGAAGCTGCTRTTATAAATGTAAAGGGTACATTGTATGTGTAATTTTTCCTGTTCCTTTGGAAAGATACAATGGTAAGAAATTTTGTTCAATACGAATAAAAATGTCAATGTAACATGCTCATAATTTTGCAGTGTCAGATCATAAATATTAGAATATTATTCTCACTCAGTAATTAATCATAATTTTGAAAATAGCTGCAAATGAAATCATTATCTGAATTTAAAAAACATCCAAAAAATTTCAGTCTTTATGAATTAGTTCTAAATAATGGTAGGGCCAACGTCAGTAGCCATTACTTATTCAGGATACCATTTACTCGCACAAGAAGTCCCATTAGCTTAATAAAATCATTGGGAACGTGCCACTCTGGAAATCAGACCACTAAATTGTTGCAAGCCTAATGATGTTGCTTTATTGAGCAGCGTGTGATCCTCCAGAACAACTGCTACTGCAGAGCATTATTAATAATACCAGACATGAACAAACAGTGATGCAGGTTCGAGATTGCCACCATCTTTGGACAACAGGGGAACGTTACGGTAACCTGTAAATGTAATGACACTTTATTAGTGTATTAACCACAAATGCAAAGATTATGATGGAGTGTTTTTATGATCTACTATGCGAATAATGCATAATTTATGATTCTCTAAATAACTCTTTAAAATAAACTGAAATGATACAGAACCCAAATCCCATTTCTACTTGTTTTCTCCTCTACATATACAGTATTTCAATTCTGGCATTTTTGGACACAGAGTGAAAAACTCCAGTGTCTTTCAGGATGTGGTGTTTTTTCAAACTGAAGACTTTTAGCCTAGTGATATTTAAACATGGGGGAAGCATACACTTTAACATCCGAAGATGTTATGTGCTGCACACTTTGTTCTGATAGCAAATTAAATAGCTTGTGAATCAACAGTGATGGTGCCTCAGAGAAGAATGGTGTTGCAGCAGTAATGCACTGTCCAGCTGAGGCAGAAAAGAAGTGTAGTGTAAGATCTTCTACCGTGACATCTTAAGTTTGTTAAGGATCTCCTTTTACATATGAGTGATTCCCAGTACCAGAGATAAGGCATGCCTCAGAAACTACATGTTCATCTAGTTGTTGAAGCATTTGGAGAAGCTATAGTTCTCAACTTCAAACTTAATTAACTTACCTGCTTGAAAAACAAAACAATCCCCTCTCCAAAACCCCAAACCTGTATTGCTTTATATGACTGTAAATGTTCATTATTTCATAATATTGTTTATCAATGTCACTTTTGATTAAAAAAAATGTTCCGTGTTTTACCTATGTATATATAACTGCAGTTATGTAAATAAGTATCTGTTATGAATAAGCATCTACGTTCAGAACTGCAGTTTTCAAAATCCTTCTTTAGGTGTGTCTGGATGTGGGTGTAGTCTTTGGGACCCTCATTTATTTGGGTTTGGATTTTCTTGATTCTTTTATACGACATGAGAGTTCATCTGGCATCTAAAGTTCAGCTTCTGGGCAGCAGATATTAAAGCTGTGTCCCAGCAATATGCATTTGAGATCAGCTTTTAGAGCATGCACACAGTATGTGGAAGACTTGGTTTATTTCCTATCCAAAGATACACTTCAAGGACTAAGTCTCATTTCTAAAGACTGTGTTCTAACCCCTACCTGCAGAATATTCTACAAAGTGTCCTSAGAGAAGTAAAACTTCTTTTTTATTGAAATTGTTCCAATTTGTATGAAATAATTAACTATTCATTGATCCAGTGATAATAGCAGTAATAATTGAATTCCTGTCCTGTATTATGGCAAGAGGAAATGGCCTCAGGTTGCACCAGGGGAGGTTTAGATTAGATATTAGGAAAAATTCCTTCACCGAAAGGGTTGTCAAGGATTGGAACAGGCTGCCCAGGGAAGTGGTTGAGTCACCATCCCTGGAGGTATTTAAAAGACGTGTAGATGTGGTGCTTACGGACATGGTTTAGTAGTGGACTTGGCAGTTAGGTTGATGGTTGGACTTGATGATCTTAAAGGTCTTTTCAGCCTAAACGATTCTGTGATTCTATGATTAGTATTCTATGTGGCAGACTCATTGGGACAGGGACTGTAACCCAGGACCCTCCTCCCCTCACCTTTAACCACCCAGCTAGAGAATTATTCTCACCTTCAGCCCCTCTGAGTATACCTACTTAATCATTGCATGAAAAATCAAATACTGCTACAGGTGGGCAGCAAGCATTCTTCCCCAGTGTGAGCTACAGCTGAGTTGGGAGGCTGCTGGTGGTGAAAGGAAGGCAGTCATGATATGCATTTGAATCCTTTCAAGAGAAAATGCAGGGGAGGGTGGCAATGGCACAACTTTGTCCCACTGCCTGTCAAAGAAAAAAAAAGATGTAAGCACTGCTCAGCTTTTGGAAGCAACTTGCCCTCAGGGGACACCTCGGGGATATGAATCCTAGGGAAGGAGGGACAGTCCTGTAGTGCAGATTAAAGCAATCGGAGCTGTGAAGAGTAAGATTTAAATCCTAACTCACTCTTTATCATGGTTTAGACAGTTCTTTCCTAAGAAATCTAGACTGTTGTGACTCCCTCTATAAGACACATTATTTTCCCCTCTCACTATTTAGGGAGCTTAGGTACTTAAAACAAAACCATGGGTCTAGATCTGGAATCCAGAGATCTCAATGTTAAGCATTGCAATAAATTTTGAAATTATCTGTCAGTTCATCTCTTAGAAGCATTTTATTTATGCCTCTGGGCATCTTGATGGCATCTTACATTTTTTTACATTGTGTTAAGTGGGGKTTGGGGTAATTTGTTTGGCAGTGTTTATAGCTTTTGTACCTACACTCATTTCCTAGCATTTTGAATTACTCCACTCAAAATTCTTCCTGTAGAATCTGCATGCTCTTTTACTTTTCCAAAATATGAATCCCCCATTTGTGACTGAAATTAATCATACAGGCACATTAGAGACACACTTAAAAATTACACACAAAAAAAACCAAAAACCCAAAAAAGCAACAAAAAAACCCTGCCCAGATTGGTGGGTTTGCAAGCATATGTAAGCTTTAGTGTCTTCTATTTAAATTTGTCTCAGATATCGTGAGTTGGCAGGTTTTTTTTTTTCATTATCCTGAACTGTACAAATAAAAGGAAAGTAAAAGGTGATCAGTGTAAAAATTTACGTTGGAGAAAAGCAAGCGTGCTTTAAGAGTAAAGTCTTTGTTCTTGTGTAACTCCTCAACCTCAAATAAGAATCACAAACAGCTTTATGACTTCAGAACCTGGAAAGAAAAAGTCATTAAAAATCCTGGTAAGCTTAATAAAAAAGGCACAGTGCCCATTGCCAACTCCAACGTTTTGCCTTCACAACTTCATTCACTAATAAAAATTGGTTGTTTGTTTTGTCAGAAATAGCTTTGGAAATTCAATATAGTAAACAGCCATTTTACATAAGCCTTTCTCCTTGGCCTACTGACTTCTGTGTCTGCTCTTTATGTGCAGCTTATTAATCACGTAGGATTCCAGAAGCTATACTGGTATAATAAAAGAAACACTACCAAGAAAAATACCATAAGTATTTCACTTAACTTATATTCTTCGTTCTCCACTCTGAAAAGTTGCAGGTAAGTTACCTGAGGTTTTCGGGGGGGGGGGTTGCTTTTGTTTTAATTTGGAGTGTATTGGGTTTTGTGCCTAACAGAGTAGAAAGTGCACAAAACTGTTGCCTTTATAGTAGTTCTGATTAATCTCTCTTCCTGTTTCCTATTATAATGAGTTAAAATACCATCTGAGCAGTTTCTATCTAGAATGGAATACTGCAGTAGAAAAAATTAACTGTCATTAATATTATTTTGATTTCTACACCATAGATTTGCATTCAGAGACTACAACAACTTAAAAAAAAACAGAGAGTGCAAATTTTACCTATAGTTACACAATTCTCCTTTAGGAAATAAACATAATGCTGTACTCTATCAATACTACAGTAATGATAAAAGCCTGGAATGCTGCAGATTTTTTTTGAGCTGTTATAGGTGGCTCACATAAAAATATTACCTTTACTCAGGCTCAGCAGTGGTAAAGTGTATTGACCAAGGAATTCATTTGCAACCAGAGATATCTCATCCTCCACACAGAAGCGTATCAATGCCAGTTCTGGAACTTGGACAGTAAAAGAGAAAGTTTCATCCCATCTAGGGTTCAAAGCTAATGAAAAGAGAAAATACACAGTATCAAAATACCATTTAATTTATTCTACTTAATATCTGAATTATTGTATCTTCTATCACTAGTCTGACCTGGTAAAGATTTGTTCTTTTTCCCTAGATTTCTGTGCCCATTTAAATAAAAGATGAGACTCCCACTGACTGCAGTGACATATAGGTCACATCTTTTGTATAGATTATGGAGTTAAAACTGTCAGAGGGAAGCTCTCAGAATGAAGCAAACATAGAGAGCTTGGGACTTGCCTACAGTATGCAGACCAGCCCCTTCTAAGGATTTGTCATGTATTAGCTACATAATACTGTAAATCAAAAGCCTGAGAAAGTTGGTGTCGTCTCTTAGAAGAGAGTAAAATGGGACAGTGATAGCCAGGTTAAGAACTTCTGCTCAACTTAAATTTTCCTATAGCCATACCAGTTTCATGTTTTTGCCAAAGTTTCTCCTTTTACAGTGTTGGAAATGAGGCAGGAGCTAAAGAAATTAAGGTAGTAAAGCGATCACTTGACTAAAAATCCAAAAAGAGGATGTGAAACAGGAGGGGGGTGCTCTGTCTTGAGCAATGTTCATACAGAGAGAAAAAGAATTCAGGGACCAATTTAAAACAGCAGCCATCTACAAAAAGGAAAAAGGAAAAATGTGAGAGAGGCACAGAAGAAGGGAGATCACAGGAAACCTTTAATCTGAGACATCAAGAAGATCTATATGATAAAGGTAAGGGAGTGCTTGAAGACAACTACAAAAAGTACACACATCACCTGTCAAGCAATTAAGGGACTAGTCCTACTAGAAATTTCATATGAGCTAAGTGATGAAGTCACAGAAATTTCTTCAGAAAAAATGCCTTTAAATTTACCAATTAGTGTATTGGGTTTGGCTGGGATAGGGTTAATTTTCTTCATATCAACCCGTATGGTGCTATGTTTTGGATTGGAAATGGCTAAACATCTGCCTGCCGATGGAAGTGCTGAATGAATTYCTTATTTTGCTTTGCTTGCACACGCAGCTTTTGCATTACCTATTAAACTGTCTTTATCTCACCCTGAGTTTGCTCACTTTTGCCCTTCCGACTCTCTCCCGCATCCCACTGGGGGAGACTGAGCGAGAGGCTATGTGGGGCTGAGCTGCTGTCCAGGGCGAGCCCACAACAGTGAGTAAAGACAATGCATTCAATCTTCCTTCAGGAGAGTGCTACTAAGAGAGTTTGTGCTTCCTTAACCTACCAGCCTACAAAAATGGCACGTAGCATGAACTTCTGCTACAGATTTCATGCCAGAAGATCCTAGTCTAGAGAGAAATAATTGCAGTCTTTGTAAGTACACAACAGCTTCTTGGGATGGAAAAATGGTAATTCCTTATAAAATATTATTGTGCTTTGTTCACAGTCGAGAGAATAAGAATGATGCTCACCATTGCTTTTTATAACACTAGATTTTTTTTTCACTTGATCTTCTGGCACACCGTAAATTTCTATCTGCACTAAAGGGTCAGCTTTATTGGTCTTCGACAGGTTACTGGGTGGTAACTGATGACCACAGATGAGCTGGAAAATTAAAGTTGTAATAAATTGAAATAACTGTAAGAATGAACTTTACATAGTAGCCATATAGTAGCCATAGTAGCAAAAACTGTTCCATAAGAAACTACTATAAGCAGCATATACCAGCCATAAACTGTTATAAAAATACACATTAAACACAATGAAATTAAGAATATGGTGCTTCCCATTTAATTTAATTCTTGGCTGATTTCATAGAATCATAGAATGATTTGGGTTGGAAGGGAYCTTTAAAGGTCATCTAGTCCAACCCCCCTGCAATGAGCACGGACATCTTCAACTAGATCAGGTTGCTCAGAGCCCCATCCAACCTGACCTTCAATGTTTCCAGGGATGGGGCATCTACCACCTCTCTGGGCAACCTGTGCCAGTGTTTCACCACCACCATCATAAAAAAGAAAAAAACCTGATATCATGCTTTAAATAATAATTTTCAGATTTAAGCTTTTCTATTCAATAAGTAGCCATAAAAATTATATTTGGTCACCATGCAAAATAATAATGTTAGAGGAATCAGTCTCATGATTTTTGCATTTTCTGAGATCAAGGTCATGAACTCCTATTAAAGCTGTGGCTAGTGGACCAGTGCTAACACCCATGGTGACGTCAGCATTGTGTTACAGGGTATGTAGCAGAGTGCCGCACCTGTGTTCCTTCTTTTTCACAGTAACACATAAAAACTCTGCATTTAGTAGGCTCCCTGATGTTTTTCTCCTTAATTTAGTTAGCTACCTGGACATTTTGCCTCAGACTGTCCTGTAATCTGGCACCCAGCCTAAGAAAGGATTTATGAAAGTCACAACTTTGTCTGCTTTCTATCTATATTTCAGGACAACTAGGAGATAATAACCATCTGTACAGTAATCTGTTTTTTAGAAATCAATGTACGGAATGTATCAAGAGAGATATACAAGCCTGCAAGCCCAGGTGAAAGATATGACTCTTATGATCCAGATCTCAGGACTAAGCATCAAAACTCATGATACAGATTCTTATTCCCCTGTCAACCAYCAAAAAAATCAAACCCCACAAATTCCACATTTTACTTAGGTATTTTCTGTAACACCTTGCTGCAAGAAAAGTTCTAGCCTGAAACACTGAAGAGCAGTGGCTTAGCAAACCCTGATGCTGTCCACTTTCTTCCTAGAAAACAGCTACTACCTTCACTGGAAAGCTTTGCAAGATGCAAGCATTGATGGACTGCCCACTTAGAACCAGGGGAGGTTCTTTGACATGCCCTGAATGTCATGATGAAAATTCAGCCACACTGGCCAAGTCCTGCTTCCCACTCTTACTCCATTGCTAGACCCCAGTCTAAGTCTCCCACAGGGTGGGAAAACAGCAAGCTTTTTTCAGCACACTATGACCCAAATCCATAAATCCAATCAATTTTTGAGACCCAAAGTGAAGCAGACATACAGAGAGAGTAGTAAATAACATGGTAGGCTCAGAAGTTTCCATTTGAAATACCTTGAATATTTGTATTTCTGATTCAAAGGCTATAGGCTTCTTGTTTATGGGAATTGTGGCACATCAGGTTAAGAAGGGTATTGAATTCAGTAAAATGTGAAAAATTTACTGAAAAGTCTGTGTGATTTTTGTGTTCACTTACGTTCTTCTCTTCATTCATTCATTCATTCACAGTCAGTCTGAGAGATTTGACCCCTAAATATTCTATATCTTTGCCCTCTGTTAAGTAATTTCTCCATTCGTCAAGTTAGTAACTCTYCTTTAGCAGAAACTTTTTCCTTTGACTCCTGCTCCTGACTCTTTTTGTCTTCAACCACCATTTCCTGGTTTTTGCTGCTGACTTGATGAATGGGGCTCTCTGCACCCTACAGTCCCTCAGATGGTGGGATGCCATTGCTTCTTTGTATCCTGCACTACCCAGCCTGTCGTCTCAGTCTATGTCCTCAGTCTAAAAAGCTGCCTTTCTCTTTTCCAACTTCTTCCAAACTCAGACAGTTCTTTCCCATTGTCAATGATTTTGTCTGTCTCCTGCATTACAGTTGGGGATTTTTCCTCATCTTAATTAACTCCAGCTTTATACAAATAAGGGCTAAAATAACTGATGTATATGCATGGGTGCTTGAAATCATCCAGTAATGTCTATTCGTGATTGGTATGCTCACTGGTAGGACACTAAAATGTTCTTGATTAGGTGCATGCATTATGTAAGTATTTTATAATTTTTATTAGCTAATGTTTTATCACCACTATTTATTTCTCTAAAAGAAACAAAATAGCAATTATACACTAATTTTATGCTAATTAAATAGCATTTATGCAAGTAGCGTACTGTGTAATCAGAAATAGCACTTTTTCATTGGGAAAAGGTAGTTTTCTAACTAGTGAACAATTATAAAACACCCACTTGACCTCAAAAGAAGGGTTTTTCTAACCCATTATTTTTAAATGACATGTATTTCTAATATTTTTAAGAAGCAAATCAGATTTTAATTTGGGAGAAGTAGAAATAATTTGAAGGCTTATTGATTCATCCCCCTTTTTACACTTATTTATATCATTTTAAGATGATAAATAGTCTTTTATGTATGCATGGGAAGATAATGAAACATAATAGAAGCATAAAGCTTCCTATTGTATCTTTAAATATTTCCATTTGTTAATTAGCATTATAATAGTACGTGTGGTATTACTAATACTTAAAGAAAATAACACCAAAAGTGCACATTCGATTTCTGAGTTTTCAGAGTTCAGTCCCCACAATGGTAACTGACAAGTCCCTTATTCAGCTACACTTGTGACACAGTGCAAGTTATATTTATATTTCTGTACACAACGCCGTGAAAAATCATGTATTTCTACAAACTCTTATAACTTCTGAACTCCTACATATTTTTAGCAAACATAAGTGAACTACAGATGGGAAACCATCCAAGCAGCAGTAGATACTATATGAGAGTTTTAACAGGTTGTTAAAAAACAATATTAAACTTCCCAGCAACCAGGAATGGGGATAAAATGAGAAAACAACAACAGATAACAAATAGGTCTGAACTACAAAACATTTGTTTTCACATTTTATGGAACAAACCAACAATTAACTAAGCTTACCCTTATTGACAGAGACATTGGTTTACTGTATCTTCCCACATTGTGTGGGGTAAATGTTGAATTGTGATTTCTCAAGAATTCTGGTTTCAGAATATAGCCACAACCACCATTGTCTAGGAATTTTCCATTTAGCAATTCCATTTGTACTCCCGGTGTCTGGAAGTTTAAGGCCACTACAAAATTAAATAAATATTGATTTTAGTGAATTACAGTTGATACCATTTTATAAAACAACTCCCTGACAATAACAGTAAAACCAAAATCAAATGAGATTAAAATATGTATATCTTTGAACTCATATGTAAGATCCTGTTATTTCTTTTAAATTTAGCAGTATTCATTAATAAATGATTCACACACAAAAGAAGTGCACTATTTAGAACTGCACCACGTTTTAAGAATTACCCTACAGATCTTCTTTACACTGCAGTGTGTGTGCGTTTTCCCTTTTCTTTCTGAATTAGACCTTGGAGAATATGAAATGAGAGTTCTTTTTTCTCCATAAGGACTAAATTCGCATACTGGTTTCTCTACAACGGCAAGACCCTGCACCCTGAACCTGCTTACAAAGTTCTGGTGCAGAAGGCAAAAACATAGGATTGTAATATATGATTATGACGCAGAATTTGTCGCAAAAGCATGTCACCCAGAAGATCAAGAAGCTTTAGTTTAGAGTTAGAATATTCAGTGCAAATACATATAAGTTTATAGAAGTAGAAGTGATTTTAAAAGTGTTCTTAAATTTATGCGAGCAAACTCTCTTCAAGCTTAATCCTCCAGTACTGGCGTTTATTGTTAGTATACACCTGACAGATTTTCCTTTCCTTGGCAGCTCGAAACATTTTTGTTTTGCTACAGCAGCAATAATAAAATAACACACTTCTCATCAACAGGATATTATAATTCATGAGATAAAGCCAACATTGAAATAGACCTGTTTAATGAAACTTTCCCCTATTCCGGTACATTGGAGCTTCCTGTCACATTCAAAATAGAAAATGCACAAGTCAAATCAGCGAAGTGATAACATGACATGTGTTAAATAGAAAATGATAAAAAGTCATTTACTTGATGGCTTGGTAGGAAAAAAAAATGAAGACTTTATGCAGTACAAGTGACTCATAATAATTCAGGAAGAGGACCTTATTACATGTTCCTATGAGAAAATATAAATGTATTGAATGAACACTTGGCAGAATTCAGAAATCCTTATCTCATGTGGAAAATGCAAGAAATTTGGATCTGTTTCACTGCAAAAAATATTTGTTTCTTCACTGCTTTGATGATCCTTTAAAAAAATTCTGTAGTAAATGACACAAATGGGATCTGTAGGGTGAAGCAGCTGGTGCTACAGACCTAATGTTTGCACTACGCATGTTTTCTGTGGGGTTACTTCAGAAGAGCTCTAGCCTGGTCCCATGACCTCAATACCAATTAATGGCTGGAATACATCAAGTGCTCCCAGAGTGCATCCTCTATTTCATCTGAAAGGAATCCCATCTGTCTTAGCTAAGGTTGCTCTGCAACAGGAACCTTACCTGCAGTAAGTAGGAACAATTGGGAACCTTGCCTAAAAAACCCCCAAACAAACAAACAATCAAAACAAAACCAACAACAACAAAACACAACATGCACTTATGCTTTGAACTAAATGCTGATGTAGACGCAGGCATAGATTCTGTGTCAATATGCAAAGGAACTTTAAGCTAATTTTACCTTTGACAACAGAAATTAAACTTCAAAATGTTCACATTGCCCATTGCACACCATTACCTTTTTTAAAGAGGGTTAAGTATTCTCTTGGTATAGTTTTGGCAGTGGTTCACAATTTGTTTTTTATGACTCAACACATCATCCAGAAACAGACCCAAATGTGGTGCTATATGACCCTTGTTGTATCTTAATACATTGATTCAAGCAGTGCAATAAATGCTACGGAGCTGCAATCCAGAGGCCCCTTGAAGCCTAGGTCCTGACATGATCTGCAGATAACCCAAGATCTCTCAGTCTGTAGGTAATTCCTAGGCCATACTTTYAGAATATGTGGTTTAAGAAGTGTAACTGAAATTAGGCAAATCGAACAGTCATAGCTTCAAATAGCAGTTTCCACATGATGAAACAAATTACATGATTGCACATAATGAGACTGTTGCTAAATTTGCCAAGCTTCATAGGCTACTAAGCAGGAAAATCTGAAACAGAAACAAGCAAAGGAGAATACATTTTATCATATTTGGAAAATTACTTTTGCAACGCAAGTGAAGGGTGATGTTATTATGGGTTGATATCTTCAAACATCAACACTATATTTTTACTTAATTTAACTTTACCTTAGAATAAGTTAAAAACACACTGAACAGTAGTTTTAATTTACCTACTGATTTCCTGGTATTGTAAGTTGTAACCTGATCAAGGTAAGTGAATGTGAAATTTTGTATTATGCTCTCTGAGATGCATACCTCTACTACAACTGTTTGCAAGGTTCATAGCTGCTTGGGGCCTCCTAGGACAATGCTTTATGGTGTACTGTTGATGCACAGTTTTCCTTTTTAATCAGATGCAGTTATAACCCTTGCACTTCTTGAGAAATGGCGCAGTTCATAAATTAAAACCTATGTTTTCCATTGTCTAGCAGTGTAGTCTTAGCAACATCTTTCTGCAAGGAAGACTGAATTTCCACCCAATGTTTCATCTTAGTTCTGCTGAATTCAAGAAAGAACTGTCAATAACATGCTTTGTACTGTTGTTTTATGAACAGTAGAAATTTAATGCATGTACAAAGAGAGCTTTAAACTGCTGATTTCTTTTGGAAAGAAGCCCAAATATGCTTACTATGAAATCATCTGAATAGTACATAATCTTAACATATGGTTTTCATGGGAAAGTACAGGCACCTGAAGTTTAGCACTGTGTAAGTTAAACTTTCTTCTCAGTCCTTCCATTAAGCACCGAAAGCCTTTTAATATTGGCATCAAAATCAAAACAGCAGAGCAAAACATGGGCTTGGAGGACAACCTGAGCAAAGGAATTCCTCAGTGTGATCCCTGCATCTGAAATAGATCCAAGTCTTCCTGGAACCACGAGGCCGAATCTCCTTCAAATCAGAGTATTTAATACTCAAGTCTTCTTGCAAAGTACCAAAGCTGCCATGGCTGTCCCTGTTGGCCCTGGATGTAAATAACTTCATATAGCAAATGCAAGTTAGGAAATAGCCTAGCACCAAACAGATGAAACAATCCATAATGCACAGACAAATACAAAGGGTGTATTTCATCCCAAACCTCTGTATCACAAGCAGTTAACTGAAGTCAGTCCCACAACTAATTGCAGAACTAACCACAATCTAAGTATTCAAATACAGCACCTTCCATAAGCACTACCATTCAAGATATAATTGATTTTTAGACTGAAAGCAAAAGCTTTTGAAAACCAAAGTGAGCATTGGGGTTCTTAGATTTCTAAGTGACTATGACTTGAAGGCAGTTGAGGAAAACTGCATGTCTTTTGTCTGTGATGCTGCCTTTCAATTAATATTCCTATTGGGAATTTTAAATTGTCGTTTTTTATTTTTTATTCTTTGCTTCCTGGTTCTATTAGCTATATTACAGCCCTAATATTTAATATATTTTCTGCATTTAAAAGGGAAGATTTTAAAATGGATAAACACACATTTGTCACCAATTTTCCTTAAAATGAGTTACTTACTTAATTGTATTTTATGCCATTTAAAATCCACCTCAAAATGTCTGAATTTTATGCAATCTCCAAAAATATCATATGCAAAAAGCACTCATTGCCAATGTTCCTATCTCCATGATTTAATTCACTCATTTGAGTCTAAAGAGATATAATAGATCACACTTCTAACCCCTTGATCAATATTGTTGCCATCCTCTCAGCTCTTTCCAATTGTCTACGTTCTTAAAATAGGCCACTCACAATGAATGCAATGCATCTTCTGTGCCTTAGATATCCAAAATTTGAATTGAATTCCATACAGACTGGGAAATACTATGAAAACAGGACCATATCCTAATGATCTGGCATATTTTGTCATTGGTTATGAGATGATCTATGTGAGTGGATTTGAAGGCACTGCCTTCATTCCACATTAGCGCTCCCAGCTGGGTGTTGACTGTCTGTTGACTTTCTTCTCACATGCAGGTCACAGCTGCACCCAATCCGTCACTGCCCAAATTTACAGAAATATTTTCAGAAGTCCTTACATGACTGGGTAGTCCACATTACTTTTTTCTAAAGGATGTAGCTGGCTTTTAAAAAATTTCATCCACAGTCTGAATAAAGGCATGCTAACTGAGTATGAGTTGACTCAAAATGTGAATGAAAAGGGAGGATATTCAGTCATCAGATTACGTTGAAACCAACTGAAGAGATCTGAAGGAAGGATGAACTGTAACATGATGACAAATTGTCACCTGTTACATATACCAGGAAGCAAGCATTCATTTAACAGAAGCAGCATACACAGCAGGAGGATTTCTTATCATTAGTAAACAAATTCTATCAAACTAAAATATGATAATACCTTCATCACCTGAATGATAAGTGTAACACTAATTTCTAAGCCCTGTGCAAACATTAACTATCACAATATCCTCAAGTACAAATAATATTTCCCTTTTAGTATATTGAAAATATTATTCAATCTAATATGTAGTCTGATGGAGTTTGCATAAGAGAAATCCAATGCATACTATTGTACCCTGTAAACCCTTCTCACTAAGAGCAGGTGTAAGGAAGATAATGTGCTCTATCACCAAGTGGTCAGAACATGTAACCTGGAAAAATGGTGGAACACGGTGGTTTTTAAACACCTTTTTCATCTGGGTCTATCCGAGAAACTAGAAAGACTTTCAGCATGATTAAGACTCTCTGCCAAATTACAGCAGCTGCCTCAGGCTGCTATGAGCCTGAGCATTACTTGCTGTTCTGGTCCTGTCTTGACATGTCAAGATCCCCACTGCCATCTCTGGGTGCTTGTTAATTCAGGCTTGTGGACATACTGTCCAAAGTCAGTCTTGTAAGTGTCCTCCGCATCCCCTTTGCCCTGGGCTTTATGAGTTTTTTAAATCTTTATGCAGCTTTAGCCCTCTTGCCAGTGAATAGGTGAGATCCCACCCAAACTTTATGAACAAGGACTTATATCTACCAGGAAAAAAAAAAATATAGAGTGATTGGTTCCCTTACAACACACAGCAGACTTAACTTGTTGGTATAAWTTTTGGCATACAAACTGTCTCTCATCTCTTTGACAAAAAAATTTCGTCAAACTGTATGTATTTTTTTCCTCTTCTTGCAGAATAAAATGGGGCTTTAGCTATTCAGACTCCAAATTTTATTATGCTTAATTATATTTTCTGGCTTTGCTTATCACTGATGCATTTTGAAATGGATTCTCTTATTCTACAGAAACTTAATTTATGAATGACTTACAACATGAGGTATTCTGCTGTAGTAAGAGGGACAACTATTCTGAGAACTGAGTAACATGCATAACTGTCTGACACATCATGCTCAGCGTGTGCAAACAGTCAGTTTGCCCTTATTGTCTTTGGGCCAATTCAATACTGTTGCTCTAAAGACTCTGTCATTAAAAATGTTAAGAATTCAGTCATTCTAATGTTCATAATTGCTGACATTGTTCCTACTTAATTACAAGTAGCTCTACTGGAAAAAAAGATGTCAGGTGATTAAAAATCATCCATTGTCCAAGTATATCTGCAACTGGTTTCAATTAGGGATCCT
The DNA here is from genome assembly GCA_035582835.1 of Phoebastria nigripes. Lineage (NCBI taxonomy): Eukaryota > Metazoa > Chordata > Aves > Procellariiformes > Diomedeidae > Phoebastria > Phoebastria nigripes. Next base: position 302,144 of record JAYKAV010003032.1, read on the forward strand.
CTCTTGTGAGGTTCTCATGGGAAAAGTACCTAAAGCCTTTCTGATAAACTATCAAATCTAAAATCTAAATTGATTTTTGCTATTTAATTAATGTGTCGGTCTGAAAGTTACACTTCAGTGTAAGTCTGAGCATCTTTTGGTTGTCATTTCACTTATTTCACACCTGAAACAGATACTTTTCCAAAATAATTTTTAAAATTTGTTTTCCTTGTGCTTCTTGGCAGAACAGTGTATATTATCAGCTTCCCTTTCCTGTTTTAGTCTGGGTCTCTAGCACAAGGTTTACAACAAGGTCAGCAAGGAGTTCAGAGACAATTGCGTCCCTGCAATTTTTTCTGTCTTTCTTTAAAATTGACTAGATTTCAGATAAATTATTCAGTATTCTATTAGTTGTCTGTAGTTGTGGATTTAGTGAAGATAGCTGGAAAAATTAACGATAAAATGAAATTTCTGTGTTTCTTTGTGTTTAAGTGAAATTCCAGTATCAATTACACACACCAAAAAAACCTGCCTAAAAAGAAGCAGGCTCCAGAGTATCCCAAGAGCTTTGTCATAAACTTGGCAGTTAGAGACGTTCCTGCAAGAGAAACATGAAACCTTTATTCAAAACACCTCCCAGCCCTTGGAACCATTCCAAAGGAAAGGTGAGTGTATTTAGGTAGCTTCATATATCAGGGTGATAATGTCCCACCTAACTTGTAGATGTCTACACATGCGTTAGCTGCCGCACTACAGCTAGTGAGGATCTAATCAATGAAGTTTAAGGGACAACATAACCAAAAATGGGTCCATACTTTAAGTATGAGATTAATCATATCCCTGGAGTCTGCAATTCTAATAGCTGTCCCATTGGGCTGGGGACTTATGGGAGCAAACAGTAAGAGGTGAAGCAACCCTTTTTTGGGGTTCCATAAAACATGATGGCCATGTGGCCTATTACAGCTGTGGATTTTTTTCCAACTACATGACTTTGTTAATAATAAACACACTTCTTTGGCATCTGAGTATTATCTTTCCATAACACACTATTCAACAGTATTTAGTAAGATTTATGTCAGTTGTGCAAGATCTAGTTTTCACTTCCTAAAGATGAATTTTTGGACTGTTAAAACCATATTAGGAAGACAGTAATAATATAGGTATTGACCCCCGTGCCTTTTCTGCAGCTGACCTATGATGACTAGTCCTGTCCTTGAAACCTCAACAAGAGGGAGTGGCCAACCAAGAGGTACTTTTCTATGCCTTCTCATTTCATTCTTCCAGGGCATTGCTTGGCTTGGGAGCTAGCAGTAAATGTTTCCTGTCTTTCTTATAGCACATTCTCCATGAGTCAGTTGTGGGATAAGGCCACAGCAAGCCCAAACAAAGAATGAGCGCTAGACTGGAAGGRTAGCTGTACAGAACAGCCTGGCCATGTTTTTGCCATGAGGTGTATGACATGTCAGACTCATCCCCTGCCTTTGAGCAGAAGGGGTATTTCAGTTTGGGACAAAATCTGGAGCCCATTTTGGAAAGACAGCTGAAGCTCTGTTTAATGGCTGGAGACTAACTATTAGGCTTTTAGATGCAGAATGAACAAAGATGAAATGCTGTGATGTATCTGTCTTTTCCACGTCATAGGCAATATTTAGAGTTAAGTTAACTGTAAGGTTTTAAGGATCACAATGTTAGATTAAGAGTACTCACTTATCTAACTGCAATAATGTATACTGCAAAGAGCTTTGAGGTATTCTAATAACCTAACCAGGCATAAAAATAAAAGCATTAAAGCATGTCACTTCACAAATTTCACCAGAAATTCAAGCAACAGCAATTCAAAGCTATAATGTAATGAATACTCTCAGTTTGTTTCAGATGTCGCATTAGCTGTTGAAAAAAGCCACGTCATAGAAAATGCTTGCTTTACACTTTTGCTGTGTTATAAAAAAAAAAATCCAGTAAAAATAATAACCAAGAGTATAAAATTATCATGCTGAAAAACTAATTAGATCTATAAGAAAAAGTAGTACTCCACCATATTTAATAGAAGAGCCTGTGTTGTTCCTAAAATTCAATTTCATTATTTCATAAATTCCTTTACTAAATTTGACACTCCATCACATATTCTAAAATGTATAGTGTTCAGTAAGATTGTGAGAATATCTAAACTTCCCATGATCAAACATAATCTGTTTATTTGGGGGGGGTGGAAATTCAGTCCTGTTGTCTCCAGTTTTGCCATTTGTCCAAAAAGAAAAGAAAATACAGTTTCACAGAAAACGTACAACAACCAAAAATTCCAAAGTAAATTTGTGATCCTGTGCCCTCTTTTTCTTTATGAGGCTTTCCAAAGTCTGCCTGTTCTTTAAGTTTTTGCTCACTTAGAACCCAAGCAAGGTCAGACTTGACAGTCATTTTAAGTTGCACAGGTAAGGCATACCAAGATCTAAATAAGTGGGTTTCTTTTCCCTAGGTAGCTTCAGAGGTTAAAATCAGAACTAGTTAGAGAACTATCACTCATCTTCTTATGCATTTTTTTTTTGTCATATTATTGCACACAACATTTAGCCACAAAACAGATGTGACAAAATTGCCAAGCTGCATTTTGATGTCACAGGCCAAAACAAAACCTACGGTAAGAAAAAATCCATCATACAAGTAACTGAACCTTCACAGTAACATATAAATGTTTATGAGTGCTCCAGAAAACATACGCTCTATATAGCCTCTTCTAAAACAAAATTCTGTACCTGCCATACCATGGCTTTTTCCTATAACTTATGACATGTTTTGGTCATTCCTGTAGATTGTTTTGATACATGGATAATGTTTTCCACTGCATGCAAAGGACGTATTCAAAAGGATATTTAAGTCTTTCTATTTTTATTTTCACTGAGGTTTTCTTTTGGTTTGTTTTTTTGCTCTGTTTTTCTCAGTCAATATAATACAACTGATATCTGTTTATTTAAATAACTGTCCTGAATTTTCTTTCCCTGCATAAATCTTTACATTCCATTTTATTTACTAAATAAAAAGGAGATATGGATACGCCAAACCAGTTCTTTCCAGTGCCACACTGCAGAGGCATACTAATTTTCCCAGGCTATAAAAAGTTATTGTAGGTATTTTTCTCCCTAAGACCTCTTTGTTCACAAAACCTATCCTGTTCTTACGAGTCTCAGTTTTCAGAGAATGGATACTGAGTGCACAGTGATATCCAAAAGTGATTTTGTGGAAACTCTGTACTTTTTACTGTGGTTTTTAACTTGCCTTCCTCTGGAAATAGGTTTACACAATTACATAATTGTCGTCCTCAGCCCCAACAAATCTTACGCCTGCTGGACCGTTTCATCCTGCTTTAGCTGAGTGCCAGGCTGCTCCAAGTTAATATGTTCCAACCAATTTAGAGAAAATTGCTGGCAATGTACAGAAGAGAGCACTGTTTTGGGTCTATCACTAAGGGAAATGAAGGAATAACTCAACCCTCATCATTTACATATACAGAGGCCTGGCAGGAAGTATTATATGTAGGTTTGAACAAAACCTAATATGTTTTCTTTGCCCACCCAGAATAGTTATGGATGTTAGAGGAACTTAAAGGTGAGAAGGGTAAGCTAGCAGGCGTGGGGAGGGTGAAAGGAGCTGAGGAAGGGGAAGAAGTGACATAGGAGAAATCTGAGAGTCCCATGAACAGTTTTAGGAAAGTGGTAGAAGGGATCTGGAGGGATTACTTCTGTGCATGGGATGCAGAGTGCGATGGCAGGGAGACAGGGAGGGTATGCGGGCTATATGGACACAGGACAGACACAAAAATTTAAAAATCTCTGTTAAATCAGTGGAAGGACATCCACAGAAGATTCACTGAGTGGAGCTTTGGGAGTTGCATTGTGAAGCGCAGTTATATTTCTGCCAAACAGTTATCTAAAACAGATTAGGGAATCAAAAATAGATCTGACATGGCTTGGAAATAATATACGTGGAAAACTGCTTATGATCAGCCTATTCCCATGAGAAAAATGTTTTTTTAAATGAAGATGCAAATGATGTGACCAAGAGGGTAGGTCTGACCACTTCCTGCATAATTTTAATTCTTCCAGGAAGGAGCCCAAAGCCCCTATACAGCAAAAATCATATGCTTTGTGTACTAAAGTTTAGAATGACTTTTCATTAAAGTATACTCTGAGTCAACAGTCAATGTAGTCATTCTGAAAGACTTCAGTCCTGTTTGAGATCTAACAAATGGATATTCTTTGCAGAGATCACTGTGGAGATTTACAGGCTAGAAAGAAAACTTGTAAACTGCAGTATGATAAGCCTGAGAGAGTAATTCAATTCTAAATTAAGGACCTCTAGCCAGCGCTTCCTCTAAGCATGAAACAAACTTACTAGTTTTTAATAGCAATGTAGATACTATACAGAGAGTGCACCACCCCAGGTAAATAATCCAGCAATAGCAATGACATCAAGCTAAGTGAGGATCAACCACAAGGACAGAATATAATCAAACCAATTTCAAATGGTATGGTAATGGCGAGATACTTCCACCAATAGCCTAGCCCAAGTCCAAATCTGTACTATAAGTAAACATTTATAATGACACAGACACAAACAAAATTCAAATTAACTAGTAATTTTTTTACTGCTACTGTAAAACTGTAAAAATAGCTGTAAAACTATACCTCAATACAACAGTCAGGATGAGAAGCAGAGTTTGTAACAATGAGAGAATTATGGGGGATCTGAGTACATTTCAGGTCTTTCATGGAACAGCCAGCACTGTGTGGTCAAATTCACACAATCTCCCTAGTCATTGTTTCCCACGTTACCTCAATGTGTGGCACTGAGCATGGCATAGCTCAGGGTAGGGACAGCAAATGGTAAGAAATTTAGACTTGGGGATGTCCTCCACTGCTTGTGGTCAGGGCCACAGACATGGGAATAGCAGCAATCTCTCAGTGAAAGCTGAGGCATGATGCTCCTTCTAAGTTCTATAACTGTAGGAGAGTAGCTGGGGATACATTAGGGGGTTAAACAATAAATAATATGCATGTGCATGATTGATTGGAAATAGCACACTGTTAAAAACATTTCTGAGAAGGTAACTTGAAACAGAAGATATTTTGGGAGCTGAGAAAGGAAACAAGTGAAAAAGGAAGCCTGGAGCAAAGGTGCACATAAGCTCCAGGGCCCTACAGGCAAAGTGAAATCTGTGCCCGTCTCTGTATGAGTGTGTATTGTAATATAACAAGGTGAGACCATACCTTTCACCTCTCAAAACTGTAAGCCTACGGCAAACTGCCCTACTCACCCCACAGTCTCCCTCAGGTGGCCTTGGTATAGAATCAGAATAAAAGACAGAATATATATGTAGATGCAAAAAATATTGTTCTCTACTTTACCTAAGGCTGAAGAAGGTATAGCAGACTGACATAGAAAAATATTCTGTAACTGAGAATCTTTTAAACTGAAGAACAAAAAAGATGAAGGCAAGATTGCATCTAAAGCCATTAAAAAGGGGAAAGTGCTTACAAGTGAGAGGTTTTTCAAAGCCTGCTGAGTAGAAAAGTCATGCTTATTTTTAACAATTTCAAATTAAAAACTAACTTGAAATGAAGAGAAACAGAAGTTACTGTTATTTCATTGCTCAGGGAACTAATATGCTTTGTACTGGAAATTAACATGCTAAACTTACTTTGCATCTATACAGTCACTGGAGACTCCCAGCAGCTCCCAGCTGTACCTGGGTATTCTGCTGACCAGGAGCATTTTAGTGCTTCTTTGCAGTAGCATATCATAATCTGGGAATTCTTGGCACCAATATTAATTGTTGTGCCCACATCTCCTGCACCTGTGCCACTGCAGTTGCATAAAACCCTTGAAAACCCACACATCCTTCAGATGAGGCTTCCATTGCTGTGTAAAAATTCCTAAGTCACACATATATATCTTTCCATCACCCTTTCTAATTCAATGCTATAGGGCAACCTTAGGAAAAAGGAAATAATACAATTGTATTCCAACAATTCCCACCTTTAGCTAAACAGGCAGCTGCTTCTATTCCCTTGCTAACTACAAAGTAGCTATAAAGACTGCTAGATCTCAGCTGAAAAATATTTTTTTTTTTTTTAAAGAGAAATAATAAAGAGAAAAAAGGAAAAAAAGAAGGAAAGAAGAAGAAGAAGCTACCATACCCATTTTCTCTTATAAACATGCTCTATTAATACCTTAGCCACAGCTGACAAATAAGCAGGGAGGTTATGGAATTTGATTAATACAACATGCAAAAGAATGTAATCTATTTTCATTTTCTTGAAAGGTATATTGCAATTTTTTTTTTTGGCAGTAGAATGCTTAATGCATAGCACACTCGCATTTACCTCAAAACCTAAGGTAACATAGTTAACATAATAATTTCAGCCCAAACAGACAGGCAGTGAATATAAATCATCATTTAGACTCTCCTTACAGACACCCACAGATAAATATCATAGAATTGTTAATAAAAAAGGAGATAATATATGAACAAAAAGAAGAAAATTCTGGTTTAGTTGTTGAAAGTTGTTTATATACGTGTTTTTGCTACACTGTTTCATAAGATAAAATCATGTTTTGTTTAGTATTAGGGCTAGGAGTAATACAAAATAAGGTTCAAAACTTTAAAATGTTGTATTGTTCTTACTAGTGTTTTTCTTATTATTCAATAGAAAAAAAAAGCAGTTTAAAGGAATTAATGATTTATAATAAATTAGGATAAGATATAGCTATTTAACAGAAAGTGATATTCATAATTAGTTAGGGCCTAATTGTAACTAATTACAAAAGTAAATAGATGAAAGTAATATTCCCCTTAGTTATTCTATATCAGAATTCCTGGATTCCAGGATGTAAAATTACTAGRATATGTAGACTGAAGGAGAAGGTTAGATAACACAAAATGAAAGTGATGCCACTGAGGGAAAATATGTAATTTATATAACACAAAAAATGCTATAGGAAGGAAAAACTCTTGTATCTGTATAGTCTCTGCAAAGCCTGGAATGCAACAGTCTCTGCAGACGTACATACCCATTTGACACCCCACATTCCAGAACTCTTGAGGATTATAATTTGAAGAGTTCGTTCTTGTTCCTTTGGGGTAGATTCTTGTAATGAATCTTGAAGTATGTGAAACAAACTCTTTAGCTGAAAAACAGAATGATGAAACCTTGGTAAGAAAAACTTTATTAATAAAGAGATCCTATTTGAATAAATAATAATAAAAATATAATAATCTGATCCAGCAATTTTTTTTTTTTTTTTACACAATCAGTATATCATATTGATGTATTTATATTTTAGGACATTTCTATGCATGTTAACATTAGTATATGGGCCACTGAGATATGGCTGAAATCCTATTTAAAACCTTAAAATGTGATAGTATTTTGTGTATATTTGAATGTGAAAGTATTTCTGTCTATAGTGCAGACTTTTGTTAAAGGTTCAACAACCAAGAACCACTCCTTCATGGAAATATTCTGTTTATTCACCTCTCTGTTAGGTAAATACATGATTTTTATACTAAAGCCCACTGTGTTCTCATGGAAAATTGGAAAGACACAAAACAGGAAATTGATCAAAAAGCCCACTCATTCTTTTATAGTTCAATAGGAAAAAAAATCATCCCAAGATGATCTTAGCTTGATTGCTGTTTTGAGGTTTAAATAAAATGACTGAATAATCTCAAGACGAGTGAACAGCGCATTTCTAAAAGACACTTAATTGGTTCCTTTATAATCTTCAGAAGATGTTAACTATTCAAGTGAGTTGATTTTCTTCCTCCTAGCAGTGTTCCCTCCCATAAGGGCATAAACTAAACAGATGTGGAAAACTTCAAATGACTTCTATCTACACTATTCCTGTTTAGTAATTAAACAGAAAGTTTTACATTTCAGGATCATCACTCTGATCCTTTCCATCCTCCCCCCACCCCTTTTTTTTTTTTAATAGAACTTTTATGTTCACTAGATTGCTAGAGGGACCAGAGAAGACTCTGACTATGGACGGCTGGCAAAAGCCTACTTGTTTTGATGCTGTTCAACACCATTCACCTAACCAACCATTGAATCATCTCCACAATGTGGTGGATGGCAGCTGGGCTGGCCCTGAATGAATGGGCCTGTGGCAGCCTTCATTCTCATGGTCAGTCATCTCTGTTCTTATTACTCCCTTAAGGCTGTTGGCAGACAGCTGGAGTTAAAACAGCAGAGGCTGCACTGTATTGGCTGCACCAAATGGAGATGCTCCAACACAGAATGAGTTTTGAATAATCCAACTTGGCTGGTATGAAAGATCTGGTCCAATGGAGCAAACTGCCTGCTATGGGGTTTATTCATTCCATCAATGCGGATTCTCTTATCTGCAGTTATCATCAAAGCCACGGGTACTSTATGCCCAACTCCAGTAAGTACTACAGACCATACATGGGGGATGAAATCTATTCCACACATTTTCAAGTATTGACTGTAACTTCTAAATTATTTGATGCAGAAAACAATGGATCAAAAGGTATTTGTACATTTTGTAAACTATGTTAATATTTGTTCTTATAAAACTACAGGAAATTAAAACAAAGCTGAGTTTCAATTTTCCTCATAAAACCAACAGAAATATAAAAATGCAGTGCAAATTACAAGACCTTTCTAAAACAATGTTATAAAAACAACCAAATAAAATTGGGCAGCATGTGTTTCATAAAATTTTAACCCTTCCAATGCCTAAGCAGTGAACAATAGCAACATTGTAACTTTTATCTGATTAAATCAAAAGAAATTACCTGAATGTTTTACAAATTTTCGTGCTCGAACCTCTCCAATTGAATTATTTTCATAGCACTTCTGATTAGCTAGGGAATGTTCAAAGCTCACAAACTTCTGAGATTTGGTATAAATCACAAGGTCCGATAACGCAATGGCAATTTTTGTCTTCTTCATCTAATAATCATAATATAAAATAATGGAAGAATGAAAAAATCACAATAACATATTTCATTGTTATTATTAACAATTCAGAAGAAACTATAATTTGGGATGAATAAAGCATGGGAAAATGTGTCACAATTAATGAATATTTGAGCTTAAGATATGACTTTTGATAGTGAGATTTGATCCAGTCGGAGACAATTAAGGTTATTGTCTCTATGTTCATTATAGCAATTGTAGGGTGAATGGAGAGATGCTTCCAATGCTTCCTAGCACAGTGTTCTGTTGGACAGCTTTATCATTTCCCTGCTTCTGAGACTGGTATGTAAATTAACATAATTTTTAATGGCTCCTACCATTACTCATTTAAAATATATGTCCAACTTTATATTCCTAAATAGRTAAAGTACTAGAAAAGGTATACTGGTAGGAAGTACTTGGAAAAAAGTACTTGGGGGAAAAAAAAAAAAAAAGCAGGAGATTCTATACATCAGTAACACAAACTCAACTACAGAATGTAGAATAACAGGAGAATATTTTACCATGCCAAGCAAATCAATCATAGGTATATTCCTCCAAGCATTTCCCTGAAGTTAGGAAAATTCTGTTCTTCTTAATTAAGATGGAAAGTTCTTTGGCCAAAGTCTTTGTTTAGTGTTGCTGCATTACCAAAGCAAGCAAAAGCAAAGGCTGCTGTACATTGAAGCGACTGAAATTTTACCAGGATCTGATCTCTTAAACTGAGGTACTGTGTGACCTCTTCATTTTACCTAGCATGAACTTGTGAGCTAATCAGTGGTAATAGCCAGCAAAGAGCTGGTGGTACTAATAATGTTTACATTCCATTAAAGCTTTTGAAGGCAAATTCTCATCTGACAAAATAATAGGGATTGCCTGCTCGTGGCTCTTAAACTACGCAAAGTTCAAGTGCATTAATTATTCTGGGGCTAAGTCCCATGAGGAGCAATAGGAGTCTACTGGCACAGAACTCCTGAATAATACAACGCTCTGGATGTGGAAGGCAGTAACACAGCCAAAACCAACAGCATCACTAGGGTATCTTGGGTGTGGATTCAAATGCTCTCCCACCCTCCAACAGAGCAATGGAGTGGGACTTCAGAATAAATACTCCCACTCCAATAGAGTGGGACCCTGGAAACCATTTTCTCTTCTGCCTGTGAAACATGACCAGGCATCTGTTGTTGCTGCTGTTGATCAAGATGTATGTGGTATATGTTCTGGTCTGTAACATGATGTTACAAATATATGTGACCCTATTATCTGGAAATTTGGTCTTCCCTGTTCAAAGAGGACTCCATCCTTCCTCAGAATTATTCCTTACTATCTCTCTATATCAGATGGAAAGAAAAAGCAGCAAAGATCTTGACCTTCAATCACTTAAAGAAAAGAAACACAGAGGAAGAGACACTGCCCTGAGAGCAGAGGAAAAAAACTGCTCTGCCCCCAGAGCAAAAACACTGAGCCCTGAGGAGCATTGCCAGTCTATCTGCATTCAGATAATCAGAGCATGATGTGCAAAAGTGACTGGATACTGGGTGCTTCCTGCCTGCTGAAAAACTTGAACAAAGCAGTTTGAACCCTGATGGAGCAACAGATTTCCATGGCAGAGAATTACTATTTGGTTGAAAAAATGAGTAAGTTCAATTTGACTATTAGAAAGAAAATTACATCTAATTTTTACACTTTCTTTCAGAAATAGTATTTAATGTTAGGTCTCTACATGATAAGTGTAAAAATACCTTTTCTATTATAAGTGCTTAAAAAAGTTTTAGTGCAACCAGAACTCTACTCTAATTTCATGCTTATATCCAGAACAGAAGAAAATAGAGGAATGGGAACTCTTCAAAATTTCCATGATATACTGGGGGACTGCGGGAAGAAATAGATAAACTCTAGAAATAGATAAACTCTAGAAATAGAAAACTGTCCATCGTCATCAGGAACTGCTATGAGTGTTCTCCATGCATAGCTCCAGGAGGGTCTTGAGACCAACAAAGCAGTTGGGCAACTTTATCTTAGATCTATTGTGGTATTGAGCATCTGGGACAAGCACGAGACTTGAAAGTGAAAAATGCAGGTGAAGTTTAGGATGGGAGCACAGGGAAGGGTTGCTTTTTAGTTGGATACTAAAATATGCTCTAGTTTGGAGTGCCTTGTACGAATCAGAAAAACTTTGAAACCTTGAGCTAAAAAGTATTATTTCAAAATATATTGCTCTAAGAAATTTTAAAGCCTACCTTTTAAATTTAGTCTCTATTTTAACATAATATATTCCTTCTTTTTTTAAAAAAGCTGGTATACATCTATGTGTTTTCTAAATTCAATTGAGACAAAAGTTACCTTTGCCTTTTTCCGAGGTGAGGGTGAAGGTATACGTTCACTTTTTCTTTTTGAGGAATCACTCTTTGGGTAAAGAGGGGCTTTTTCATCAGTCTCATCTTCGTCAGATATATTTTCGAATTCAGAAATTTCTCCTGTCTCACCACGACTGTCAAAATCTCTCCTGAGCATACCTTCCTCAATTGTTCCAACTTTTTTATTTTTTATCAGAATTTTGAATTTTAATGCCTGTAGAAAAGAGGTTAAACAGTAGTAACTAGAATGACATACAGAYTAATTGTAGGTTTTCATATCTAGATATTGTTTAACCCACACTCAAAGAAGCTGTTTATTTTAAGTCTAATGAAGTGAGGTAACACAATGAAGTGAAGATAGATATTGGTGGGGCAGAAGTCAAAAGCAAGTAAAACAAACAGAATCTGGGGATCAAAGTACACAATAGAATGTGAATATCTAACTCCATGACAGGAAAAAAGGCTCTCCACCACACAGATACACAGATGCTGAAACTGTGAGCAAGATTAAGGTAGGAAGTTAAGTAAGTGGCAGAGGTGATGGCCAGGTAAGGCATAGGAAGTATATTTTTTTACTATGCATTAATTCATTTTTATATATAGACTTATAGACATGTATCTGATATTAATTTGAAATTTTTTTTAGCTATCATTGCAGCTGCTGGGAATTTGTTACCCTATTTGATTAGTGCATTTGTGCACATCTGTCTAGTGTACCAAATTAAAACTTTTGTTGTTATGTCATTATATAGTGAATCCTCATGCTGATCTTACCTAGTCAGGGAAATTAACAGAGTTTGGTAATTTGTTGCCTAAGCAGTTTCTCTATTTTTTAATGGGCATGTTTCAACTTCCATATCAAAAAATGTAGGAAAAAAATTCATTAAAGGTTACCATTTCTAATAAGATGGCTTTCATCTATGCACCTGAATCCTACTAGTATAAATTTCAGTTAGATTTATGAAATAATATTCATAGTAAAACAGCTATTATGTAGCAGACATTCATCTCTATCTCTGTACACAGGAACTGCCGGTGAGTAACAGGACTTACTTGCTTTCTTGGAGAAAGTAATCCACAAAAATATTCCTTAAGTTTCACGTGCACTAGTGAAAAGGAAGGCTATACTGCTGGGAAGGTTACAGAAACAAGGAACAAATACTTACATATTAAATAAAAGATAACTGAAATATTGTATTTTAAGGTAGCCATTAAGCAAATATGAAAAGCATGGATGATAGAAACATATATATAAAACCAAAGCTTTATAATAGAAACTAGAGCTGTAGGCAAAGAAATAGACATTCCATTTATTTACAATCTCCATTGCTGCTAATCCCCTTATCACTTCAGATCTTGTATTAGTAGTTTGTCAGTGTGCCAGTGGAATGAGATATACTATGCTTAATATCTATCAATGCCATGATAGTGTAAGATTTGATTAGTCTCTCTGCACTGATGGTTTAGAATAAGGATGCCCTTTAACATTTCCTTCATTTCTTATTGATGCACTCATTTTTTTTTCTGTGATATTTTTAGAAGAGTTTTGATGTGAGTAATGCTACTCATATTTTAGAGTGTTCTGATTTTTCCTTTGCATCTTCGTATTTCCCAACATTTAAAAGCAATTCTATCCACTTTTGGTCTTGTATTTTGTTATTCATAGGTAAGATTTAATTCTACAAATTAAAAAAAGACCTGGTATACAAGGGAAGGAAAACCTTTCTATGGATATATTACTGCCTCCTACATGTAAACTTGCTTTAAGTAAAAAAAGACCATAGTTTGTGTCATCACATAAAAATGGGCCATGATGTTTTAAGTCAGATGATAGTTTCTAAAATTCTGTTTATGAACTGTTAGCAAAGATGTAAATACCCTGAGATAGGACAAACATTATTTTTTTTTCTATAAAGATAACATTTTAAAATCACAGCTCTCTCTTCAAAAACTGTTACAGAAAATACTCTAGCAAGAAAAAATTTTGCTATTTTTTGGCCAGAAGCAGATTCCAATAATAGTTAACCCAAATCACTGAAAGTGAACCATGAACTGAAAAAGACATACCACGGATTTTAAGTCTGAGCTTCAAACAAACAGATCTTCAAAAAAACTTATGACAAATGTATGGTTACAAAATCAGTGACTATGTGAAATTCGAGTTCTTTAATTGGTAATCAGCAGTTCTAAACACATGGCATCTTTTTGTACAAACGTCTAAATCTTTTAAACAGATAATGAGCTGAAAGTCTGAACATTCACTATAACTTCTCTTTTCTAGTTTAAATATAAAATACAAAATATTTTTTAAAATACATGTTTACTATGTACTTATATATAAACTGTAAGCATACTAAAAGATTTAAATATGTAAAATATAATAGATCCTCCCTAGAGCATAATGGGACTTCAAGGCTGGCATAACCAAAAGCCTCCAAGTACAATCAATTGGAACAAATATTTAAATAATTAAATGAACAAAACTTAGTTATTGTACTAAATAGGCATTCTGGTTAACGTGATGTACAACACAAATCAGAACAGCTGAAGTGATACAAGACTCCAAGACAAAATCACAAGCACTTTGGAATGGATCAGGCAAACCCACCTACTGACCACTGCAATTAATGTAAAAAAGGACAAAATTCAGTCCTCAGAAATGTAGAGAACAAACCCTGGATTTGGGTCATGAGTATTAAAAACAGAAGAATAGGTTCCCCTATTTAAATTGAGCATGTTCTTCTCTCTTCTCCTCTCCTGACCAGATGTAGGTGCTTAGTAAGAGGAATATCAAATCCTGAAAATCTTGCTAAGTACAAGGTTAAAATGAGTTTAAAGTTTTACATAATTTTCTATATTTCAAGAATTATATTACTGTCTTAAATATTGATATAGGGTAAAGATGCAACACCTTCCGTGAAGTCTAATATGGGGGAAGCTTTTGAGGCGTTGACAAAATTTATCTTGAATGAAAGTAACAGGGCACTATTGTTAAGTACAACTGTTAAAAAAAAAACAACACCAGCATTCTTCAATGATTCAAGAAGAGAATCACGCTTAGTGAAAGTACGAATGGATGTCTTTGTGGCAACCTTATAAATCACAGTTATTGAGATATTTCAAATCAATACTACTATTAATGCYTGAGCTCTACTTAAATGGATATTAATTATATCAGGAGCACCTTTTCAGCTATCTCATAACAAGCTTTCATACGATACAGTTATCTACTGAGAAGTCCCCTACATTGAAAATTCCAGTTTTGTGTTGTACTCTGTAGTAGACACAAGGTACATGAGAGAATCTTTCTAAATGTCCTTTTATTAAAAATACAAAAAAGCAAAACATGCCTAAAGAAGGAAATTGGGAGGGGTGACACTGGCAGACTAATTTTCTGGATGAAGTGAAAACCTGACACAGTCCTGGGTAAAAGTGTATGTGTTCTAAGAAACACTCTGTCCTTAAAAACAATTTTGCAAGGTATTATTTCTCATTCGTCTACCAGAAAGAGTCCCACTCAGGAACCAAACTTCAAAGATAAAGAAAGGATCAATTTGCTAATGGCTCAGAGGCTTGACCTATTATAACTGTTGGCAGTAAGGTTAGATCCCATTGAAAAACAGGACCCTTAGCTGGCAATGCCTTGTCCTGTTTTACCTGAGGATTCCATCAGACGTAAGAGAAATATGAAAACACACATAGACTTTCCCAACCATGCAACCAAAAAGACATCTGACAGTAGTCTTGGAGAAAATTCTAGTGCAGATGATTTTGCATTTCTTAGAGACTTTTAAGGCAAAAAAATGGGGTGTAACTTATCCGCAAATATGTTGCAAATACCACTGTTAACCAACCTGCTGCTCATGGTTCAAGAATCTGCAACAGCTCAGAGTCACAGAGTAGCAAGGGCCAGCAGCTGCACAAGGTGACCCAGGAGCTGAGGCTGACAGCAGGGCAGGCGTGGGGCAATGACCTCACCAACTAGGGCAACAGTAAGACAAGTAGAGCAGGTTTGGTGATGGTAGGCAAGTTCAGGAAGCAGTCCAGTGACTGCCAGACAAGTCACAAGGCAGGTCCAAGGTCAAACCAGGAAGCCATATCATATAAGTACAGAATGGCTGAGTTTGGAAGGGACCCCCTGGAGATCATSTAGTCCAACCCCCTTGTTCAAAGCAGGGTCAATAAGAGTTAGGGCTGTGTCTAGTCAGGCTTTGAGTATCTCCAAGATGGAGACTCCATAAACTCTCTGGGCAACCTGCTCCAGTGCCTGACCACCCTCATAGTAAAAATTATTTTTCTCATGTTTAAATGGAATTTCTTGTATTTCAGTTTGTTCCCACTGCCTCTAGCTTTTTCACTGTGCACCACTGAGAAAAGCCTGAGCCCAACCTAGAGAATCCAGAAATTTTATGATAAACAATACTGATTTTCTTATTTTTAAGTTCATCACCAAGGCATGCTACATTTTCAACATGTTTCTTCTCATTTTTGTACATAATAGATGCCATAGACAGATTGAAAGGCAAAACAGTGGACTGGAAATGTTTTTGGCTTGCTAAGAAGCAAAGATATGTCTGATGCAAAGACTTGGTCAAGACATTTCCATATGTGACTTGTAGGTTAGAAAAATAGGAATGAATCTCATCACTGAAGCAACAGAATTAAATATGCTAAAGCAGTCTTGATCTTGAATTTCTGAGTGAAAATCTTCATGTCCTACTTTTTCAATAACAAGAAAATAAGACTATAAAACCCTATAAAGATATGGGAGAGGAAAATCTGGAGATGGTTAGACTGAAAATTGAATAATATAACCACAGGTTAATCAGACTGTTACCCTTTTGTCAGACGTTACAGACAGTCAGTAAGAACCTATTTGTCAGAGATTATAGACAGCCAGGTACAACCAAGTTTTGAAAGTTTCTCAGTGAGACAGGTCTTTACAGCAAAAGGAGGAAAGTGCAGTAGCAATATGAATCTCTTAGACATACACTCAAATGTTATATCTAGATGTCGAAGACTGTGGTACTTGGTTCATCCAGACTGGTGCATTCTGGGAAAACAGTGACTGCATATGGAAAGCTCCTTTGTATTTTGAGTAGATACAGGTGAAGAAAAAGGTGAAGGAGGAGTCCTGGCTATGGGGTTAGTTGGTTTTCCCCGTAATAGTAGGATTTAAAATACCCAGAGTGCATAAAGTTGTACTGGAGACCTTCTATGAATCTTTCTCAAGCAGATTATTAAATAGGCCCTTTTATTTAGACAGCATGGCTTTAATAACTATGGGGAAACCTTGGAGATCATGGACAGAAATGCTTCTGAACCACCACAACTGTGTGGTAAACATTGAAGATGACTTGTAAAATAACAATAGTGGCCACTTCACTTTCASTCAACGATGCATTAACATCTCTTTCCAATTTTGTGATAGGAAACCTGCAAATAATGAAAAACACCTAAGTAGTTCATGTATATATCAGTGTAAGGTAGTTTGATGTACTACAATGCAAAATAATTCAGAAACAATATTTTCTAAGTTCATCTGTCACTTTATATCAGCACAATCCAGGTGTGCTGGTACAATCGGCAGAGGTCTCTGGCACCAGTCAGTGATGCCAAATATAATTTAATGTGGGAACTGACTCAAAGGACCTGATATTCCAGGGAATATTAAAGGAAGTTCATGAAGTTTTTTTAGAAGCACCACAGTGGCCAAGACTGCAAGGAGAGGATTGTAGTGGGTCTGTTGCTTTGGGTGGCAAAATATCTGCATGGGAAGGAGGTAAGAAAATAGATACAGTAGAAGAGATTGGTGAAGCTCAAGGGTCGCCTCAGTTTATCTCAGTGGATAAGGGGTGTGTGAAAGAATGAAACAGTGCAAAAGCCTTCTCTTTCCTCTACTCCACATGTAGAGGAAGAATTGTCTGTTGAGATGCTACAGAACACAGTAATATTCCAGGGAATTAACAATACTAGTATAGTCAGCTGCAGGGTGAACATATGACTGAGGCCAAAGAATTAAAAAACCTCTTTTCCTGAAATTTTCTGGGGTTTGTGTTTCAGGGCAAGTGGGTGTTGAGAAAAAGCAGAGAGCAATAGCTTTCAGTGGCCATCCAATTTTCTTTTCTGGACCTCCTTGTGATTTTCACTTAGACTTACAATAGTAGGAGACATCATGCATGAGCTGTGGTCCAAGGAAGCGCCTAAGACTGGGTTTGCTCTGCATTTTAATCCTTCTTCCAGACACACACAATCATCTCAGCTGACAAAGGTGTAGCTCAAAATCTACTTAGAAAAGGAAGTAGGAGTTTGATCAGACAACAGAGGAAAAAATAATTTCCTTGGAGATCCCCAAATCTCCAAGATCTAAATAAGAACCTGTAATTGGCAAACGTTTCCATGAAGTGTCTGGAGAATTATGTGGTATTCCACTTCATGTACAGACAAGGGCATCATTTGATTCGGCTCTTGAAAAACACTGAGAAGTGGGTATTAAAAGGAAGCCTTGCATGAGCTGCAGGTACCTTCACAGGAGGAGCAAAACTAGGAACAACAGCAGCTGTCAGATGAGGAGGATTTGCCACACAAGAAACACAATGTTTCAGTCTCATGTGACAGGGAGAAGCTGCATGTTGAAGGTCCTTGCCAAAGAAATCTGAGAGAAAAGGGAAGGAGGGCTGAACTGGTTCATCCATGGCCAAATCTTTAAGGGATCCTACAAGCAGGCAGTTTAAAAAAGCCTAACAAAGAAGGCAATAGCACAGGTCATGAACACAAGAGCCGACAACTAAGTGATCAATAACTTGTGACGCAGACAGTCAGAGGACTTGAGGGACAGAAGTATGCCCATTGCATTTATAGGCATGAGAGGCACATGTGGAAGTAAAGAAGTTTGTGCTGTGTCCCTAGGCATATTATTAGATTGGAATATTCTCTAACAAAGCATATTATAAAAAAAGTCTCTGTGGTTATTGTTAATTTCAGTGAAGAGTGAAAGACTCTCTACCCTTTCGATCCCTCCCATCTTCCTTGCTAAGATCCAACCAGAAGGGAGGAGGGTGGAGCTCAACTCAAGGTAGGTGAAGATGATAAAAGAAGGTAAAAAAGATTGTAGAGAAAATGGAGGTAAAGCACTGTAAGTCTAATCCAAATACCTTAATTTTTAAACTCAGAGAAATTCAACTCGTGTATATATATATTTACATACATATAGTAAAATGACTTGAAGTATATTTACCTTAATACTGAGCTACTTTAGTGTGACATTCATGCTCATTTATAATCAAGTAAATATTTTAGCATATAAGCAATTTTCCACCTATTTTTATTTTGCTTTAACATAAGACAGTGTAACAGTCTAAAAGAAGAAGCAACACTGAAGAAATAATCATTTTAAATTAATATTTAGAACAGACTTTAAAAGCATATCCAATAAAACATGCTAAGGAAAATCTAATAATCTAGGTGAAAGGAATGTATGTTGGCCACAGAACATGCTCAACAGGACTCTACAAAGAAAACTTAAGACCTGTTAGTACGCTAAATTAGAGCGTATAACGATTTCTTTAAAAAAATGTTGCTTTTTGCTATATTTTCTATTTCTTTTTTATGTTTCAATATTCAGCAAAAGATACAGGTTCACATATAAGTACAGATGAGTTACATAGGAAAGTTTCAAAAGAGGAAACTGATTTCAAAGCTTTCCCTTTTTGTTGCATATGAATATAATATAGATAGATACAGTTATGTGATAAGATTTTTGCTAGTACTCATGTAGGCAGGTACACCAATTCCCTTGAGTGCATTATTCATAGTAATTTTTTTTCAAAATGAGTTATCGGGCTGTTGGTTGTATCAGCCTCTAAGCAAATGTATTTACTGCGCTTGAGCCATGCCAATGAACACTTATTCCGTTGAACCAATCTCATATCTGAGCAATTACAATGAACTTTAATCATCCTGACACTTACTATATTTTATTAGACTTGTATGTCTAACTGTCATGTTTAAAGAACAATGCCTTTACTCTGTTACTGGTGTTAATACTTCTGATACAATTTTCTTCCTGGGATGGCTTTACTGGTTGGGTTCCTATAGAATCATACCAGATGCCACAGCTTCTTCCCTATTCTTGCTAGTGCTCTGTCTTGAAAAATGTGGAACAGTAAGTGCTATAGGTGACAACTATTTTTTTTTTTTACACTAATTGAGAATCCTGCTCACGAACAGCATTTTAAATTCATCATTCATGGTTCTGTAACATCTCTTCTGCACTGCTTAAGTAAAGCAGGCTTAAAACTAAGTTCAGCATCTGGCTCACTCAAATGATAATGAATTTACCCAGGCTTTGAATATGTACAAGGTCCCAAGCTTTAAGGATGTGATGTCACTAAACTCCTTTTGAACATGGACCAAAAGTGGTTCTTTAGAAAGATGCTAGCCAAAAGTCAAGACTACTACTCTATTTGCAAATTCAGTCATAACTACATATTTCCACTGCAAAATAAAATCCTAATGATTTTTCTTACACGCTTGATCAGAGCAGCTAAGAGAAATGGAGATGATCTTAATCCTTGTTCATTCTCAACATAATGATTTATTAAATTCAGACTTTTGTAAATCAGCTGAGGACAGTGGTATTATTTAGGTAACTCTTACATCTTACATAGAAGTGGAATACAACTCACGTAACTTTAAGAGATTAAAAGTTCAATAGAATGAATCTCACCTGAACAGCATACATTTAAGTGAGGAATAAGTATGGAACACAGCAATGCATTTTTAGGCAAAAATTCTACAGAGCTGACTTATGAAAACTCTAAGCTATGGAAATATGAAGTATGAATTCCATATATTACAGTAAACATATGGTAAGGGACATATCTCATAGAAAGTAATATTTTTAAGTATGTGATTCAGTGTCTCCACAATTCAGATGCAGTACACTGATTTTGTGTTTGCTACAGAGGACATATGATCCTTGGACATCTATTAAACTGAATGCAGCTATGCTTTGAGAAGCTTTAAAACAAACCCTCATGTTTAATACAGTTTGTATTTTTTTCTAATTTACAGAACAGTTTTCAAGGTTGCAAAGTGATGTTGGACAGTGTGATATAAAAAATATAATGCTACAATTTAAAAAAAAAAATGTTGGCTTGCTGAGACATTTATTAAGATGTATTAAATACATTTACRACAACATTGCTATGAAAATATAACAGTATGGTAATACTTTAGCAAGTCTTTTGGACACACAACTTCAAAAATGTTTTTTTCCATGACAAATCCCTTACAAAATGTATCTCTGTGTGTGTTGTCTTTCCTTATGACAGTGTTTCCTCCCCACATTTTAATTTGCATTGTTCCTTTTTCAGTTACTGTAAAAAAAAAAGGTATAAAATATACCTATCACTGATAACAGTGACAAGCCTAAATAACTATTTTGTATGTATGCATGTATTCGTGTTATAAGAGATTAAAAAAAATCTTTTGTCCTTGAAAGAAAATTATGTGCAAAGACTGGAACAATGGGAATTTATTTGTTTTAGTTTGCAATAAAATTTTCAACACCCATCTAATTGCCTTTTCTGACTTCATATCCCAGGGGTCTCAAGCCACCAGCCGAGAAACACTGCTTTAGGGAGAAACACACTGAGAAAGAGAGAATGTTTTTGCAGTAACAGAGCTTGATGAAATAGTTCCATCAACATTGTTATTGACAAAAAATGTAGATTCAGTTTTCCATTTCAATAACATGTTTAAATTTCAGTAAATTCTTTCAATCTAAGGAACAAAAAATAAATCAGCAGAAAACAGATACACTAACATGTTTAAAGTGAAGATTTTTTAATTTTTATTCAAAGCATAATGTTGTTCAAAAATTTATACTTTGTTTCCTCTTTTAAAACTAAAACACTGGAAGCCTCATTTCAGAGAAAAGGAAGAGAGGAGAGGAGAGGAGAAGAGAGGAGAGGAGAGGAGAGGAGAGGAGAGGAGAGGAGAGGAGAGGAGAGGAGAGGAGAGAATTGTTCAGTTTAACCTCAAAATGTTGACTTTACAGGTCAACAGAAACTTTGAAAGTATGCATTATAATACAATGTTTCAATAACTTGGAATTACCAAAATTAAATTAATCAGGTGTTTGCATAGCTCTCAGATTCAGAGTTCAGATTCAGTAGTACTTACTTCTACAATCTTTGGCAACTCATTCCCTGTGTATAAATCTGCCCTCTTTAAAGGCAGATGCTCTTTTCTGTATTTAGACTACCACGTTTCCAACATAGGAATGCTGTAGATGAATCACACTATGATAACTTATTTCATATTAAGTAAGAGTTTACTTTAAAAAAATGAGAGTAGTTTCAGTGTCACTACTCAGTTTTTGATATGCAGGTTTATTTAGTGTTAGTAACTACAGTTCAAAATAACAAGACACATTACTACAGCTGTCAGATTTCCATATAAAATAAACTGCAACCCACAAACTTTACTTAACTGTATTTGTATATAAAATAAAATAAAACTTTTAATGCATCCAAAGCACCAGAAGTTGGACTGATGTGAACTGCAAGATTCATTTGCAAAAATGTTACTGTGTTATCTTTTAACAAATACATGCTTCAGCATTGTACTGAAAACAGTTTTCCTTTAAATAAAAACTTCCATATCAATCCACATGATTCATTTTTGCTTTTTCTGTTTTCTTTCTCTTTTCATGTGTTTTTTTGTGTTTTTTAATTATTTTTTTGTTACCACCTGAAGTCTATTTCAGACACTAGATGAGCAGTTTCATAAATTCAGTTTCAGAAGATTAAAAAAAAAAAAACCAAACCCAGTTTTTTTTCCCTATCTTTCACAGAGAAAAATGCAATGTTATTACCTCAGGAGAAGGTAGTTGAGTCACCACTGTATCACCAATTGTTGAAGTAAGAAGTTTGTCACCTAGAATACTTTCTAAATAGTCTGCCATTACTTCCTGTTGCTTAGGGCTGCAGTGGTTCTCCAAAGACAGTACAATTGGATAGTCAGATGCCTGGAAATACAATTTAAAGGCTTTTATTATTAATAAATAAAAAGAGGACTATTTGATTTACCAAAATATCTTACAAAAGTCCCCTTGGTAATCTGTATTTTCCTTTATTTTCAAAACTTTCACAATATAGGTTAGTTGTTTCAGATTAGTAACACAATAAAAAAGCTCACAATATTTACGGAAAAGAGAAAGCACAATTGAAGAGAAAAAAATGTATCCTCAGGAAGTTAAGGGTGGGTTAAAACAGGGCTAGACATATACAGAGATGAAAAAAACCAACTAGGGAAATCAGATGAAGATCAGTTAAGAAGGACACAATACTTCATTAGAGAAACCAGGTAGTGCCTGTGCTGATCTTTGAAAAGTGCATATTGAAGTGTATTTGTCCAATAATCCAAAGAAAATAATTTATCAGAGGCATTTAACATACTGATTAATGGGTGTAAAGAAAGTAGAGAGAAAATAAGTGTTAAATCAGCCAAAAATCAGGCTGATTCAATTGCACAGGGCAGAGTACAACCTGGAAGCCAAAGGCAGAATTTCTCACAGAGTTAATGGCTCAACTGATACACAGTTTCTAAAGAATGATGCATTGGCTACTGTGTGTCTGAAACAACATTTCTCAACAAATGAACTTACAAAGAAGARAGGAATTATAATGTCATCTGCCAAAAGAGGAGGAGGGAGTAAAACCTCCCAGACACACTAAAGCATAAAAAATTATTTAAGTTGATTTCAAAGGAGACTTAAAACATTCCAAATTCTAAAAACATCAATGTTGACCATTCTGGTGTTTTTTTTAAATTAAAGAAATCTTCATCTCTTCAGACTTAATATCTGCTATTCCCAATAAGTTCTTTCTTTTGCACCTAAAGGTTATATCACAACTGCTCTGAAATTCTGTTGACTAAGTCATCCCAACAGGGAATTATCACATTGGCATTGGATAGATTAATTTTTTTAGAAATAATGACTAGGTTTTGTGAAAAATAATTTCAATAAGGGGAAATAAGGGAAAATAAAAATAGAAAACAAAATTATTGCAGTTTTCATGTACCTATAGGAAGAATTTGAAAGCTTTGACATAATCATGTACCTTTAAATTTGTATCTGACATATTTTAGTGATAGCTCCTTTAGTGGCTGACATCTATTTTAAACGACAATGAAAAACCAGTGATAAACAAGGCAAAATTGGCTTTCAGCTAAATATTAATTGTAGGCACCAGTTTACTGTAAGTGACACAGATTTAAAATATTTCTCTGTTTTGTGGGGGAGAGTGTTTATTTTGTGTACAGAATTTCCTCCATTGTTTACACAGTTTTGTTATGAAAAGAGAAAATTGTTTTGTTTTGTTTTTAAAAGGTAAAATCAGATTCTAAAATTGCAATTGACAAAGTAAACCAGGATTAAATGTCTTTTGCTTTAATTTATGGCAGATTTTAATTGACTGTATTTCAAGTCGACAGTATCCTTAAAATTTGCTCAGAAATCATTGCCTTCACATGAGCAAGCTATGCATATTTTTTTATAATATCAGAAACTTTTCTTGGGACTCTTTACACCTTACTCATCACAGTACTCAAGGAAGACAGGGGAAACATGGGAAATCGAGTAAAAATTAGAGAATAGCTCAAATGAGACGTCCATTTAGAATGTGTAAATAAATATCATAAGTTGCCAGTAATACTGGTGGCTATTAAAAACAAATACTCTGAATAAAATCTTTGCTTGGGCAGGACCTAAAGTGTCAATTTCTAAGGGAAGTACCATTTTATGTTTACYCTGTTTTTACACTTTTCCCCTGAGCATTTGCTATTGACCACTAATAGAAGCACACCTTAGCCTGGATGGACAGCTGGTACGAACCATTACCTATTGTTGTGATTTTATCATCTTATTGTACCTTGTGCCTGTTAAATGAAGTTTGTATTATAGTTATGTACAATATGCTGTGTATTAGCAAATACAGGTGAGTTATATCTAACGGGTTGTGAAGAACAGTGAAATAAAACCACATTTTTGTTTTCACTACCTTTTAAAATCAGAGACTAATTAAATTTTATATAGAAATCAGAACAGAAAAAATACAGCTTTGCTTAACTCCGAGAAGGTTATAAATATATATGTATAAAAATCCATATAAATATATGATCATAGGTGCATATATTCACACACATAATGCTGGCCTGAATACAAGAGTTATCTTAACAGTCATTCAGGACTTCGTTTGAGCAGAAGTTTTGCCAGAAACCTATACAAAAGACTGAGACAGTGCCAAAAGCTCTCCAGCTTTCACTCCTTTGCCAGAGATAGGCAGAAGGGACATTGCCGTAATGAGTCGTCTGACAAAAAGACAGCAGTAGATGGTAACCTTTATCAGGCCTTGAATTCAAAATAAAAAGAGAGGAAATGAAAAACAGAGTAAGTCTCAAACTCAGCTATATTCTAACATTTTTGTCTATTTTGTAAACTCAATAAGTTGGATATAAGACAGACTGATAGCAACAGAAGAATAAGTGAAGTAAAAAAACGAAAAGATATAAAGAAGGACTAAAACATCAGACTGATTCTGAAGTAGTTGTTCACTTTATATTCAGTCCTTGCTTAAATGACCTCAGGTGAGAATTCCACCTAACAAGCTGAGTAAGACCTTCTTACTCAGTAATTCCTAAGTAATTCCTTGCACCAAGTTTGGTTTATAATCATTATAGCAAAACATGTTTACCGTTCCTTAAATAAAATAAAAAAGATATTAAGAACAGATAGCACAATTTTTCCGTAATTTATTTCAACAATGTGCACTGCCACAAGCACTGTCTCTGTTTCAAGCCCATGTCCATGGGCTTTGTTAAAGCCACCATCACATTTTAACCAACATATATATATACACATACCAGAAATGCATACTTGTCTATCACTTGAATTACAGAATGAAATGGAATTTTGCTCGTTAAAGTGTGACCATGATACACAACAGGTTCATTGTTTGAGCCATCCCAGCAGTCAATTTCCAGGCAACGACATCCTTTTAAGAGAGCACTTCAAAAGAACAAGAGAAACAATTTTACAGTCAAAAGAAAGATACCACACTTTCTTATACAAGTCACTGTATTTCTGATTATAAGCACATTGAATAATTACAAAAAAAACCTACTTTTTCATCACAAAAGAAAAATACTATAGAATTATACAGATATGAGACAGAGCTATATTTTCTGTTGTTTATCTTAGGCATGTTAGGTAATAAACTTTATTAGAGCATTAAGGAGTAACATGGATTATCTGAATAGCCTTCATTAAGAGACTAAAAATGAGGGTCAAAGATTTAAATAAAAGAATTTTGGAATGATGACAAATTGTTGCTTAAAATAGAAGAAATGTTTGAAAGGGCCTTTTTTATTACTATTCCAGGATTTGTCTGCAAGTTTGAGAATCATTAGACTTAAAAATAACAGCATCGCACTTACAGAATCAGGTTGTGCTTGGTCTTTACATAATTCAGTTGTTCTCCCCCCACCTTATTTCTAAGAGGGAGTGCTAAAGTTTCTTGGATGCCTTAAATTTACTCTGTTTTAACTTTTAATATGCTAATGGCACTCCTTAAAGGTATCAGGTTTCTAATATTTGGCTTGTTACTAATTTAAACATTTCTTGTACACTATTTTACCTAATTACCAATCTGTCTTTTACATGCTGCCCTTTAGAACCATAGAATCATAGAATTGTTCAGGCTGGAAAAGACCTTTGAGATCATCAAGTCCAACTGTTAACCTAGCATTGCCAAGTCCACTACTAAACCATGTCCCTAAGCACCACATCTACACATCTTTTAAATACTTCCAGGGATGGTGACTCCACCACTTCCCTGGGCAGCCTCTTCCAATGTTTAACCACTCTTTCAGTAAAGAAATTTTTCCTAATGTCCAATCCAAACCTCCCCTGGCCCAACTTGAGGCCATTTCCTCTTGTCTATCGCTTGTTACTTCGGAGAAGAGACTGACACCCACCTCGCTACAACCTYCTTTCAGGTAGTTGTAGAGAGCGATAAGGTCTCCCCTCAGCCTCCTTTTCTCCAGCCTAAACAACCCCAGTTTCCTCAGCCGCTCCTCATAAGACTTGTGCTCTAGACCCTTCACCAGCTTCGTTGCCCTTCTCTGGACATGCTCCAGCACCTCAATGTCCTTCTTGTAGTGAGGGGCCCCAAACTGAATGCAGTATTCAAGGTGCAGCCTCACCAGGGCCGAGTACAGGGGGATAATCGCTTCCCTTCTCCTGCTGGCCACACTATTTCTGATACAAGCCAGGATGCTATTGGCCTTCTTGGCCACCTAGGCATACTGCCAGCTCATATTCAGCTGGCTGTCAACCAACACCCCCAGGTCCTTTTCTGCCAGGCAGCTTCCAGCCAGTCTTCCCCAAGCCTGTAGTGTTGCATGGGGTTGTTGTGACCCAGGTGCAGGACCCGGCACTTGGCCTTGTTGAATCTCATAGAGTTGGCCTCAGCCCATYGATCCAGCCTGTCCAGGTGCCTCTGCAGAGCCTTCCTACCCTCAAGCAGATCAACACTCCCGCCCAATTTGGTGTCGTCTGCAAACTTACTGAGGGTGCACTCGATCCCCTCGTCCAGATCATTGATAAAGATATTAAACAGAACTGGCCCCAATACTGAGCCCTGGGGAACACCACTTGTGACTGGCTGCCAAYTGGATTTAACTCCATTCACCACAACTCTTTGGGCCCGGCCATCCAGCCAGTTTTTTACCCAGCGAAGAGTAGCCAGTTTCTCCAGGAGAATGCTGTGGGAAACGATGTCAAAGGCTTTACTGAAGTCTAGGCAGACAACATCCACAGCCTTTCCCTCATCCACTAGGCGGGTCACCTTGTCATAGAAGGAGATCAGGTTAGTCAAGCAGAACGTGCCTTTCATAAATGCATGCTGACAGGGTCTAATCACCTGGTTGTCCTGTACGTGCCATGTGATCACGCTCAAGATGATGTGCTCCATAACCTTCCCCACTACCGAGGTCAGACTGACAGGCCTGTAGTTCCCCAGATCCTCCTTCCAGCCCTTCTTGCAGGTGGGTGTCACATTTGCTAACCTCCAGTCAACAGGGACCTCCCCGTTTAGCCAGGACTGCTGATAAATGACTGAAAGTGGCTTGGTGTGCACTTCCGCCAGCTCCCTCAGTACCCTTGGGTGGATCCTATCCAGCCCCATAGAGTTGTGTGTGTCTAAGTGATGCAGCAGGTCACTAACCATTTCTGCTTGGATTATGGGGGCTTCATTCTGCTCGCCGTCCCCGTCTTCCAGCTCAGGGGGCTGGGTACCCAGAGAACAACTGGTCTTACTATTAAAGACTGAGGAAAAGAAGTCATTAAGTACCTCAGCCTTTTCCTCAATCTTTGTCACTATGTTTCCCCCCACATCCAATAAAGGGTGGGGATTCTCCTTAGCCCTCCTTTTGTTGCTAGTGTATTTATAGAAACATTTTTTATTGTCTTTTATGGCAGCAGCCAGATTAAGTTCTAGTTGGGCTTTGGCCCTTCTAATTTTCTCCCTGCATAACCTCATGACATCCTTGTACTCCTCCTGACTTGCCTGCCCCTTCTTCCAAAGGTTATAAACTCTCCTTTTTTTCCTAAGTTCCAGCCAAAGCTCTCTGTTCAGCCAGGCCAGTCGTCTTCCCCGCCAGCTCATCTTTCAGCACATGGGGACAGCCTGCTCCTGTGCCTTTAAGATTTCCTTCTTGAAGAATGTCCAGCCTTCCTGGACTCCTTTGCCCTTCAGGACTGCCYCCCAAGGGACTCTGTCAACCAGTGTCCTAAACAGGCCAAAGTCTGCCCTCCGGAAGTCCAAGGTAGCAGTTCTGCTGACCCCCCTCCTTACTTCTCCAAGAATCGAAAACTCTATCATTTTGTGAKCAYTATGCCCAAGACAGCCTCCAACCATCACATCACCCACAAGTCCTTCTCTGTTCACAAACAACAGGTCCAGCGGGGCACCTTCCCTAGTTGGCTCACTCACCAGCTGTGTCAGGAAGCTATCTTCCACACACTCCAGGAACCTCTTAGACTGTTTCCTCTCTGCTGTATTGTATTTCCAGCAGCCGTCCAGGAAGTTGAAGTCCCTCACGAGAACAAGGGCTAGCGATTGTGAGACTTCTCCCAGCTGCTTATAGAGTATTTCATCTGCCTCTTCATCCTGGTTGGGTGGTCTATAACAGACTTCCACCATGATATCTGCCTTGTTGGCCTTCCCCCTGATTCTTACCCATAAACAGTCAACCCTATTGTCACCATCATTAAGCTCTAGACAATCAAAATTTTCCCTAACATACAGGGCTACCCCACTGCCTCTCCTTCATTGGCTATCCCTTCTGAAGAGTTTATAGCCATCCATTGCAGCACTCCAGTTGTGCGAGTCATCCCACCGTGTTTCCGTGATGGCAACTATATCATAGTTTTCCTACTGCACAATGGCTTCCAGCTCCTCCTGTTTGTTGCCCATGCTGCGTGTATTGGTGTAAATGCACTTCAGTTAGGCTATTGATCCCGCCACCTTTTTGGGGGGAGAAATCCTAATTCCTGCGTGATCATTCTCAGGCGCTTTACATGCTAATGATATCTCAAACATGCTTCTAGCTTATTTTAGCATTTTATATTTTCCTTACACAAATAGTAGATAAAGAGGAAGAGAGGGGGTTTTATACCCTCTTTGCAATTACTTTAAGCAATGCAGTATTAATGTCATATCATTTTAAATACTGTTAGAAATAAATTCACTAGTGTTTCTGATGATTGCAAGCCGTTATAGAATATCTGGAGAACAACCAAAACAATGAAGTTCAGATAGATGATGGTCCCAACTGCTTTCACTTCACTAAAGTACTACAAAGTAATAGGAATGCTGGACACCTATCTGCCAAATTCTTCATACTTTCTGTCCCCCTCTGTATTGCCTTTATTACATAACCCATTTTCTCCCTCCCTGGTCATTTCTTCTAAATGTGTCTCGGCAATAAAGCATCCTGGTTTCCTTCTCTTCTTGGAGTCATATGCTGCACATTCAAAGACAAAGTTTCTTCTCCCTCCTGGCTACTATAGTGCCCACTTTTGTTGTTGTTGTTGTTGTTGTTTCTAAACTGACTGCACAGCAACATACGCTGATCACGGATATCCTTGACATACTCCACTGTACTGTGCCCTTACATCCTGTGTATTGATCAAATTAGAGTTTGCCCAGGAATTTTACATTTATTTCAGAGAGTTACTTATTTTTGCATGGCATGTTGAGATTAAAAACTGATTTAATCATATACTGTGCAGCATACTATAGATTTTATTTGCTGTGAGGTAGATTTTTTGAGATGTAAGTGAAAAAATAGATTGTTTCCAGACTATGAACAGATGGTTTGGCAAATATATTGAAAAGTGTACACACAAAATAAAATACCACTCTCACATTTTCTACTTGTATCTGTGATGGTTTTGTTCCTTATTGCCAAGCAGGATTATATGTGACTTAGTATTCATTTTAAAAAAGCTAAATAATTTTTAAAATATTAAAAAAACAGTATCTAAATACCTGGTATATCCCCATAAATGACTGGGCCCTATTAGTTGGTCAGATATCAAGTAGGTGTTGTGAGAAGATGAAATAAAATAGTCACATAATGGGTGGTTCATATCTTGGTAGATGTTCCTGTGATCATTTTTAAATATCGAACAGTCTTCTGAGCTCATGTACCTTATAAATCCTTCAAATGACATCTGCCTTCTTTTCCTCACTGAACAAAAAAGAAAGCAAAAAATATCTGGTGTGAAGCTAAACTGATGGTTATAGCTATGTATTTCCACAATTTTTAATAGCCAATTCTGAACATTGCTAAAGGTTATACAACATAACACTTTCCTGCAATTTTAAAATTCATAAAAAACAATATAAACACAAATATCCGATGTGTGTAATTCTGGAGATGAATTGCTGTGGTTCAAAATCATAAGACATTTTTATTCTTCTATGGACACCAGTAAGAAGAGTTTGCAGTAGTTCTAATTAAATACAAAGGAAAATATTTGTTGTCGTTTAGTTTTGGAAAGTAATATGCCAGTCAATGCACAGAGAGAATCTTCATTTCTCTGTAGAAAGAACAGGAATTGTTCTCCAAAATGTCAGTCGGAGACTGTCAAAATAATCTAGCAGAAACTATGATTCCTAGCACCAAATATCTTCCTCAGTGGTGGAAAATTCCAAATAAATAGTAATGAAATAATGTTTAAATTAGAAATATTTGAAATAAAAATAGCATCTTAACAAAATAAATGACTGCCCACAAAGATGAATTGCAAATCAAGCTTATTATATTACTTCATCTATAACAAAATGTGCTAATTGCCTCCATACCAGTGATAGTCATCCCATTTGTTTTGTTTTTAACTGATTTAATGACAAACAGATCCATTATACTGCCAACTGCTGCTCCAATGTCATGCTTCAAATGTAATAATTTTGCAAATGATCTAATCTCAGAAGTCAGCTTTGCTTCAAAACATAACCTAGTTTGAATTAGTCAGGGATTTTGCCCAGTTCTGGCTGCAAAATAACCTTGTTTTTGTCATAATAGTAGGCTAGTGATAATTAAGCAGTAAGTAATCCAAGAGTACCTCCTGTTAATGATAACTTAAAGTCAATGTATACAAACTTTTGACAAAAAAAACCAAACCAAAMCAAAMCAAAACAGAACCCAAAACACTTACCTGACCTGTTAATTCTCAATACAGCTATAAGAATCAAGATTTACAGGTTAGAGTTGCAATCACAGATCTTCAGTATGTGTACAGACTGAAAGTTTTATATCTAAATGAGGATTTATTAAAATCATTCTGATGACGGTAACACAAAGAAAATCATTATTTTTAAGTTACACAGTTTTTTGAACTAGAAAACTTTGCAATGTTTTAAAATGCTAAACAGAAATAGAAAATAAGGATGAAGGCCCTCCAGAGATCATACATACATACACTGTTGTCCTTAACCATACAAATGTTATTCCTACCAGAAGTCTGTTAAAGCTATGCTTAAAGACTTCCATTGATGAAGAATCCACAGATATCCTAGTAATCCCATTTCAGCACTAAGTAACCTTATTGTTAGAAAGTTTTCCATAATGTTTACCCTGAAACTTCCTTGCTGTCCAAAATATTTGTTCTGTTTTGTACTATTCCCCTCCTTTTTTTTCAGTCTTATACACACATGAAGACTGCTATTACACTTCCCCTCATTCCACTGCTTTCCAGAAGAAACAAGTTCAATTCACTGCATCTTTCTGTTTAGGTTAGGTTTTCTTAGACTTCGGATAATTTTCATATTGTTTTTCTACAACTCTTTCCAACTGGTGAACTTCCTTCTTGATGCTGATGCCCTAAATGGAATGTAGTGTTTCTCCTTATTGAACTCCATCCTTCTTTTCTATATCATCAATTTGCCAAGATCACTTTGACTTCTAATCTTGTTCCCTATTATATTTGAAGTTCTGGTGTTAAATCTAAATTTAATAAAATTAATTTCTATTCCTTCATCCAGCTTATCAATGACGTAATTGAAATCTGGATCCCAACACAATGCTCAGTGAAACTGTAGATTGACGTAGCCTTCCATTTTGACTTTCATTTTAACTTCATTGATGACTAACTTCTCATAGTAATTTTCTAATGAGTTGCTTATGTACCATGTAATTATTTTGCCTGCTTCCTCAACTTGTTTTTTAGAATGCAAAACAGTGTTAAAAAGTATGATTTTTCTTCTATCCACCAGTGCTGTTACTCTCTAATAGAAGAAACCTGGATTCTATTTCTTCATGGAATGTCCTGACAAACTCTTACTCATCCTTATCATCTTAGAGGTGATTACATATTCATTATTTGTTCTAGTTTTTTTGTGGTAACTGACTGTTGTCTAGTTCCTTGGGTGTTCCCTTTCTAAAATAGATATTACATTTGATCTTTCCCAGTCTCTCAATTCATCATCCATTCTCCACGTGTTTTCAAAGGTAACCTGTATTAGCCAAGCTTGTTACAGTCAATTTTCTAAGAACCTATGGATTTGTCAATCTGTCTTCACTGATCTGATTAAGTCATTTAAGCATGTCCTACCCTCTTTTTCCATACTTTTGACTGCGATCTTACTCTGGCCTCATTAATAATATTAGCCACCTGATTGTACTTAGGTAGTGGGTCAAGAATTTCCTTGGTCTTTCTTTTAACCAAYGTATTTGCAGAATGACTTATTGCTACCCTAATGACTCTTGACAGTTGTATCTTATTTAGTATCTTGACTTTTTTGATTTATCCACATGCACATGTTA
This sequence comes from Phoebastria nigripes, assembly GCA_035582835.1. Classification (NCBI taxonomy): domain Eukaryota; kingdom Metazoa; phylum Chordata; class Aves; order Procellariiformes; family Diomedeidae; genus Phoebastria; species Phoebastria nigripes. Next base: position 334,860 of record JAYKAV010003032.1, read on the forward strand.
TATTGTTTTATACTTGTAGCAATAGGATTAAGTTTCTACTTTTTGGGTCTTTAAAAAATGTTTTGAATTTTTTTACGTGTTGTTCAAAACAGAATACATCCATCCTGTATGCTTTATCTATAATGAATTACATGAATTGTAGACTTAATTCCTTTGAAGAGAAGGCTTTTCATCAATAGTGTCTGGTTTTCATTTCTGATTAATTTATTTTTCATGCCCTATATATTTGTCTGTGTAATTACAAGTTGGGCCAGTAGCTCTTTTTTTTTATTATTATTATTTTATTTACTAACAATTCTTACATGATTTTTTTTTTTTACATTTATCTTTCAAATTAGTGAAAAATACTGACTTTCCAAGGTTTTGCTTATTTTCTGAACTATTTTTGATGCTTTTCTGGCTGCTCTTGTTATTGATAAAAGATAACTACAGTATTCTCAAGAAGAGAACTTATGTTTAGATAAATATGTTCATGACCATAATCCCCTAAAAGTGAAAACATTATAAATTAATTTTTGTTACTTTGTTAGCCAACATGTAAGATTTTTGACTTCAGTAAAACGTTCAGCTCATGTCTCTAATCAATGGACTATAAATATTTATATTTTTATACAGTTTATTACAGGCCCTTGCATTACATTGGCTTATAAATTTTTTTCTCAGGGATCTGTAGTTGCTGTCCTTGAACTGCATACAACTAAAGTCACCATCATGTTTCTGGAGAACTACCAAAACTCAAAGCAAGTTTGTAAAATGATAAGACCTATCTGTAAGCAGAAAGAGATTGCCTTTGCACTAACAGTTCTGGCAGCATATGCAGTTCTGTGAATTGGGATATGCAAAACAGCATCATATGAACATAAATGGCATACCATCTTCTAAAATAAATTTTCAGAGGTCTGATGTTTGGTAGAAGATATTATAGTTTTTAGAGTTTAAGATAAAGGTAGACTTAATTTTTTATTTTTGCTACTATTCATTCACCCTTCTCTTACCAGTGGAGAAAACCTACTGGGTTTCTTTAGAACTCTCTCTTATCTTTGTCTGATGAAGATACCAAAACTAGTTAGAAATGGAAGAGGGTGCTTTTTAAGTTCTGAGGAATAGCACAGTCATACTATTTTCTGACTGTTTACAGACATTTTCTGCTTGTACATTAACAGAAATGGGAATTCATCTCCATAACTATAACGCTGTGAAAAGATACTTTCATCAAGACCTCACACTTCTTTCCTAGAGGAACCTCAGTCTTTTTCTCAACTAGGATCCTTTAGCAATAGTTAGTGTGCACACATATCCATTTTGTATAGAAAGAAAAAGAGAAAGCAAGAAAAGATTTCTGTCTTCTTGTAGCTTCTTGTTATTTACAAAGTTCAATGCTTTTTTCTTGCCCTCCCCTTTTGGATAGTCTGGAATACAATTTATTAATAATATTCTTTTTTTCCAAACATAATTTAAAAAAAAAAAAATGTTTTTCCCCATTCCTCCAGTTAAGGTAATTCCAGCTATGCCATATATACAAATACTGCCATATCAGAGAGGAATTATGGATACAACCTGAGTATTTGAAAGAATTGGATTACATTATATGCCTATGCTTTTTAGAGTTTATTGTATTCTGTTGTCTTATTTATCTTGGAACTTCTTTGAAAGCATTATTCATTCTTTATAGAAAGAAAAAATTAAAGCTTTCACAAGATGTTTGCTGGCCTGAAGGGACTGAGGCCTGTGGAGGATCCACGATGAGGCAGATGAATCGAGTAAGAAGGAAGCAGTAGCAAAAGAAAAGTGTGAGAAAGGTGGAGCGGCAGAAAGAAACAAATGTGCATTGACCACAGCCTCCTGCAACACCTGTTTCCTCACTGAAGGGACTGAGTACAACCTGCAGCAATGACAAGGTGGGAGGAGACATGTCTGAACTGAAGTGAAGACTAAGAAGTGGGGAGGAGAGGAGCCTGAACTGAAGTTGAGCCTGGGAAACAGGGAGTAAGGTGTTTTCCCTGTGTTTAAATGTTTGTGTTCTTTGTTTCCTAATACCCAAATTGGTAATTAAATGTTTATGTTAATTGGCCAACAGAGATATTGAAAGGGGTACAAATATGTGTGCTAGGAATTTTAGGGGTGAACTCATGAGAAATACTCGCAATCAGAGACGAGTGTTACTCTGTTATACTGGAAGAAGGAAGCTTTCAATAATTGTTAGAAGTATCAAATAATAACAGCCTCAAGGCAGAAACATTATCAGATGAGATTTCATACTATGAAATTTGGCGACGTAATGTCAGACCAAAACATTTATATTCTAAGTGAACAGTAAAGACAGAAATACTTCCTTGGCTAAAGTAAGAATACAGTTATTCCTTTTCTACTCTGAGTTCACATTCTAGGGAGTCTATTTTCTACCTAACCCACACTTGTAACTAATACTGGTGCATACTGGAATAAGGTAGCTGTCTGAGCTGCAGGTTAGTTTTCTAAGGGCTTGTATCTCATAATTGACTGTCGTCTTCTGGTGAAAGCTTTTCCTAAAACTGGGTATTTACACACTCTTTCACATATTTGAATTTTTGTGTCTCATAAATCCAGCTTAAGCCATTGTCTTAGTTGAGATTTTTAAGTCATATTCTGTCTTATTTCACATGATTTTTTATGAAATCTGTAGTAATTTGACTGAGGTCTCTACTCTGTTAAACTTGGTTTACATTGGCCAATGGGATCAAAAGTTCTCTCCTGCAAATGATTGCTCTCCCTCTTGCTCTCTCTCTCACACAGACATGCACACACAAAAAACAAGTTTAAAAGAATGTATATCCTAGGAATATATTGAAGATGGTTTTTTGATTCACAAATACATTCTGGATTGCTCAAATTCTTTATCTGACAGATGCATCAAGCTTATAATGTTATTTACAAAGTAAGCAAGTTTTTCAAGACAGGATTCTATTTTTGACCTGGTTTTGTACTGCCTAGCAGGAAAATACAGAGACAGGAGCAGAGTCTTTGAATGGCACTACACTGTAAATAATAGTGGGATGTACCTTCTTATCCTTACTGTGCCTCTAATCCTATCTATGCAAATACTGAATAATGAGCAAAATTTTTTTTTTTAAAGAGATATATACCAAACTTAAAAAAATAAAGTGCATTTGGTAGACATAAAATGTTTTCTTTAATCTCATTTGATGACTCAAGACTTCTATTCAAAACTAATAATAAAATGGAGAGATAATCGAATGTTTGTGTAGAACAAAACTGACATTTGGATGTTAGTAAGACAAAACTGTCAGGTGTGAATCACATATTCACCACTTTTATGATCAATTCCATAAAATAGTTCCTTCAGCCAAAAATGCAAGCTTTAGCACACACACACAAAAAATCTGTTAATGCATCATTTTGCTGTTGGAATTTAAATTGTACAATAAAAATGGAAGAGTAATGTATTCCATACTGTTCCTGAACTAACTACAGCACCCTCAGAGAGTTAATTCAGAGTTATCTGGCTTGATAGCATTGAAAAGTCTTCTGTCTCTGCCCACCAATGTTAGTGATGCACTAAATGTTATAGACAGACTTATCAACATTGTATATAAGATCTAGTCACTGTTTTCATCTTAATCTTGACATACTAGTGTTATCAAGTTTATCAGACAATGGTTGTTACTATTAGCAAACCAGTCAATCAAATGTCAAAATCTGCCCTTTTCCCTTTCTGCAACACACAGGACAAGGATGGCAGATGAGTCCAACAGATCATCCTGATGAACAATACTCTATACCAAATTCAGAATGACAGTTACACAAAATGGTCTATCACAACACCATATGAATCAACTATCATGTCAATCATATCTGGAACTTTCCAATAAATATGCTTGAGTAGGAGTATTAGTTCACTCAAAGGAGCTATTATTTCATTCAGTAAGATTATTTCTTAATTATTATTAATTACAAGACAAACAATTTTATCACAGATGAAGAAACATAAAAGAATTTGGCTCAGCATCTGAAATTTAAACCAGACATCAAATTAAAACTATAGAAACTTCAGTTGATATTTACAAATGTGTTTTCTAACTGACTAAAGATTCTTCATTGTTTAACCGCTTTATAGCTATTAACTTTCCCATCAAAATAGATAACTCAAAACAAAAGGAACCTTTTAAACTGGTAACTTATTAATTAGTAAACACGTTAGTTCTCAGAAAGAGTAGAATATATTCAATAAAATATGTTCTAATTTAAAAGGCAAACTCAGAAAGTAATGGCATAAGGAAGCAAAGGTTTTTTAGCAATTACTGGACAGTGAGTGACTCTCAATGAAACATCAAATGTCTTCTGTTGAAAGAGTGATCCAGTTTCTTCTTCCCACCACAGTGGGAATGATGAGCATAGATATTCCAGGGTTATTATCTGAAAAGGAAGATTTTATCCTTCCTGGTTTTATTTTTCTTAACCAGTTATCAATTCCATCCATTATCAAAGACTGGGAACCAAAGGAAACTAACAAAGTTAAATATCTGAGATTCATCTTCCACTGAACAAAGTAATAGCTTGCAATAAAATGCAGTTAGCTCTGATTTCCTTTTCTTAGCTTAGTTGCAGATTTTGCCTTAAGTTATGTTCAGTGAAACTCAGCAGAAATGTTACACCACAACTTGAAGCAGCCTTCAATAGCTGAAGAATATGCATATAACAGATTTAACAAACCTCCACTCATCTCAGAGTTCTCATGATTCAAAAAGGGKGATCCAAAAAGGCACCTGTGAAGACCTTACATAGTGCTGCTTCTGCAAGAAAGTCAAGGGGACATATAAGTCTTCAGGTTTGAGGGGGAGGGGGTGTGCATTATCACCAAACRACTCAAGTGAGAAGACAGTATAATGAGCAGACAAGCAAAATGGCAGATAAGAACCCTAAAAAAATAAAGTTAAAAATGGTTTGTAATGACCAACAGCAAGTTGAAGAACAGAATATACAGAAGGACAAGGGAAAAAAGATAAATAAATGACAGAGAAGAGAGCAAAGGAGAGCACCATGAAAATAAAGAAATTAAAAGACAGAAAGAAAAAAATAATAAACATATAAAAAGTCAGACAAGGCTTTTAAAGTAATAAATGTATGAGGTTTTTGCATAATGGTTTCAGAATATTATTTTGATGACTTTGAACACTCATCAAAATATGACTGGAGCTTTTCCTTAAAAAAGCAATGGCAACCACACACAAACCCTTCCATGGTAGCTAAACAAATAAGAAAATATGAGTTCTACAGCTATCTTCCTGACTCAATAGGAAGAAGAACTCATTGGTTAGAGAAATATTTGGTATGCAAAGTATTACTGAAATCTGGAAGAACCCAGTTTGAGCTCCAGATTCTAGGCTGAATTACCAGTGCTAGCTGCGTAGATAGCTTCCTTCTACTGCAACAAGAACAATTTCATGGATTCACTGAGACAGAGTAAAAGTGAAATAGCATAAATAGGAAACTATAAAAATGCTAGTCAAAGTGTGGGCAGGCTGCAAGGGAGGAATATAGAAACACTGCTCAGGTATGATGAAATGGTATTCAGAAAGCCAAAGCTCAACCAGAATTGAAACTGGCAAGGGACATCAGTGGCAACATGGAGCACTTTTACTGCTGCATTGGCTATGTTTTTAAATAGGGCAGGTGGTTTAGTGACGATACCCAGGTAATGCTAAAGTACTCAGTGCTGTCTTTTTCTCAGTCTTCATCAACAAGGTGTAGGCTTTGTGCCTACAGATGGGGTTCAAGGAGAAAAGAAACTACCTGCAGATAGAGATTAAGATAAAATAGATTACTGGAGAGAACTCAACACATAAAAGTCCATGGCACCAAATGAGGTGCATTTGAGAGTGTTAAGACTGTTGGCTGATATCACTGCAAAGCCATTCTCTATCATCTTTGAAAGGCCATAGAGATCAGGGGAGGCCCCCATGACTAGAGAAGAGCAAATGTTGCACTCATTTTCGAAAAGGGCAAGGACTTTCTGCGCTCACAGCCCAGTAGGGCAACYGTATCCTGAGCTGCATCAAAAGAAGCGTGGCCAGCAGGTCGAGGGAGGTGATTCTGCCCCTCTATTCTGCTCTGGTGAGACCCCACCTAGAGTACTGCATCCAACATTGGAGTCCTCAGTACAGGAAAGACATGGACCTGTTGGGGCAGATCCAGAGGAGACCCACAAAAATGATCAGAGGGCTGGAACACCTCTCCTATGAGGAAAGGCTCAGAGAGTTGGGGTTATTCAACCTGGAGAAGAGAAGGCTCCAGGGAGACCTTATTGCAGCCTTTCAGTACTTAAAGGGGGCTTATAAGAAAGATGGGAACAGACTTTTTAGCAGGCCCTGTAGCGATAGGACAAGAAGTAACGGTTTTAAACTAAAAGAGGGTAGATCTAGACTAGATATAAGGAAGAAATTTTTTATGATGAGGTTGGTGAAACACTGGAACAGGTTGCCCAGAGAGGTGATAGATGCCCTGTCCCTGGAAACATTCAAGGTCAGGTTGGATGGGGCTCTGAGCAACCTGATCTAGTTGATGTCCCTGCTCATTGCAGGAAGGTTGGACTAGACAACCTTTAAAGGTCCCTTCCAACCCAAACTATTCTATGGTTCTATGATTCTATGATTCAATTCAGGGAACTACAGGTTGGCCAGCCTCACTTTCATCCCTGGGAAAATCATGGTGCAAGAACCCTTGGAAGCCATTTTTGGGCACATGAAGCAGGCTGTGGATCTCTGTCCTTAGGGGGTTTCAAGTTTTGGCTGAAAAAAAGCCCTGAGAAACCTATTCTGAATTCAGTGTTAACCTTGCTTTGAGCAGAAGGCTGGAGTAGCTGCCCTCCTGAGATCCCTTTCCATCTGAACAGTTCCATGATTCTGTGATAGTAGAAGTCTGTGTTTAGAGACCTACTCTTAGAAGCTGATCAAAGAACAAAATGGAAATGGCATTTCAGGTTGGGAGAGCATAAATAATTGATTATAGCTTTAACCCCAATAACATGGATAATGACATCACTAGACACATGACGGGACAGATTAATAACCAGACTCCATGCCTGCTGAAGATGCTGAGGATCCACCACATTTGCAAGACTGCTTCAATGCATCCCTGATATCGTTACCAATCATATCCAACTGAGGGCAAACCAGAGTGTAACTGTCTAAGGTTTCAGTCTTTCTCAGTAAAGAAAAAGAGATATAACCTCAGTAGATACATCCTTAGAAGTTGTTTTCCTCTGTGAAATATCTGTTATTAGATTACTTCTACATTTAAACTTTCTGCCATATGACACTCAAATATAGACATACCAAGTGCAAAAAGTATGACTCATGGAGAGCATTCTATTAAAACCAATTGCAGGTTTAAATAGTACAAAATGGAAGTACTATATCAAACTCTAATAGCACATATTCTTTCCTTTTGTAAGATAAACTTTAAGAAAAAGCTCTACTATATCAATAATGCTGTAACAATTAACGTGACCCCCAAGTAGGATTAGAACAATCTTGGTTGTAAAATATGCTTTGACATGCAATTGGTTTAACTAAAATTCTTTTCACTTTATTGTGATTGTGGATCACAGTACTGAGTGGTTAAACCAAACTAAATTACATAACATTAAATTCTGACATTTTCTAGTCTTCAAAAATGCTGTCCTCAGTCTTCAGATTTTAATACTGAAAATTTTTTAAAAAATAATTCATCCATTATTACTGATTTAATTATGGTTGACTTCCTCTAAAAGAAATATCCTGTGCTGAACAGTTGCTAACAAAACATCATTTCTATTTTTTTATCTTTGTAATCCAATATTTATATTCCTCTAATTAATTAAGCAAAAGTATTTTTGAAACTTAGCTAAACAAAAAAATTCAGTCTGGCTTCCTAATAATGGTCATTCACATGTTTTAGTGGGTATTAAAATGATTTAGTGCAGTTTGTATTAGCTCATCTCCTGTATGAAAATTGTATTTTGTTTTAAGCAATCTACATGTAGGTTTTGGACCAGTCTGTTGCAACAAGGAGTAAGAATGATGGATCTGGTAAGATGTAATATGCTATCACTGAGCAATATGCTGTGTAAATTTATTGTGCTTTATTGATGGTTTCTTGTATTATTACATTAACAATATTTAAACATCTGAATTTTAAAAAATCAACATTTTTTACAAGTGCTTACAAAAGATATTATACAACATACATAATTATAATTGCTTACATTAGTTTTCTTTAAAATGTTCAATTTGCATAGTCAGATGAGTATTCAAAAATATAAACCATCACTGACAGAAGCACAATAAATAAAAGCTAGAAATCAAATACTTAAACTATGCATACCTTCTTCAATGGGTTCATACTTCAAAATAATTTCTAAGGCAGTTGTTTCACAAGCTTCAGTTTCATATTGTTCTTTTCTGAGAAATTCAATGAGCTCGGTGTCAGCTAGAATTTTGCAGTTTGGAGAGTAAGCACGGAAAAGTTCATGAAATTCAGGTCTATGTACAATAGTTCTATAAATTGCCCTGAAGTCTTCAATGTTAATCGTATGTGCCTTCCGTTTGTCAACTGTTTTCTGGGGAAAAAAACAAAACCAAAAACAAACAAAAAAAACACCAACCAAACAAACAAAAAAAAAAACCAAAACAGTCAATACAAAGATATGCAATGATAGAGAGATACACACAAAACACTCTATTAAAACTGATCATAAGAGCGAGAACAATAGAGAAAACCACAGGCAACAGTGACCACAATGCATTATCAAATTATATTCTTCTACTTCTATATGCAACTTTTAGATTTGACTTTGTGTGTTAAAAATATTTTATAGAAATTAAAATGTACCATATAACATAATTAGCATCTAAGTAATTAAAATAAATTCCTATATAATGCATATGCTATATTAAAACACATTATATAAAACCTCTAAAATGCTATGCAGTAAAATAAATCTGCAGCATAAAAATTATAGAGTGGGAAATATATTTAATATAATACCTCTCCAACAGCAATTTAAACCGTATTGTAAATACTGTCAGTTAAATTTACATAAAACGTACAGCAAACAGTAATCTAAAAAATGAAATAAAGATGACCAAATTATCATGAGATCCAAGTCTTTCAGTATATCAAATAAGAAACACTATCGAAGTTTGGAGACAAGATACTTTATAATAACCTATGACATCGTGTTCTATTCTTAACAAGCCAGAACGTTTAACTCAGATTAATTATTCACACTTTCAGGATTCTTAAACTGTAAGCTTGTTTTCAYAGAGCTTACAAAATGTTAGCACATTAATTAATTTCAGTGTTTCAGTATAAAAGCTACTAGAAAAATCAAAAGGGCAAAAGAATTTGAGTAGAATAATATTTTTTTACCATTTCTGCCATTTACATTTTTCTCAGGCTTAACAATTTTATTTATCCTTTAAAAGTTTCTACACAAAATATATAATTGTGCATATGAAATATAGATGTTTCTAACAGTTTAGCTTGTATTATTCTTAAAAGTTGCCAAATTAAGAGAAACTTTGGAAATTTACTGACAAAATTACTCACAAAAATCATAAATAAATGGCAATTCATTGCCTCATTGATTATCACAGTAAGCTGATCAAAATTCATAATTGTTGGCTCCTTAAACTGAGACTATCAAAGAGGTTAAATTTCAGCATCTAGTAACATGGCGCCTACTATGGTTATTAGAGCTTCCCCAAAAGTGTCCATAAACATAAAATGGCTTATTTGAGCTTTGGCTGCAGTTTGATAAATACTTTTGATTACTACTAAATTAGATTAGTTTTGAAGAGACACCATAAAAACTAAAAGCCCAATGATACATTACCAGCTTCTTCCCATGCAGTACAGTTCCTACTAAGAGATGTCTGAATAAGTACAACAATAAAAGTAAAAATATATTAGATAACCAAAACAAGTACAAAAGTAAATTTCATGAGGAGTTCTAGCCAAAAATTTTACAAATCAGTACTTAAGTATTTGCTTTGAGTTTGTGAAAGAGAATTGTAACCATCATTTCTAACAAAAATCAACAGCAAGAAAATAATTCAATACAAATRTTAATAATAAGCATTTCATTACTGCTTGAGAAATCCCACATCTAAGGCTGATATCCTCAACCTAATTTTTAACATCTTTAAGAAAAYTGCAAATTTACTCATATCTGTCAAATAGAAAAAGAAAATACCAACTTATTTTGGAATTAAACAATTTATCAGGACTTGGAAGATGTTCACTTAGGTATTGGCACAAAGTGAAGCTGGGCAAAAAAATTAAATTTTCTATCTATATCTCAGTTGCCTCTTGATGAAATACAGGCAATAATACTACAGAGGAGAGCTTTTCAAATTAAAGTTACGAAAATTATGTCAACATCAAAAAAAGATTGTTATAAAATTTTTGTTGGTAGATTTTTATTATTCTTATTTTTATTAATGCACATCAAATCTTTGCTATTCAGAAAAAGAAGTATCTTGACAAAGACTTAGTCTTGAGAGGAATTATATGAAAATGTATTATTCCTTAAAAATCTTGATGTTCATATTTCTGATATTGCTCAAAGGAGCATTACAGTAAAATAAATTCAAAGAGAATAGACAAGAAAAAAGCAGATTATTCTTTAAAAACTATGTCTTCTATAAAATTGATTTTTTCATGTATAAATATTCGATTAACTATTGATGTATAGTTACTGACAATGATGTTAATAAGATTTCCTTCCAGACTGCTTTGCATTTTTATGTACTATTATAATGATGAACAATTTGAGCCCCAAAATAATTGAAAATACTCAAATCTCTCTCAAATAGCAAAGAATACCTAACAGKCCTGCTAGAAATAACTAGATCAGACTGTTGAGTATATTGTTAAATATAACTAGATCAGACTTGTTCTGTGCAGTTCACTTCCTCAAATAATTACTCTCTTCTCTACCCACAACTGATCACCTCTCTCAAATTTCTGTCAGAAAGAAAAATTGGTGGAAAATACAGGAAACAATGAGACATAGTTTCAAGTTCTCATGAGATTCTCAAGGTTGGCAATTCTCTCAATGCAGTGCAAGTTCAAAAACCACAGGCAGCCTCTTTAGCAAGGATTGATTTCACGTTGCCAGTTTTACCTTGGCTTAACAAGGCAGAGAACAATGAGAGAGGAATAAGATAGAGCAGGGAAATCCTAATGCCTTCCCTCTGCCTGCCTGCCTGTCAGCATGATGTGACCTAAAAGTTTCTGACTTGCCATAGTTAATTCTCCTCTGTTGAATCTGGACAGAATCAGCCAGCTGATCAGCCAGAATTACAAAATTCTCAAAGAAATCACATATATATCTAGCCACTTGACTTCATTCCGTCAGGAAAACAGCTTTACCAAACAGCTGGTATCATTTTACATTTTGGTAAAAAAATGAGCTAAAAGGAAAAATCATACATCTTTTGAGTAATTACTAGAGGGGACCTGAAGAACATGAAATCCCAACATGTCCAAAGGTACTCAGTTTCGCAGTATTTGCTCACAGGGACTGCATCCACTTGATGGTAGTTTGTTTACCTACATTAAATTAACTTATTAGTAAGTCCAATTTCTAGCTGTATCATGTAACCTTCATAGAAATCTCTTAAATGTTGCCATATCTCAAGGCCACATCCTTCCCCAGAGGTTAGAGTGCAATTACCATCCATTCGGGCACACCTCTTAAATACTTCAAAGGAGAGGTATAGAGGAAAATTGAATGAACAAGCGTGCTGGATCTATGTTGACCTGAAGCCTGAGCAGATCAGACAACTCCATATTGTCCTCCTGGCAAAAGGATTTTTAGGAATTCACTCTAATGGCTCTGCCCAGCATCAGACAGGCATGTCTGGGCTCGTTAGCTTGATCACAGAAGCAGCTGGATGGGATGAAACCAGAATATTTTAATTTTTCTCAAGTGAGGAGGCCTTGTTAGAAAAAGGTTGGGAATCAAGACCTACATATTTTCCATCACCCTACACTATTTTGGTTTGGTGAAGAGATGATGGTAATGCAACCACTCAGTTATCTATTTTACACAGAAAAAAAAGACCTGAACAAGGCAAATTATTTGCTGATTTAGCACACCCTATTAGCATGAAATTCACTTCTCAAAAACATTAATTTTAAAAAGTCAGCAAATATAAGGCACTTAYGTAACTGGACTTCTAAACATATTTAATTGCTTAATCTACATATTCCTCACCTTGAAAACATGTTTTACATGTGTGAAATCAAAAGACATTTGCAGTTTTTCAAGCAGCTTCATTGTGCTGTCTAAATCAATCTTACCAGTCCTGAACTCATTCTGAATGATGGACAAAAACCACGTATGAGAGATCAGGTTAAGGAAACTTCTGGTCTGTGTCATTGCCTTTTAATAGGGGAGGAGGGGGAGAAGTTTAATTTTTTTAAACCTAAAAAGCTTGCACTTTGCTTTTCTCATACTCTAGAACATCCTTGTCTTCTGATTTCTGATAATGCAGCAGGCTCTGAGGCACGCAGGAAGACATTTTTGCTCCGTGTCCAGAGACTCTGAGGGCAAAGGTGACAAAAAGGGCCAGAGAAAGAGAAGGGGAGGGTGTGAAGGAAAACAAGGGGTGGTCAGGGTGAAGAAAGGGGTGCAGTAAGATGAGGGAAATGTGGGGAGGCCGAGGGGATTCAGCAGCTGTGGGGAATGGCAGGAAGAGGAGCGCCAACAAAAAGCAGCAACAAGGTGAGGGCGCCCAGCATTGCGCCCACCCAACCAGCCTCAGCTGACCCCGGCTGGACCAGGCCAGACCAGACTGGACTGGCTGCCCCAAGCCCTCCTCTGCTACCTAGTTGGGGGGTCCCATGCGTGCACAGGCCAGGCCCAGGCCTGGGGGGGAAAGAGGCACGCGGGGGGAGGTCACACAATAGCAGTTGTCGCAGGGCAGGTAGAGGAGAGGAGGAGAAGGAGGTAGAGCAGGAGGAGGGTATCTGTTCTCCTCCATGGTGGCTCTGCATCGCCTGCTCTGGTCTCTTCACTGTGGTGGCGTTGGCAGCGTTTGGCAGGACATCACCTTGGCTTGCTCCAGTTCCCAATGGGGCCCTTTCCCTTCCCTTGCACCCCCACACTCCTGCCAGGATGCCCTGCACCCTGTCAGCACGGCCCCCACCCTCAGGCCCGCCACCAGCGCTGCGCCGGGTGCTGTTGTGAGGTCACAAACTGCGGGTTCCCAGCGCAGGCCCCTTCCCACCACTGCTCCCCCCTTCCCCCGCCGCCATCTTGTGCCTTTTCCCTCCAGCACAAAGCGGCCCACGTGCCCTCCCCTCACCTCCAGTCACCCGCCCTCTGGGTAGCCCTCACCCCCCAGCATGTGCGCAAGGCAGGAGCTGTGCGAGGCAGAGAAGGTGTCTCTCATTTGCAGCCTGCTGCGCCAGTCCCCTCCTGGGGAGTTCGGCCAGGTTGTCCAAGATCTCTCTGCTCTGGTCCAAGATGACAAGCTGGTGAGGCGGGAGGCTGCCCACGTGGGGGCCTGTCACAACAAGAACAACTTCACCCCCATCCAAATAAACAGGCGCACTGTGCTACTGACCCACTACAATGACTTAGGAGGAAACCGCTTCTTTGACCCTCGGGACAAATTCTCTTTTGAGTTTGACCACCTGCGTGGGGTAACCAGCAAACCCCAGCTGCACGGTGTGATGCTAGATGAGGGGGAGCTGTGGCGAGAGGCCCTCCACAAGGGCTTGAAGGCCTATGTGAGCTGCCACTTTCCTGTAGGGAACTGCTGTGTGTTCAAAAAAAGCCTGGGGAAGAGGCAGATGTTTGTGGCCTGCATTGAGGCTCATCAGTACCAGCCTTCAAATCACTGGAACGGCCTTTGGAAGTCAGACTGGACTTTTGCCCTGACTCCATTTACCGCTCAAGTTACAGGGATCTTTCTCCTCCAGATACACTACTTCAAAGATGCCAACCTCCATGTAACTGCCAGCAAGTCTGTGAGTGAGACTCTAAATGTGATAGACCAGAGTCAGTTTGCCAAAGTTTTTGTGAAATTTGTGAAAGCGGAGGACACCAAGTTTCATATTGCCATTCTGGGAAACATTCAGGCTTTGTCAGAGGATATATGGGGAAAAAGTCTGCGGAGGAAACTCCCTGTTACTCGCACTTTTATGAACTGGAATAAACTATTGAACGATCAGCATCTGAACACCAATGTCTCCAATACAGAAGTGCCTCCATGCTTACTGAAACACACTATTTGATATGGTGGCCTAAATAAAAAAAAAAGGAAGAAAAAGACAAAACGGGGGTGTTTAGTTGATTTATTTCTGGATTACTCGGGAGAGTGCAGAAACTGTCATCAGTCAATCACCACTTCGAAAATAATTCATGTCTGTAGTGACAGAAAATAATTTGCTGTGTTTTTTTATTTTCTTCATGTACTTTTCAAGTGCTTCTAGAGGTACTAGTAATGGTCACTGTCAAAGGCAGAAAAGTGCTACAGGTCACCCAGCAAGCAAACTCTTACTTTCCTTTGTAATTTTACCCAATATTATATTTACTTATGTAACTTCATACTATATGTAGCATTGGTTATAAGGAAATTGGTAAGGTAGGTTGGCAAAGACATTGAGGCATTATTTCTAGATTTTTTCATCGATACTGAAACCCAGGAAATTCAGCCTTCAGGCTTTGCTTGTGCATACCTCTCTATATGCACAAGAGACATCCCTAACAGAGTCACATGAACAAAGGGAGATCAGTACACAGGAGGAATAAATTTCTTATAGCTAGTGCAGAAGACATTTCAGGACTGACCAGGGATGTATGCTGGGTGTTGCAGCATTACAGAATAAAGCAATGCTACTTCCCTTCTCCCAGTGTTTATTACAAATGCCAAAGGAAAGTATGTGATTTTGTTTTACTTTCAAACTATGACAGTGATGCTTTGCTAATATGTTTATTACAATAAATGAAATGCCTACCACACTTGCTGTTTTCCGTAAACATACCTTTTAATTAGAGTTTTATTAGAAGCAAAGTTTAATTTCAAGCAGTAATGTAAACGCTAAGCTTTCCAAAAATATTGATGTGAACATTTAAACATTATTCTTATAAATATTAGATGTTTTTAATGTAAGCATAAAATTTTGCTTTTGTTCATCTCTGCTGGTGGCAATTACGTTGTCACATGGGTTGAACATGTCCTTTTGTAAATACTAATCAGTGGCTTTATAGCTTCAGTGCTCAGACTGGCCATGATTGCTTTCATTGTCTTTGTTTTAAAATGTAGCAAAGAACTATGCATTATTATGATTTTGGGGATAACCAACATTGTGCGAAAATGCCATCTTCAGATTATTCTTCTGATGCAAAATGAAGATTTTGCATCTGTACTCAAACCTGATTTGGGAGGTTCCTTAATCTATACATCTAGATATGATAATTAATTACCCAGAGAAACCAATAACAAAAAGGTGTCTAATATAAAAACCATCATTCTACATCATTCTATATCGTTGATGACAAAGTCATATGCTCAATTTTTATTCATAAGCATACTAATTTACAAAGCCTTATTGCAGAAGACGAGATTGTAGTGTTGCCCATATTTGAATGAAACAGAAATAAATGAAATAGTTCCTTTGATATATACTGAATTTCTTCAGATTTGCATTGACTAGAGCACATTTTTCATCTGGTTGTTTATCTTTATGGTCACTCAGCACAAAGATTCTGGGAGTGTCGTACTAATTTATGTGCGGAAAGGCACTCATCACGCAGGGTTTCCTTCCCGCAAGCAGAAAGCAATTGCTTGACAATGCCTTTCACAGATGCCCGTTTGTTAGAGAATCTGCACCATGCACTTGAAGATGGAGAAGGATGGACCATGGAGAGCATTTTCTGTGCTCCTTCGGTTCTTCATAGAAAGCTGCGTTACCTATGGGTCATTCTCTTTACACCCCACAGCTGCTACTGAGATCCGTCCAACACCAATCCAGCTCTTTTAGTGCCTATGTTGCTGCTGGAGACTATTCAATGAGCAAGCAGCTGTCTTTGCATGGTATTTATTTGAATATGTGATTATTTCTTTAGTGAAAGAGTAATTTTATTAAAAATGTTATGCAACCCAGGGCTGCTATAATGAAGATGACCTGTTGTGAGTGTAGCTCATGTCTGCAGTACAGAATAATAGATGAAATTCTGGACATAAATGTAAGTGCTAATAGAAACAGGGACTTAGCACTAGAAATTCTGGATTATGAAAAAAACACTTTATTCAAACACAAATATTGWACATGTACTAACAATAAGGAACAGTAGGGAACAATGGAGAAGACTAACCAGGTAGATGACTTTCAGTTTCAACATTAATTCCACCAGGTCAATCCCTTATGAGATGCAAATATATCACATTTTGCAATATACTGTTCTGTTCTGTAAAATTAAATTCTCTCTTCTTTAAAACGCAGTTTCTATACAGCAAAACTGTAACAATGAGTGTAATAATAAAAACATTTAATATTGTAGGATTAGGTAGTTTTCCTATCTTCCCTATTGTCTACCTTTATGAACTTTCAATTTTCCTTCAATTTCCTTTCTCTATAAAAGAGGGAATCTGTGATACCAGAATCTGCAACAAAAGCTGCTCAGAGGGATGGAGTTTGGGCAGAGTAAACGTTCTGATCTGGCTGAAAATACTTACTCATTTTTTGCAAGGCCTGTGAAATTAATCTGGAAAAGGTAATTACAATATGGGCTTTGTCAATTTTCCCTCTACATTTTCCATGATGGGTTTGGAATTTTTTTTTCTTTTGGAAAGTTGAAACTTGGGGAGGAATAAACATTATGAGAAGAAAGCGAAGGTGTACAACTCCATTGAAAACTTTACTGAACTTTTACATATAAACTTTTGTGACTCTGAATATGTTTGAGATTTAGTTGCAACTTCTTACTCTTTTGCCTATACCAGAATTTTTTTGTTGTATAGGGAATACATTCCAACTCATGTTATCTTTAGTCCTAAAATCCCCCTCCTTTTCTGTCTACTGCTTTAAAAATCTTTCACATTCTTACAGCTGCCTGTGAATCCATCTTTTTATATTGGCATCAGTACCCTGTATTTTAAGAAAAGAAAAGAAGAATAGRCATATATAACTAAAATAAAAAATAAGTTGTCAAACTGTATCTTACAATAGGTTTCTACTGCAGCCAGGAGTATAGCATACCTAGAATTGAAGCTATATCTACCTATTTACAATCACAACTATCTACTGTGAAAGACTTGCTTTGTGCCTGCAAAAATACATTATCATCAATTATCTTTCTGTAATATGCTTCCAATACTGCTTTCTCCTCCTTATCTTTGGTTTTTACTGAGTGGCCATGGTTATTTATCTCAAGGAGAAGATCACCTACTCTATCAGTTCAGAACATTTACATGATAAGATGTAATTTTCTTTCAAAATAAAATGTGAATTTTGTTGAAACTCTGCTGCTCCATTTACAGGCTTGCAGACACATTGGAATCATAAAATTGGTACAAATGTACCTGAGCCAAATTGGCTCAAATTTTTGATTTCTGAAAATAATTATTTACCATTAATTGTTGCTGCAAAGAAAATTATAATTTTTATTACACCAGTAACGTTAGAGCTTAGCTTGGACTTCATTGTCACCTTCCAGCTGCATTAAAATTGGAAGAAAATCAACACTTGATATTAATATTTGAATTGAATATTTAATGTTCACGTTATAAAGTTTGCTTCATATTTTGCTAGTACTGCAGCAGGTGGAAAACCTATCAAAATGAGGACACTTAGCAAAAAAAGTTTCATATTTTCATTTTCAAATCTATGTGTTGAATTAAAAGCAACTTTCTTTGTAGCTTCAGAATAGATAGACAAATCTTTAATGGGCACTAAAGACCCAAGTTATCTATTGGCAGAAAGCAAGGTCTATCAATACTCCTAGTCATTGGAAGAAATTCATGTTTTCCCCCTTACATTCTCCAAAAACGGTACTAATTCTTTCTTTACTTCATTCATGGAATGAAAAAGACAATATTGTAAAAAAAAAGCACCTCTACTTGTATGTTTTCCAGGCTGTAGTCTGTATSAAAATCTCCACTGGATTCCTTACTCCCTACTCCTTATCAAGTTGTGGAGAAGAAAGGAAAACATGATTTTGAACCAGAGGAAATAAAAGTGAAGGAAATACAAAGAACGTTCTGTCAAGTGTATATCTCTGACTGATTTCAAATATTCAATGCATTAATGCTCCAGTTATAGTAAGACCAAATTCAAGGATTATTTCCCCTTCTACAGTAAGAGTGGTTTAGTAAGTTCAACGAATCTGAAAAAGCAGATTTATTACATTCCAAGTATAAGATATTTTCCAAGTCTGTATGTCAGTATGCCACTCTTACACAAATAGTGGATTTTATAATTCTTTTTAATGAATGCTTTGGAGTTATTAAAAATGTGGAGTGGTTTCAAAAAGTCACTATTTCAAAAATTAACTATTCAAAGCATAGTATCCTGGGATTCTCCAAAGTTACAAAGTTACAGAGTTACAAGTCTTAGGAACTGCCACCATACAAAACTGAGGGAATAAGAGACTTAATAATAATTAAAACTGATGACCCATGTTATATTAAGTCATTTATGTAGCAGATTATCTTTGAATGGAACAGGAACTACTACACATCCTTAAATTCATATCCAGAAAATATCCTGAGATTGTGGGWTCCTAATAATAGGATCTGGTTGGTTTTGGTGGGGTTTTTTTATATTATTGTTCATATAACACATTTGGAAGAAAAGGGACTGTGGGTCTCAGCTTTTTCTAGATGTAGGTATAGGTCTTTCAGTCCTGAATCTTTATACATAGTTAAAGGTTTCTATTTCCTATTTGCTTACTAAGGAACATATCAACTCTCATATACACTGCTTCTTAAATAGCATTCATAACTGCTGTCTTGGTAACAAGAGCAACTGAGAACCTTTCTAAATATTCTCCCAGAACCAGAAGRCTAAAAATTTAAAGTCTGTATGGCAATAATTGTAACCATCTTTTCAAAGTATGCTGACAGTGAAAAAATATTAGTTTTAAAACAGACCTTTATAAGAGCTCTACCTATGTATCTCACCAGAATTGCATATGAGACAGATGTCTCTCCTTAGGGGAATGGAAGCCCAGTGTCTAGTATGACATTAGAGGAGAACTAGCAACCTGGAACAGGAGGGATAAGGGAAAGGGCATAAGTAAGGGGATGTTGAAGAAAAATGTGAATAAGGCACATTCACAATTGGAGAAAGGAATTAAAAAGAGACCAGTATTATAATTCCACTGTTCTGGAACTTGAGGAGACTGTCCACAAGAGTAGGACTGAAATCTCAGCTCCCCCGCTGTCTTTCCTTCTTTAACTTTTGGGCAAGTCACATGGATCTAGATTCCTAGAGATTTCAAATCAGTACTCCAGTATATGCAATCTTCAGTCTTTCTGTGCCCAGGAAAGCTAACAGTTCTTCCTGATCTCATAGGCATCCTATGAGAATGCATTAAAATGATGAATAAATAATACAATAGTTGGCTGTTAATAACAAAGATAGGGAATAATTTAATTATATGTGATATGTGTGCAAAGTAACCATGATCCCAAATGAAAGTCTCTCATAGTTAATACAAGTTTGTTTCACAAAACGAAAAAGCATTAAGAAACAGGAAATTTTCTAACCTGATTGAATTACAAACCTACATCCTCAAGCACGCTGCTGTGTTCTCATATATGACATCTTTCTTTACCAGCAAAGCTTCACGATCAGTGCACCAGCCCTTGCAAGCCTACAGCTACTTAGGTATGCTCGTCTCAAGCTTCACTGGCAGGGAGCTCATGTCTCAGGTAGGAACAGCCCTCAGGGGCAGACTGGTGGTAAAGCAAGGGATTAAAAGTCTTTGCTTATTCACTTATTCATTGTTTATTCTTAAACACATATTGTTTATTCTTAAACACAAGAAGTTTAGAGGCCCAGGGAAGACAAGAAGACATTGAGTACAGTGCTGCTCGTGTAATTTCACTGTTACCTGACTTCTGAGACATAGTCTGTCCACCGCGGAGTTAGACTTTAACCCAAATGCATGGTGCAGGCCATACAAAGTCCTATACACACAAAGAAGATGAAAATATGAGTTTGTGTTCATAGTCATGCATGTTCATGACTGGAGATTTTCACAATGGCCCATTCTGACATTACTCCTCCAGTCATTCTGCCCGGGCACATAGTGGACTGCTCATTTCCTGTGGCTCATTTTTTGCCCACATGCCCACGTTTCTTCCCCTCGGAAGTGAATGTGTAGTTTGGGGTTCTGTGCTGACAGGAGGTTGGGACAGGACTGGGGAATGTATCCAGATCTGGGAATTCACTGGCTGAAAGAGTCTGGGTTCCTCAAAGRGTTGAGAAAAATATATATTCACCCTGCAAGCCACTTATTTTTGAGTGGGGAATTGACAGCTGTCTCCTAGAGGGTGGTTTCAGTGGAAAAAACTAGGTCTCAATAAATGTCTTTAGTTTCAGATAGAAATATTTCTGTCTGGAATGAGATAATCAAAAGGAAGGTGGAGATGTATGAATTATTAGAGATTATTTTTTTTCCACCTTGTAGAGTTTTGGGGTTTTTTTACCTTGCACTGAAGATACAATTAAAAGAATGCCCTCTGAGAAGCTCACCACTAAGAAGTCACACTCAGAGTGAGAAATAGAAACTCTTGTATATGCCTTTAACAGCTGTGTTGTCCTGTAGGTATCATGAAGTAATTAGGACTCCATTGATCTTGAAGCAAGTGCCATAGATAACTTACCTTTAAAACAGGTATATTCCAAGTCATAAAGTTTCCTTATGCTATCTTTCTTCCTTTACAGCATTCAAGAGATGAGAAAAAGCATTTTCGGTTTCTAATGCGTATGAGTTCATTAGTATATATCTTCTACAAATCCCTGTGATTATTTCTGAGAAAAACATTTTTGCCAGTTCACTGAAGATATTATTAATTTTACTTAAGAACTTTATTTCACACAAGACTTCCCATTTGCAACTTACTTTTAATTATGTCCTCATTATAGACAGATATGAGAAGCACAGCTTATTTCAAGTATTTATTATTCATTCTTGTATTGTTAATGAATGAATGCCTGAAGTACGTCTGCAGTAAAAAGTCACCTTCTTGTTCATCAGTTTTGCATGTCCATAAAATAAATGTGATTGCTTCAGGTACTGTATTACATAGATTCAGTACCACTGCTTTCCATATATAACATCTACATGCAAATTTATTCTGTTGTTCTTTCTTAAATAATTAACATTATCTGCTAATATATTCTTGCTCAGACCAGTTCCTCTAGTAATTATAATCGAGTGTGCAGTATGTATTCACTGAGCATCTATAGTTCCATTCTTTCTCTTCCCATCAAAAGGTCATTTTGAAGACACATCGACAATGTGCTTTCTATGATCTGTAAGCCCTGCAAAAAACAAGCTGTTATTTCAGCCTCTGGGCTGTAGTTCCATATGCCTAAATCCATCACAAAACATGGATTTAGCTGAAGCCAATGAAAAGCATAATTATCATTTTGCTATTCTGTGTGCGATAATTTATTTTCCATTATCAAAGTTACATAGGCTGCCAAATGTGTGATACAGATTATGGCACAAACTGTGCTTAAAATGCAGGTTTTTTCAAAACAACGTGTTATGTCCTGTGAAGTATTCATGGGGAGAAAGAGAAGATTAGAATGCATAGGCTCTATTTTGCCTTCAGCTGTTTTTTGGCTCCTCTGTTTAAGTCCCAGTTCAACAAAGTACTTAATCGTTTGATTAATTATAATCATTTGACTATTTCCACTGGGAGGAATAGTATGATATAGGTACTATGATGCTACAGCTGGTTAAATTGGATCATACAAAGCTGAAGGACCTGATGCAGAAGGTACAGATAGCAGCAGAAAGATTCCCTTCTTTTGGCTGTGAACTTTAGACCGGCCTGGAGGAAGTTCCTACAGACCAATTTCTAGCCCTTTGCACCAATCTATCTTATAAATTAATTTACATTATGCCACTCCATTTTGTTGTCTTAATCTATGAAACATGTTGATTATGAAACAATTCATTTTCTTTAAATTAATACCACTAGATCCAGAAATGGACTTAGAAGTCTAGAAGCTTCAGTAAATTAAATGATAAGCATTTATTTATTCTCTAGTCAAATACACAACAGTCAAGTGAAGCTCCTATGCAGCCCATGGGTATTTAGGCTCTGAGCTATAGCAAGTTTACTCCCTGCAAGGGTGTTCAATGTCATCTTAATTTAAGGAGGTTCAACTCTGTGTCTCATTCTTTCAGTGGAGTGCCCTTACAGCTACGTTATGGACTGGCACTCAGAGGAAGCACACTCAACTACACCTGTAGAAAATGTGTTAATGTGTACCACAGAATGCACAATTTATGGGCATTAAAAGAGCAAGATTAACATAATTCATGACGTAGCTGGAAGGTAGCTGGAGAACTGCATTCTGATCACTTCTTCTGTACTATGAAGGTATAAAACAAATTCTTTAAACTTTCCATACCACTTTTGTGGATTCAGTAGAGTATAATTCTTTTTAATGATGAGGTAATTGATCATTGTGTATTGGGAAAGTAAATACATGAAAGACTGTGAGCTGCTGAGATTCTGCAAGAGTGGGGGTTACATATGTGTCTTCAGATAACAGGAGGGAGGGAAGAAATTAGGTGCAGAATGAAGGACAAAAAAACTTGGATTTTTGCCTGCCATTAGCATCTTTATTTTAGACTTCGAGGTTATTTCCAGTACTTTTTTTAAAAAAAACAAGATCAATTGTAAGAATTTCCTAAAGATATTTATAACTATTAAAAGAATTTCTTTCGATTCTGCGAACACATAGAACCATATCAGAAGAGGTCAAAACATTTGCAAGTTTACCCCTGTAACTGAGTAGGTAACTCCAATGCCTGTCTTCTTTTGATATTTGCACAATATTTTTATAAGCAAAAACTTGGAGTGGAAACAAAAAGAACTCAATACCATCAAAAGTCACTTTGATGCTTCTGTTCCTGTTTCATTAAACCCCCCATAATCCTGATAATTTTAACTCCCGAGAAGAATATTCTCTATTTCATTTTCTTCTAAAAGACCAAATTATTAACTATGTCATACTGCAAAAATGTCATCTAAATACATCATGATGTGCTAAGTAGAAAGAAAACTGCCAGGGGCTGTAAGCTTTGGGTCAAAGGACAGTTGTTTGTAGCTCATTAGTATGATGAAGTGAAATCTGAAATTATATTAAATGTTTGTTTAAGATGTCATTAGCGAGGAATTTATGCATTTTCAAGTATTCTATACAGAACCGTAGTCTCATATCAACAGTGGCAGAAATGCTTTCTTGGGTACATTATTTGCCTTCTCCAGAGGTAGGGAAACAATGCAAAAGCCAAAATATATTGCTCAGCATTTGTTTGCTTTTATTCTTTTTGGCACTTTCTCTTCTCTCAGCTGTGCAACCCTGACTGCCAAATTATGATTTCACAGGAGAGCTCAACTCAGCCTGTCCTGTTTCCTTTCTGCCTTTAGATACCTGAAGAAAATTCAAGTAAAAGCTGAATTAGCCTCATGACTTTGGACTATGTAGGCCAAAAGTCAGCTTCCAGGTTGGTGTGACATGAATACTAACTACCTTAAAAGGCTGTTTCTCAGGTGCACAAGCTAAATGCTGGATGGTCTGTTTGCTCAGGCTGGTGAAAAGGAGAATAAAGACTTCACACATGAGACTCCAGCTGGACTCATTGTTTTTGATGTCAGGGAAGCTGGCATGAAATAGGAGATTCCACTTTTCCCTTGGGAAGTTGGTCTTAACGCCTTTCTCCCCCCAAGTACACACTGTGTGACCTGTGCTGCATGCTCAATTTAGTGGTTCACCCACTATCCAGAGCTCTGGGCAACCACTACTTCCTCTCTTTAAAGCAAACTCTGGACGCAGAGCTTCAGACCGAACAGTAGAAGCTCTCCTTCAGTGTGTTAGGGGGAAAAGATGAAGATCCTGTTTTCCACTGGTGCACAGAAAGGAAAGGGGGCTTGGCAAGCAGACGAGTGAATGCGAGCACCCACACAAAAAAAAAAGGAAGAAGACAGAAAAACATCTAAGTATGGGGCAGGAAAAGAGTGCTTGTTCTTAGAGTACAGTGATGCCTAACCCGTTTCTGAAAAAAGACAGAGAATACAATAGATGCAGGACTGATATACTTCTATCAGACTGTCAAAATAAGGACTAGTGAATCCTGAAAGAGAAAAACCTTAAAGGACAAGAACATTTCAGAATGTTCAGAGTAAATATGGTGTCCTCTAGATGGTATTGTGCTTAAATAAGAACAATGCACAAAAATAATTCAATGAAACCTATTACCTGCATGTTTTAAATAAGAAGAAGGAACGTTTTTTCCCATCCAGCATGTAGCCATTATTTAGAGTGAACAACTGAAGATAGTTACAGTATTAAAACAAAAAACCTATATGACCAATGGCTTACTAATGTCAAAAGACATGTTAACTAAATATAGTACACTACAACACAACCATGTTGCATTAGGTTACATTAAAATAACATATCCTTTACTCCATTAAAAATGCAATTTTACTTAGATCAATTTCGGATATTTTCATCACAGTTTAGCTACTCCATTTTATACCAGGTGAAAACCTGGTCTCAGGATTTTACTACTAGTGTGGCAAGTACTGATTGCTGTCTGGATTTTGGATAACAGCTTCTACCAAGTAAGAATCTCCCATCCATTCAGTGTTAAATCCATCTAAAATCTTTGCACAATAGATCTTGGTACTGGGATGTCAAAACATCAACCAGCCTAGTTCTTCAAACAGATTCATTACTGCTCTGTCAGAAGAGCTAAGGCCCAGGCTAGTGAGATTACATGCAATATGGAGCTACTGCAGCTAGACTGAGTTTAGAATTCACGTTGTATCTCTGATAGAATCCCCAGCTGTGCTGCATAGTACAACTATACCGGCATTGACGTTGCTACCTCAGGGGTCACTGCAAATGCATTGTAGGCATGAAATGCCCTGTATAGGACAGGACAGACCTGTCATTAGAAAATATATTTTAGGGGAGGGAAAAAAGGTTATATATATAAAAACCATAAAGTGTATGTGTGTGTATATATATATAAAAAACATAAAGAGTGTGTATATATATACACACACACATACACTTTGAGATTAAATAGAGCCAATAAAATTAGGAGAGCTAAAAATCATAAAAGGGCTAGGCTTTAATTCACATACAGGATGCAAGCTGTAGTCACTTATTCAATGTTTAATGTTGTATCATTGAAGATTCATCCTATGCAGATTTCAAATAATCCTCACAAGAAACAAGGTTGCAGTGAAAGGCATATTTGAGGAATTATTGAAAAATAAATATATCTAAGCAAGATGAAGCTGAGTACGCTGGGTACATCTATAGCAYTCTACACATTTCGGCATAATCAAACTTTTCCTTTGAAAGAAAACTTAATGATCCAATAATAATTGGTTGACAGCTAAACTTTTTCCCTGGTTGCCAAATAGATTTACAAATACGCAGTTAGAAGTACTGATTTAACTACTGTATCTAATATAATTACAGAACACTGAAGCTTTATAAGCAGCATTTGTTGGTGTCTGCATACTTTTTAAAAAAACAGCAAATACTATGTTTTTCACAATAACAGCCTTTGAAAATACTGTCTGATCACTTAAAACATTGACCTTAAAACATTTTTGATCACAGATTACTGTAAATACCTCTAAAACCAGAGTTACTATATATAAACTTACTATGCCTCATGATAAGAATTTATCCCACATTAAAATACTATATTTAATCTGTTTATAAAAAGACATCACTTATACAAATAAGGATAGCTTTATAAATAATATTTGATTTAACTTTTAATTGTTATTTATATTAAAAGAATATTTAAATGCCTCAATCATGTCAAATCATGTGTAATATCACTAAGAGTGAGTATCTGTTCCAAAAAGCTTCCAGACTGAGTAAAGGCTTGTGTATGTATGATTTTTGTAGCTATGACAATGCCTGTTTAGAAACCTAGGCAGAAGGAATATAAATATTTATTAAAGACATGTTTATCCTGCTTGTAATAGTATTGCATATTGTCATAAATTCCCAAGAAGAAACTGTACTTGTACCAGTACCATGCATCTTGTACCCTGCATCCATCCTATGGGAAGMCACATCCTAATGAATTAATGTAATGATACAGAAATACTTGCAATTACATACACAGACTTCTCAAAATGAAAATTAATAAGTAAAATACAATTTGGCTTCTTGAGCAAGGACAAACAGCATCAGAAAAATCAGTTTCCACCTGTGAGGAGAATAAAATTGTATCAAGTCATAATTCAGTCTTAGGTGGGAGAAGAAGTAAGCCCCTGGAGACAGAATGAAGTCTGCCCAGAGAGACGAGGTGGAGTTAATAGTAAAATGCTGGCATCCAACAGAGAAAAGCTGCAAACTGAGCTACCATCCTCATWCCAAGTGGGATCAGTTTTATCAAAYGCACAGTGAGATCAATGAGTATACAGTTCCTGCCCATGCTCACATTGCTCCTGAGAAAGGTTAGGGATAGGCGTGGGGTACTTCTGCAAGTACTGTTCAGACAGACCATTGCTGCCTTTCCTCATCCCTGTGCACGTGCTCCTGCGAATCAGGCTGCACTGGAATGAATGCCTGTGGTTACGGCAGGCTGCTCCCCAAGATATGCATTTTTCCATAAGGCACATTCCACATCGCGTGGACTGGATATGTGCTGTCACATGACAGAGCAGGAAACATCTGACTCTCAGGAGAGACGGTGGCCAAAAGTAGCCCACTGTTGTTAGAGCAATTTAACTGGCCTCCCTGAGGGGTACTTGTAACAGAGCACAGCCTGAGAAAAAACAATAAGGCCACAGCTTCTGGGGGCCCCTGTTTCAGTGTTGGACCAACCTCATAACAAAAATATTTTTTTCTTATATTGAGTCAGAATTTCTCATGTTCYAACTTGTGCCCATTTTCTCTTGTCCTTCCACAGCGTGCCTCTAGGACATTGGACCTGTCTTCACTACATCCTCCCATTAGGTAGTTGTAGACAGCAATTATATCTCCCCTTTGCCTTCTCTCTTTAGGGCTGAACAGCTGCCTCTGCCTTTCCTCATACAACCTGTCCCTCTAACCAACCTGATGCCCCTTTGCTGGGCTTATTTTGGTATGTCACTCTCTTTCTTGTACTGGGGAGCCCTTMCCTTGACACAGTACTAAAGGTACAGTCTCACAAGTGCTGAAGAGAGGGGAGGTCTTCAGACAGCCCATCATTACTGAGCAGATTGCATCCAGGTTTATGAAGAATCTCCCTCAGAATTGCATCTACATGCCACGGAAAGCAGACTGATAATCCCTCCTTTGTTTTCACTACTCCTATGATAGCAAGGCATACAGCCTAGAGAAGCAGGAATTAACTGTATTACAATGCAGAGGGGTAAAAAGCTTGTGAAGGATAAAAGAGGGATGACTAGGGACAAGAAGTTGAAAAAATGGGACTTGGATAAGGACTGGGGGCAAATGGGTTCTGTAGCCAGCAGACTTGTCCATAGCTCCTGAATATTATTCTGTTTTTTCCATGTAGCTCAACTCTGAATTTGTTCTACTGTTTGCATATAGCTCTGAAATTCAATGCCAAACTATAACCTCCTAGCTTATGGATAGCTCTCCGTATGTCAATTTGCTATGACCTTTTGCTTTGTTTACTGAAGTCACAGACATTTGCACTGTGTAGCTAAATGATCCACTCTTGTGCATGAAAGAAATATTGATGTTGTTTCAGATTTCAGAATTCTTGTTTTGGTCAGTTTGCTTTTTGAAAATTATATTTAAGTTTTCTATTTAAAGAACAATATATTGAAAGCAAAGCACTAAGATGTTTACTTTTAAGTATTCACACTTTCTGATACATTCTTTAACTGCACAATCATACATTAGTTATTTTCAGCTTGCTTGACTCGTGTGTTGGTTTGCTTTGCGTAAGAGTTCTGTTTCATTCATTACCTTGTTTCATTCCCTTGGATAAATTGGGGATATAATTTAAATTTTCTCTTTTTTCAACATGAAACATGTTAAGATAAAAGAAGAAAGAAYTTTATTTTGAGGTGGGCTATTTTTAAAATAGATTAAACAGAGTGCTATTGCTGTATAGAATGCAAAACAGAATGGTACAATTCAGTAGCGCTGACTTCATCAGCAGACTATCAGGCCCAATTCACTATACATAACTGTTCATCTTATGTCTTTGCAAAAGTAATTGAATGGCCACCGCAAATTCTCATTTCTGTCATCAATTAATTGAAACATTCTGGATGCAAAAGAAAGGCAGTTAAACCATTAGACCTTCAGTGACATACACTCTCAGCTTTTCAGTTACTGGATATTTGTTCCCAGTCTCAAGAAGGTGGACTATGTTTCAGGAAATCGATTCTGTTCTCATTTAAGCTGAAGGACCTTGGTTTTGCTGCTCTTTCTTCAAAAAGATTTATTACAAAAGATGTAGAAATTCTAATGAGGTTCCCTGAAAATTTAGATTCCCTGAAGGATAACTCCGCAGTGTAAAGCCTCACTCCTGCAGTGGTGTCTTATCACACGAATCCCTAAAAGCTGCTGCAGATCTCCACTGGGGTCTGTATTAGAGCACGCAGGATTGTGGCCTAACCATGAAGAGGAATCTTCTGCTGTACTGACTGCTGCTTTGGCTAAACCAGGAAAATCTATATTTCCTCTAGAGATGAAAATCAAAAGCATGTTAAGACTGAAACATCTAATCTACATAGTGTTAAAAACACACATAAACTTCATCGATTGTTAGGTCACGTACCAGAGCAGAGGAGCAATAACTTATCTCTTCTTCTCTTTCGAACAGGTGAGCTAAGTAAAAGGAATTAAATCACCACAATGCTCCTTGTTATTATTTCCAAATATATCCATTTAGGGGGAGGGAGGGAAGGAAATAGAGATTAAATTTCACTCCTTGTACAGCATAGCACTCTCTGGGCAAAAACTATCACAAAGAAAACCAGGGTACAGTCACTCGCCAGGCCTTACTCTCTGCACTGCTGTGAAACTCGCTCTGAACTGATCCGTAGGCTGGACATGTCCACCTTGACATACCTCTCCCACTTTGCCAGCTCCTAAAAGGGGAAGAAAATGCATGAACTCTAACCTCACCATCTCTTTCTGCTGCTATTTCTCTGCTGAGAAAGCAAGCAGGGAATAGTGAGTGCTAACAGAACCTGTGGATGTGATTTGATGCTATATAGGATATACAGCTGAAAAGCCTCCACTCGTGTTTGGGGAAAGGCCAGAGGTAATCAAGGTTCAGAAGTTTTAAGGTAAGAATATATTTAAAGCAATTACTCTAATTGTAGGTTACCTTCACAAACTGAAAATATGTGACCTTTATTTCATCTGCTCTTTTGTGATTAAGGATTGCTTATGCTCTTGTTGTTTGTGCAAGCAGAAAGCCATCTTCCCTTAAAATATCAAACAACTGCTTGTAAGACGCTGACTAACTGACATAATTAATTCTCATTCTCCCTCAGGGCTAGAATATTGCAATTTGACTTACTTTGGCCTTGTGAGCCAGAAAGTACAGGGGAGTGTGGGGAAATCCTTAGAAATCTCCAGAATGTCATCTCAATTTTTTTGCTTGTAGATATCTGGGAGACAGGAGTTTTCATCTTTAACAGGACTTGAATAATTAAATCATGATTTTAAACTAAAGGCTGAAAAGTTGGTACCCATGCTCATTTTGGGATCAACATAGGGAAGGAAGAAATTTAATAATTCCAACAGATGATACCCCATAAGTCAATCCTTTGTTACTGAATTTCAGCCGGTCACCAAGCCTTTTGAACTACAGCCTTCAAAATGTTGTATACTCACTTATTATGGACAGTCACGTATCAAATAATAACAAGAATAATTGATTTCCTGTTGTGCTGGTTTTGGCTGGTATAGAGTTAATTTTCTTCATAGTAGCTAGTATGAGGCTATGTTTTGGATTTGTGCTGGAAACGGTGTTGATAATACAGAGATGTTTTCGTTACTGCTGAGCAGTGCCTACGCAGAGCCAAGGCCTTTTCTGCTTCACACACCACCCCACCAGCAAGGAGGCTGGGGGTGCACAAGAAGTCGGGAGGGGACACAGCCAGGACAGCTGACCCCAACTGACCAAAGGGATATTGCATACCATATGACATCATGCTCAGCATATAAAGCCGGGGGAAGAAGGAGGAAGGGGGCACGTTCGGAGTGATGGCATTTGTCTTCCCAAGTAACCGTTAATGCGTGATGGAGCCCTGCTTTCCTGGAGATGGCTGAACACCTGCCTGCCGATGGGAAGTAGTGAATGAATTCCTTGGTTTGCTTTGCTTGCATGCGCGGCTTTTGCTTTACTTATTAAACTGTCTTTATCTCAACCCACAAGTTTTCTCACTTTTACCCTTCTGATTCTCCCCCCCATCCCGCTGCGGAGGGAGTGAGCGAGTGGCTGTGTGGTGCTTAGTTGCCCACTGGGGTTAAACCACAACACCTGTCCTTAAGGTTACCAAAGGCCGTCTAAAATTTATGAATGTCTTTCATCAACTTTTCAATTTGTYGATTCCCAGGGGTTCCTATCCAGAGTATTTTATCTAACACTGCTGTCAAAGTGGTGAATGAGTCTCCACTATTCATAAGGCAGGTGACATCATGCTGTTCTGAACACCGAACAGAAGGTTGAAGCAGAGCCCTAATCTTAATCATTTTTGTCTACCCAGCTCCTTTTACAGCATCTCTGTGTTGCGAATCACAGTAGGTTTAGTTTGCAGATCTTTGCTCACCAACAATAGTTCAAAATGCAATTTCACTTTGAGATCTAAATACAGAGGAAATCCGAAATAAAGTTAATTAAAAAAAAAAAATGTTATATGAGTTATCCCTTTTGAGTTCAAATTATATTTATGACCCAGCAAATGTTCACTCACATTTGGTTTTCTTGAAAAACTTGCCTTTACTCCAGTCTTTGTTGAGAGATCCCCAGGTGTGTTGTAGTGTTGTGATATATTTACCTGTTTGAAGTCGTTTGTTGTGGTTAGTCATCAAGAACTTACTTGTTGAGAAATGTACTCTGTTTGCCTTATGTCCCTGCCTAGATGATCATAATTCGTATGATCAGAAGGATCATTTCTGCTTGAGACAAGCTATCTCCATTTTTTTCTGATGTAAATCACATTTATGTCGAACTCAGACATCTTAGAAGTATTCTAGTTCTCTTCCCTGTGTCTTTCTGACTCAGTCAGATTGTATCCTAGTAAATTTATTGTCTTCTCTAATTTCTTTATGGAGTCTCATATTTATTTAATATGACAATCTCTCAGTTTTTCAAGGAAATATGGCTGGATGTTTGTATGCATTGATTATCTCGTACCATCAACCCCATAATACGTTACAGTGTACTAGATGCAATTGCTGTACTGTATTCTCTCTTTCACTCCGCTAATTAATGGGACGTTATCCTAAAATTTGTAATTAATCATTTTATTCACTCAGTTTTACATCAGGAATGGTCTGTCTGTTCCCTTGTATCACCAGACAGAAGTGCATGGGACTTCTAAAACAGACAGTACAGGAATGCACTGCTGGCTGATTTCCCCAAGCAGGAAGAATAACACATCTAACCCAGAATGTCCTCAGACATCATTTGCATTTGGACACATTCATCAATAAACCACAAACAGTTCAACATCCAGTAGCTACTTTGCTGTAACCCATAGGCTCCTGTTAGAGTCTCCCATGTCCCAATAGCTCTTCTCCAGTTCTACCACCTCCACCTCTCCAGATGAAGCAACTTACTTTATGGAATTGATTTCTTTGAATAAGTTCTGCCATCCTTAACAGGAACTGTGTGCTATGATCTGATTGATCAGAAAACTCCTCCACAGGGTCCAAGCTTCTGTTCTTAAAACCATCTCAAAAATTGGCTGTTGCCAGGCATGTTTTTGTCAGAAAGTTGAATAGCTGTTTATCAAGGTGTTAAGGGTAACACACATTTTAATATTTCCTATTTCAAGCTATTTTTTCATATTTTTGAATCTTTAACATAGATGAAGAAGATGTATCTGATTGCTCTCTCATAGACAAATTCAATATAACATTGAGGAATGAAAAGCTATTCTATTTTTCCTTGTAACCTCAGCAACTTTGTACAGAAATACTTTACATTTTTTAACAGAGATAGTATAAGAATGAATATTTTCCTGGAACTAGATTTACAGTGATAATTTTCTGAGATACAAAGAATATTAATGTAAGCTGATGGACAATATGGGATGTGGAACATTATGTATTTTGCCTCATGGCTACTGTCTGTCGGGTTGCTAGTAATACTTCACTGATGAAAATACTATATATATTGAAAACTGTCTTTGGATAGACAGCTACAAGACAGCACTATATCAGGAACTGTGAAACAAATGCTATGGGGTTTGTAATAGGTATAACTGGGATTGATTTGGGATTGAAGAGTGCTGTCAAGCTAATTTGCCAACATAGATGTGGGGGCAGACATATTATATGTTTCCTGAACAGTTCTGCTATGCCATTCTGTACAGAATTATGCTGGGTATAAGTATTTGATAGAGCAGTAAAACGGCAATGAAATTGATGCCTAAAATTAGGTAATATGATTCTTTTTTGAAGGTGGCTGGCAAAAAAAGCTGGTTTGCTGAATAGTTTGCCTCAAATTTGTTAGAAAGCGCATAGCAATAGTTACCTGCATAATTAATATGTGTACTAAAACATGCTATTCCCTTGCCAATATTGTTTAGGATTTTTTAAAAGACGGTATTTTGTTTCTCTTTTGTAAGACCCTCAGACTTATTTTACAATGCTGCATACTCTCACAATCAAAGTAACCACAAATTCTGCCTCCAAAACCATTCTCTTTCAGCTGGCATTTCTGCTTGACAGACTCATTATTTATCATAATTCATGTAGGCTTGTCTTCATATATGAAAAATGGTAAAAAGCTAGGAAATATGGTTTATACCCACCAAAAGTTTCTAATCAAATTTTTAGATATCAAAGTTTAAACAGCAATAGCAGTTGTTGACTTCAGGTTGAGTTGCAAGGGTAAGAGGACAGATTATGCATCAGTTTAACAAACAGCAGATCAGATTAATTACAATGAGCGCATCGGCATGAGAGAGACCAAAATTTAGTCTTATGTCTAATTCACAAATTTAAACAGGTGACCATAAGTCTACTGTATTATATTAGGAAATGGGAGCTTATATACCAGGAAAAAAAAAGCTCCTCACTTTTCTGTTTTTTAACAAAACGGCAGTATTTTCTGTAGCAATTTACCTAGGTATAAATCCACAGTAATTGCCAAAAGTGGATCATAAAACTTTGCTAGCAATTGGTATATGTGGTGTTTCACCTTGGTTTGTTTATCAGTTGGTATATCCGCGTTCAACTTTGGAGACCTAAAGCTTTTCATAGATGGGAGAAGCTTCAGCCCTATGGCAGCCAATGAAATCATAAAAAGAACTCCATAAATTTCAGCTATGACACGAATCATTCCTTTTCAGAATAGCTGACTGTCAAGGTTATGGTAATATCTATCAATTCAATCTCTTCTGAAAGGTGCTCATGGAGAATGATTTAAATTTTGATTTTAAATCACATGCTGTCCCATAAATGCTGTATTTGTGTGGTGGGGAACTTACATGTCTACGGGACTTCTCTGCAGAATACTGCAGCCTGTCAATCCTTGAATTTGATTGATGAGGAACATAGTCTGCTTTCAAGTACTCATATAAAATCCCACTGACTTCCAAGTTTGGCACAGAATGTACTGAAATTTTTGAAAAGGCATATAAAATTAGTCTCCCATTACTTTTATGTCAGTGAATTAATGTACATTAAGCACACAAGTTTGTACTTTAAAGTGGACTCCATGGACAGCACGATAAATAGAAGCTCTGAATTTCCATTTCTAAATTACTTGCTGATTTCTTTTTGTTGTGTTCTGCTCCACAAGTTTGGTGTTTACGTAGTTTGTAAAAAAGTCATGTATTGATATTAAATTAGAAAAGAGTACCTTTCTGTAATCCCTATACATGAGTTGCTATCTAAAATACATTAACATTCAGTTTGTTCCAAGTGATACAGATAAATCTTGTCCCAACAACCAACAACTTTCCCTTTTTTCCACACCACACCTCCCATACAATACATAACGAGATCACAAATTTGGGTCTGTGGAATCTCAGGGCAGAAAAGCAGAAGGTAGATGGGAGCAACTAGCAATTTGTTCAGTACAAAGAATTGTTTAATTGTTTGTATGAAGATTAAGGTTAGCTAACATATATTGATGCAGTATTTAATGCTGCACAAAGCATTATTACAGACATTATTTATGTTTTGAAAAATACAAAAAAATTCTCATTTAATCAACCCAATGTATAAAACTAATCAACCCAATCATGAAATATAAAACTTGCATACTGGTGTCGCAAATGAGTGGTTTAGAGGCTGCTTAAAGAATCACCATCAAAGGTATTAGCAGAAAGTGATTTTAATAGAGACCTATAAAGGTGCGACTTAACAGAGTTCGATGGCAAGGTCCACTCTACTACTTTTGACAYGGATGAAACATATAAAGGAAAATCATGTTATGCCTAAGGGTTTATATCTTAGGGATTATATGTGTTTAGCAGCAGTCTAGGGTTCATTCACAGTTTTAACAGCACCTAATCATCAACTRATCATTAACAAACTTTAGCAGCACTTAATCATTAACTCATTTAATATTTACGAAGTAAGTGTTAGTAGAGTTTACTACAATCACGACTTAATCACAGATTATGCTTACTATTAGTTCATATATACACACAGACAGAAATACATATATACACAAAAGGTATACCTGTTAAAATTCCCCTCGAGTTCCGTGAAGGAATATTCACATAAAATGTCTCGGCATTTCTCTCAACGGGTGAGGGTTGAGCTTCGAGGAGTGAAGGGGGTTCAGCCCAGGCCCCGTCGTCAGCTTTCGGTGATGGTCCTCCAAATATCGCAGACTCGAGAATTCGCAAGCTCTGAGAGGCGTCCCACTCAGAGGGAGACGCTGGGCACAGCCCACTGCGGTCCAGGAATGCTCAAAGGGCCTCACTTAGGACCACCACTTATAGGTTCGCAAGATGGTTGGGTTTAGTCATCCGTAAATTTCCATCCTGGCCGCGGTCCCAGGTGGTGATTACTAAAAATTCTCAAGGTTTCAGTGTTGTTCTAATTGACACCCGGGCCAGGCAGTAGGAGTATGTTCTCAGCCTCAGCTATGCAGAGTTTCTGATACAGTCAAGGAGCGCTCAACTGCCAGGCTCAGTACACCAAGGCCGAGGTCTCATGGAAATTTCTGAGATCAGCAAGCGGCCTAGGAGGGGGGGAAAGATGCACCACCACAACTGGATCTGCAGAGCATCTCACAAATACTGTCATTCTGAGTAGATATTTGGGGAGAGTTTGTCAAGTGTAAATATAAAAGTTTTGTTTAAGTTTGCTCTCTCTCTTCTCTGGTTTTCCTAACTCATGCGTTGGTTTTTTTACATTTTGTGTTTTATGGCTCTAAGCTGTGTTTCTGATGATAGCGTCAAATCTGAGGCTTCTTTAAGTTGTTTCAATTTAAATGCATAAAAGTAAATAATTTCCAGTTATGTAATTATTGTCACTCCAAATAGCTGTGTCTTTGTGATTTACTTTATAACTACTGTCACTTCGGTGACTACCAGGCATTCAAATACCGGTAGTCTGGCTGAGAGCCATCATTAGCAAATCAAAGCAGATGTATCTGTATGTGTATTTTTTCTTCTCAGACCTCAGAGTTCTCTATACTGCTGCTACCTTAGCTTTTGACTCCTGCCAAAACGTTAGTCTGCCTAGTAGCAGACATTGTTTTGGCTCAATATTGAGATTTTTTTAGCAAGTACATTCCTAATATTAGGGACAGAAAAATGGTGTCTACAATGGTTTTATATAGCCTTCAAGAAAGCCCAGGGGCAAAGCCATGATTAAGATGAATTTGTGTGAGTCATGTTCTGGAGAGGCCACCCTTATTCCTGTTCCCTGGATTTCTCCCTGTGCCAAGGAGCCTTCCTCTCCCAGGTGCTGTCTCATCCTCAGGTGAGGAACCATAGCAGATTCGCCCTCAGCAAATACTGCTGTTTCCCACTAGAATATAGTTGTTGGCAGTTAGTTTTCTTTGACGATTACRTACCATTTTCTTACAAAACTATTTTTTCCTTGTTTAGTAGGAATCTTCAACAAGGAAATACTATCATTAAGAGTTCTTGAAGTGAGATGTATGAAATGTGATTTAATAACTACTTCACCAGAGACTTGAGGAAATGACCCACATTCTTTGGGCTGCAGCTCTCTGTCCGTTGAATGAGGATGAAATAGTCTCTTTCTTTTAACCTCTTGTCATCTGTTTAGATTGTAAGCCCCTTGGGATGCAGGCAGTGCTTTGCAAAGCATAGGTCCTCATTTCAACTGGAGAACCTTCAGGACTGAATTCATTACAAGGGTCAGGAAGAATAGGGACAGATATTAAGCAGATTAAACATTGCAGAAGCGTCAATCACTGAAAGGATGAAAGATTTCTAATAGCCAATTTTCACTGAAGAAACGAGGGCAAGAAGAGCATGTTTCTGTGCAATCATACCTACTCATTAACTCAGTAATAATCATAACTCTGGCTAGTGAACTGCTTGCATTTCAGACCTGGATTTTATTTAGCTGAGGCTACAGTCATTATCAAGACTCACTCCTCTCTCCCCTGCTTATTTTTTAAGTTCACTGTAGTGATAAGCCTAAAATAGGTTAATTTTTGCATCCTTCTATGGCCTTCATGCACTAAGGTCATCAAATTTTTGTCACTACTTTACTTCCTACTGTAAATGCTGACATCTGGAGTATGTAGATCACCAATGTGTTTATTTCTTAAATTGCCTGGAACATAGAGTTTTGCAACAAAAAACAAAGATGCAAAAAAACCCCCAGCCTGATATTTGGGGAAGACATATAAAAAACCCAAACGCAATTTAGAGCATTGTTTACTTTAATAGAAGATGAAAATGTGCAATAAAACTCTAGGTTTGTTTTTGTTTAAATTTTTTTCTGGTTCTGTTGTCCCCAGCTGCCCTCAACAAATAGTGTCTACAAATTAAAGTGTCTTATTCTGGAATATGGAATAAGGTTGTTGTAAAGTGAGACAGAGTGGAAGAATCTGGAACTTTATTAATTGAGCTGGTACTTATTTTTTTAAAAAGGCTAAACTAATTTCAGTATGCATTTCAGGAGAATAAGGGAAATAGGTAAAGAAAAAAATAATCCAGTAGGAAGAAGGGTGATGAAACAGGAAGGACCAAAAAAGCCAAGGTCAGAAAGAGAGTAAATAAGTGATTCTGCAGAATGACAACTTTTAATCTGATTCATTGTTGTTTTGGCTACTTAAAGTCCCAGTTTTACACAATGTCTTGTGCATTGTATCCTGTCTTGTAAACTCGAGTAGAACAGGTAGCTCTGTTGTATTTAAAACTTTTCAAATTCAAAATGGCTGTGAAGAGTAAAAAAAAAAAGTGATCTTAAAAACTATCTCTTGACCACAAATTTGCTTTCCAAAATTTGTTTTAGTAGGGCAGCCAAAAGTTATAAACAGAAATAGCATTCAATATTTATTGACTTTTGCCAGCAAGGAAAATATTATCTCAACAATGTTTTAGAAGACCTTTTATGAAAATCTAATGCATTATATATATTTAGGTCTTTTAGCCATTAAATGTGCCATTTGACAACATAAATGCTTTGCTTCTGAGTCCCACAAAAATGTCTTTTCAAAAGGACAATGAAGTTGCAGAGGAAATGTTTTTATTAGAGATTTGGGTATTGTAAAATTAACTGCTATAACTACATTGGCAATTTAAGGGGTTTGAAAAGCACACTGAAACACTCTTAACCTGCACTAATTGCAGGTCCTGGTTTTTCTACTATTCTACCCTAGCTTATCTTGTAAGGATATAAATTAAAAGACTTAGCAATTATCTGTGGTGGCATAGTAAAATATTCTCTTGAGCAGAGTATAAAAGAAGACTAAAATAATAGTGTGTAACACTTGATATCTAAGAAATGCTGTGTAAACAATAATTCTTGTGAACAACACCTTCCTGACACAATATACATCTCAACTTCTTCTCTTTCTATATAAGCAGCAGTCAAAGCTCAAAGCCAGTCATTTAAAACTTCAGGCTTTGAGGAAGGGCAATGCAATATCTGAAGCAAGTGTTCAGTAGACAGAGATATGTCCCTCTGACTGTATTAGGAGCATCCCTGCCTTGTGGAATACTTGAATTAGTGTCGAGGTATCTCAGCTATTGTACCACCTGCAATGCTTGCTGTTCATGTTTTAGGAGTGGCAAAAGTGAAACACTGAAACCGTAATCTTAAACTACACAGTGTGTCCAGCAGATTAAGCCAAGAACCCAGGAGAGGTCTGTCCTGTGACTAAATCTTGATTTTTTTCCCAGGAACACACTACGTCCTTCACGACAACTGCTTTGATCTTAGCGAGTCTTTAAATAACTGTTGTGAGAGGCTAAAGGAGGTGATCACTGTTGTTTTGCTAAGGGAAAAAAACRACAGACAAAAAACAACCAGTCACAGACTATTCATACAGAAATGATCTTCTTGATACTTGTTGTTTGGTGTTTGGCATCCTCAGCAAATTTTCCAGAAAAAAATTGTATGGTGCCATCTAATATGTATATAGTCTGCGTATATAAAGCTATACACAAATCTAGGCATCTAGGTAAGTAATCAATGTTACTCAAAATACACCTTCCTTTCTCTCCAGTGCATGGGAGTCTGTAACCACTTTGCCTGAGGTCCAGTGTAGTACTTAAACACTGAACTCTGAGTGCTCAGGAGTGCTCCTGCAGATAACATAACACATCCCAAAGTCGTTCGTTGAAGTTAACATTGAAACTGGACTTTTGTAGTGCTGAATGAGATTTACACAAAACGAGTCCCTCGCTTTTAACCGGCATGTGATTATGATAAATACATATCACACAGCAGAAGTAACTGAGCAACTGTAACTGGTAGGTTGCGAGAATCCCATTTTCCATTCATGACATTTGTAACTGAATTGAATTATTTCTATGTTTTGATAGATGAATATGATAAAAAGATTAATCGTGAAATTAGCAGGTAGGATCATCCAATATTGTGTTTGTCTATTGCAAGAAACACAAAGCACACAGAACAGACCAGGCTCAGCAGAAAGAGCAGGAACTTAAATGATATGATGTTGGGACTTTATTCTTTCAGCTATCTAAAAGGCTACAATGTAATAGTGATAGGATATCCTCCAGCTGTCCTGGAAAATAGGAATAGAGGAGTTTATTATATGGTGAGTGTATAATGGTGAATGTGTCATTCATACTGCCATTTGTTTCCTCTGTTCACAGAACACTATAACATACTTCTGGATAGACTAACAACACAAATAACTTGCTCTCTGTTTTCAACTACTAGGAAAGTAATGGCTACTGTGTATTCTTCATACAGATTTTATGCTCTAACAAAGCACGTATTATCTTTGTTTATAACAAATGAACACTGATAGCCACAATGAACGTGCCTAATAACTTGGCTGTGTATTTTCAGAATAGTACCCTAGAGTGCCCTATTCACTGCCTGATTAGGGGAAGCAGGAGGATTCCCAACTTGTATGTAGTGTACTGCTTAAAAATTGATGCTTTGTTGTTTCATATGCAGTTCATTTGAAGAAGAAGCAAGAAGAATGCTTACTTGGCAGAGATACAGCACATCCTAACTAAATGACCTCCATTATTATTGGCTTTATTAATAAAATGACATTTTTGCAGTTACCTCAGTATTTGCCAGTGAATATTATGCAATTACTAAAATTTGCCACTGTGAACAAACTATATGCTGGTTAAATAGGCTCAGCGGATAGGAAATGGAGGTCTCTGTTAGCAAATGCTGTTTTTTTGCTAGTAATCTCAGACGTCAAAGTAAATAAAAAAGAAAAATAATCATTACATAGATCAGAAAGGGTATTAAGTTAAAGACAAGGAGGAAAGAGAGAAACTATAGCAACACTTTTGTTGGAAATTAGTATGGCCGAGTAGAAAACCCATGGGAAATTAATAAACAAATGTTCCTGAGACAGAAAGTCCCATCTTGCCCCTGGCAAGTCCATTTTGTCTTTATTAATAGCATCCAAAGGATGTGGGTCATACATAGCAGTCTAGTTAAGCAGTCTCTAATTCCAGGCATCTAAAATTTGGTCACATCAGAGTCTGAATTAAGATTCATTGTGAGGATTTCAGTGAYTCCACTGGAGCAAGAGTACTGAGGAACAATCAGACAATAGTTCTCCCCTGTCAAATTTGCTTGGGAGTGAAGAATAGACCTGGGCCTTTCTTGGGTTGTTGGCCATTCATTACTTTAAATATGCCTATTCAATAGAAATTCCAAAATTAAGTCTCCAACTGGAAAGGAGGACTAATGGGGAAGGGAACGGTACACTCTTATTTACTGTCATAAATTGTGCAGAAAGGATGCCACAACCTGGTATTAAAAATGATCTTGAGCTGTTTTTTTGAGTCACGAGAAGAATAAAATACCAAATTAATGAAATTTGTTTCACTTGTGATGTCTTGTTCTCTGCTGTGCTCTTTCAGGCAGCTGAACAAGTAATTTTAGTATAGTATTTATGTGAGCTGTGGAACAGTAGTCAAAAAATAACTTCTTCAGTGGAGTTCAAAGGACCAAATAGGTACAACTTTTTTCTCCATCAGACTTTGTTTTCTTCCAGAGATTGTTTTTAGAGAGATAAACAAAGTTGTCATATTCTAAATCACTGCTGTCAAACTTTCCCCCCCCCCCAAAATACTTAATTAGGTTTTTAGATAACAAAGCTTGGTAAATTCTCTCAGTACTGTCAGCACTCATTTACAGGAATGTCAGCTATGTCACATCATCTGTGGTCTTTATTTTGGAACAGTACTAATGCTGGAAATCAAGCTGGCTAGCAAGCAGCTTAAGAACACAAAAACTGTCTTTTGGAAGAGACAACAAACTTCCACCCGTTTTCAGATGATCAGTGAGCTCTCCCTAAAGGCAGAAAGGCGAGTGAAGTGTTCCTAGATGGCCACTGCATAAGCAATGGCAGAAGAAACCAACCTCTCCAGGCTGTCAGACCAATGACCTACAGTTTCCCATTTAAAGGACTGAGCTGTATTAGTGGCAGCCAATATAATCCAGAGGCAAGGAGATAGGTAAAAAGAGTGTCTGTCAGTATTTTTGGGAGACTATGTGGCTTGAATAATGGAGCACAAGTTTTATATTTCTTACAATGGTAAGAGCTTGTCACAAAATTTTTTGTAGAACAGTATCTTTCCATTACGCCACACTCCAGCTTGCGATGTTTTCTGTAGAGTTAGCTATACTAAAATTGTCAGCAATATTTTGCCAATTTTATGTCATGCATGATGGTTATAAACAGGCCTTTTTGCTGCTTGTTAATTAATCTTGTTTTGCCTCTCCAAAACTAAAAAAAAAAAATAGAGTATTAACTGTAATACTTTGCATATAGGATAATAAACCGCACAGACAGTCCTGRTCTCTTCAGCTTTCTTTATCTTTTACTGTTCACCTGAAGTGGTGATCAGTATTCTAAGTCAGGCAAAATTAATTTTCTCACAGAAAATATGGATCAGGCCTTTCAATGAGCAGATGAAACAAGCTGATTGTTGCCAGCCTTGACAAATTTTGCTTAATTGGACCTGGCGAACGCACAACAAACACTGTGATGTGGACTTACTATAGCACCTACTCTTCTAAAACTTTGTCTGTAGTGCAGTTGACATAGCATACAAAAAGTTCTGCTCTCTACATTTAAAGTGCTGCAATAATTTATTCTAGAGATTCACAAAGAAATTCAATGGTTTTTTTCTCGGGGAAAAGAGAAAAAAAAACATGACCAAACCAAAACCCACAACTCAGACTAAGTTTCTTTTTACCCTTTTCAGTCTGTTAACAAATACAGAGTCTCTGGGAACAATCTGTTCTGGAGAGATGACCCTGCATATAACGTCAATTAACCATTAGAAACCAGAAAAGCCTTTTGGGGCCTACATTTATTTAAGAACTCTAACACTTAGATGAAAGATGTAGATGATGTTATTTGTTTCATTATGAAGTTACAGTAGTGAGGTCTTAGCTGAGCAAGAGCAGGTTCCTATTCTGCTGATCTGTACCAACCCAACAGGATACAGCCTCTGTCTTATAATCAACCATTTCAAAAAGACAAAATTACATGAGTGCTAGATTATGTGAGCCATATAAGCATTTGACCTGATGCCAAACCAGGAATTACCCTCCAAATTTCTTCAGTCCTAGAGCACTGTATTCACCCCAAGACCACCCACTCTTGGCAGCATAACAAAGTAGAGACCAGTGACAGCACCATAGGAAGGGACTGCTGGCAGAGACCTTTTACATCATGTCAGTTCTGTACAGAAATATTTTTTTTTCCTTTTTCTATTGCTTTTGTATTTATAAAGCTGTAATGTCTTTGTTCTTGAGCCTCTTGGATCATTGCAGTTAAAAGGGGCAAACATTTCTGAACTGGTTGTTAATATTTCTTGGTAATAAGCTTAGTATTTTCTTGTTGTAGCATACATTCAAAGATAAATGACATTTCAACATATTAAAACTTAAAAGTTCTCTAATTATCAGATTCTCTGATAGTTTAAACTGATACAGCTTCATTGACTTCTCTGAAATTTATCCATTTTACACCAGCAGAACATTTGGTCCCGCAACCACAGCACAACCATTCCACAACAGGGTAAATCCAACGTCTACCAGGACAGGGATCGTTACCTTTGCTTTGTGTTGGTGGTGTCACATATACCTTCTCTGAATGATTCTGGGACTTCAAGCTTATAGCTTTAAAAATATTCTTATAGCTTTAAAAATATTCTTGTCAGTGACTGTGGTGGGTTGACCCTGGCTGGACGCCAGGTGCCCACCAAAGCCACTCTATCACTCCCCTCCTCAACTGGACAGGGGAGAGGGAATATAGTGAAAGGCTCATGGGTCGAGATAAGGACAGGGAGATCACTCAGCAATTACCGTCACAGACAAAACAGACTCGGAAAAAAAATAATTTATTGCCAATCAAATCAGAGTAGGGTAGTGAGAAAATAAGAACAAATCTTAAAACACCTTCCCCCCACCCCTCCCTTCTTCCCGGGCTTAACTTCATTTCCGATTTTCTCTACCTCCTCCCCCCTCAGTGGTGCAGGGGGATGGGGAATGGGGGTTGTGGTCAGTTCATCACACATTGTTTCTGCCACTCCTTCCTCCTCAGGGGGACGACTCCTCACACTCTTCCCCTGCTCCAGTGTGGGG
This sequence comes from Phoebastria nigripes, assembly GCA_035582835.1. Lineage (NCBI taxonomy): Eukaryota > Metazoa > Chordata > Aves > Procellariiformes > Diomedeidae > Phoebastria > Phoebastria nigripes. The sequence goes on from JAYKAV010003032.1 coordinate 378,561, forward strand.
TCCCTCCCATGGGAGACAGTCCTCCACGAACTTCTCCAACATGGGCCCTTCTCACAGGTTGCAGTTCTTCACGAACCGCTCCAGCATGGGTCCCTTCCACGGGGGGCAGTCCTTCAGGAACAGACTGCTCCAGTGTGGGTCCCCCATGGGGTCACAAGTCCCGCCAGCAAACCTGCTCCAGCGTGGGCTCCTCTCTTTCCATGGGTCCACAGGTCCTGACAGAAGCCTGCTCCAGGGCAAGCTTCCCACAGGGTCACAGCCTCCTTCAGGCATCCACCTGCTCCGGCATGGGGTCCTCCAGGGGCTGCAGGTGGATATCTGCTCCACCGTGGACTTCCATGGGCTGCAGGGGGACAGCCTGCCTCACCATGGTCTTCACCACAGGCTGCAGGGGAATCTCTGCTCCAGCACCTGGAGCACCTCCTCCCCCTCCTTCTTCACTGACCTTGGTGTCTGCRGAGTTGTTTCTCTCACATATTCTCACTCCTCTCTTCTGGCTGCTGTTGCGCAGCAATTTTCCCCCTTCTTAAATATGTTATCCCAGAGGCGCTACCACCATCACTGATGGGCTCGGCCTTGGCCATCAGCGGGTCCGTCTTGGAGCGAGCTGGCGTTGGCTCTTATCGGACATGGGGGAAGCTTCCAGCAGCTTCTCACAGAAGCCACCCTTGTAACCCCACCGCTACCAAAACCTTGCCACGCAAACCCAATACAGTGATTTACGTTGTCTTGCCCGCTCTCACATCCTTGTATTAGTACTAGATTATTTTCTGATAACCTTTCCCGAAATCCTTGCTAACATCTGCAGGTGACAACCACTTAACACTAATCTACTTTGACAGGAAGACTGTATCAAGCACACCTATTAAGTGATTTGGTGGAAATGAGAAGAAAAGTGGCCTAAGGAAAGCAAGTAGCATCTCCCTGAAAATGCTAGAAGCGCAGCTGCCCACAATGGTACGAGCACTCCTTTCATACAAGTCCCAGAATAGGTAAGGTGATTACAAGGGGCCAGACCCAGAGAAATTTGATTTAAATATGTATTTTGAAATATATTTTAGTTCTCTTTCAAGAACTTCTGGTTGTAAAGTTGAAGAAAATATGGTCGTCTTCATTAGGTTTGAGAAAGCCTGGACAACCTGGCTGGATTCTGTGCTTCAGGGTGAAGGAATCATATAAAGCAGGTATTTATAGCTGCAGTTTTAGGTGAAGAATCCTTGGTAAAAGAAGTTGTAAGAGACAATATCTGGTTTTTTAGGGGATTTTTAAGGAAGGGAGCGAGGATTCACTTGTGTTTGGGGTTTTTTTGTGGGAGGGAGTCTGTGTTCTGCTCACCCCTTATAAAAGAACTGGGATGCTGAAGGGGTTTGCTGTGATCTGACTCACCAGCTCTGGTCAGAGCTTCAGGTAGAAATGGTCTCCAGAGAGCAGATTAATGGGAATGGCTAATGTCAAAACAGATTCACAAGAAAAAGTGGTAGCAGACAGCACGTCCATCAAGATCTGCAGCCCAGAGCAGCAACTTCACTGGCACTTCCACTTTCTAGTGAGTGCTGACCACTGGGGGTGGGGTAGACAGCAGCATTCCCAAACCTGGATCCCTGCTACCCCCTGTCCTTGGGAGAACAGATCCTTCTGCTCATGAGTTGGTTTCATCCACATCTAGACACTAATGAGCATGTAAGGTACTGCTGAGGATGGCTAATGGCTGGTTACTTTTGCTCTCACTCATTGTATTCTGAGGTGTGATGGTCTTGCACATTTTGGGTTGTTTGGTTTTCCGAGTTGTTAGTCTTACTGAATTTCCCTTTCATCTCTGCTCCCTACTAATGTTCTGCTTCTGTAAATCAGTTTAACCCGCTGTTTGCAAATGGAGATTCACAAGCACTTCTTACCAAGAACCCAGATAATATAATTCATATTCATGAAGGGCTGAAATGTGGTTTTATGTTTTGTTTCATATTGTTTTCAGTAGTTTTCCAGTGAACCTGGCCATTGTTTTTGCCAGTCAGTGCCTGTCAGAAAGGTTACGGCAGTTTACAAAAGTCTGGCTACCACTTTACTGGATGTAGATAGCTGGATTAGTGAATGTGGGATTTGCTGTACAATAAGCACCTTTGTTTAGGGCTTTTGCAAAGTCTGGAAGCGCTGGCACTGTGCCTGGTTCAATGTAGCTATTAGAGTCTTTTCATTGACTTTAATTGGAGCTGGATTAGGGCCTAATCATTAAAAAAATCTTCATCCTGCAGCGAGCAATGGTCACATTTGACCTCAAAATTTCAATAAGAGGCATTGGTGGGGGAAAACTAGAACATAAAAGATAGAAAAATAATATTTTCCCATCAAGCAATGAATGATAGATAACTATATGTAGTACAGTGACCATATGCCTCAAATTTGTCTTGAACTCCCGAAATTTTTTTTCTACGTATGATCTGTCCAATTTTGATTTTTGGCAGCTGCCAGAGCACAGTGGAAGAGAAGGCTGTTTGTCTGCCTTTAGCTGGTGTGGGATTTCCTGTTGGCAAGCACAGATGACAAACACTTCAGTTCTGTGACCAAATGTCTTTGCCGTTGTTTTTATTAGACTGTGGGATGTTTTGCCTGATATGAGACAAGATTTTTTTGACAACTTATTGCAGTGTAATAAATGAATAAAATATCAGATAATAACATCTTTTATGTGTATGTATATATATGTATATTTTTATATATACAAGTATGATATATTAGTTTGCAGTTTTTTTAGAAAGGATTTTACAGTTCACAAAGCCAATGCTGTATCATTGTTATAGATTTGCAGTGACTGTCCATCTGTGTCTCTTGCTCTTTGCCTTCAATTTCTTCATATTATCTGTGTACTACAGATGAGAGGTCCCATGCTTCGTGCCCTGTGAAAGTCCAAATGGAACATGTGAAGTGTAATGGAAGCACAGCCGAACTGAGCCAGAAAGATCAGTAACACAGGAAACTCTAAATGCTGTAATATTATTAATGTTGTTATAATGAATTTCTGTATCTTAAGTCTATTTTTATTTTTAGGGAAGTAATTTTTTGACCATACTATTAGGGAGGTGTGTTTTGTTTTGGTTTTTGTAACATATTGTATGAGTTGTTACTTTTTGTCGCATTCAAAACATTTGCTATTTGGAAGGTATGAGAAGAATAATCGCTATTAGTTTTATTATATCTACCGATAAGAGATATGAGGTCAATGAGATATGACGAAAAAGATCATGTTAATTTATCAATGTCAGTAACCAATAGTTACGTGCCTTATGAAATGAACCTATCTGTTTGCTGTCTTAAAAACCTAAATAGTATTCTGGTAACACTTTCATTAAAGGAAGAAGATTCTTTAGCAGCTTTTGATCATGTTTCTTCTCAAGCATTGAAGATTTTTATTCCTGGCATACAAAATGCTAGTTGGTTTTTTTCCTTCTCTTTCTCATCATGAGAACATTTTTATTTGCATGCAGTCAAATGTGGCAGACAATTGGAGAAACTTCAACACGGGAACAATATTGTTCAGCTTGGCAACTTGTACGTAAAACAGTTTATTCAGTGTTCTGATAGCAAGAAATGGAAATTGTTGCAAATAAAATCTTTCTCTGTCTTTTCTTGTTTTGTGTTTTCCTTCTCTCCAAGGCAAATAATTTCAAGCTAATCTCTTTGATTCACATACTGATGGACAAATGTGTCAAAATTGCTGGAAGCGAATGCTGTAGGGCATGTGTTTTAAGAAGCTCTTGATTCACTTATGTACTTATAAGTTTTCTATTTTTATTCATGGTGAGCATACTTCACCACCCCTGTCACACCAGCTCAGAGACTGAATTGAACTTTTCCCCTTTAATGGTTTTATCTTCTGAAATATCTGTAAAGCTTATTAGTTTGTTCTTTTTTTAAATCCCTACTGGGTGCATAACTACGCATTCATTTTAATTCACTATGACTACAGCACGTCTTTGCCATCCTTAAAATTGTCTATTCTTGGTTATACCAGATAAAACTCCTTTGCCAATTGAATAATGGAGACAAAATAATGGAGTCTGTGATCCTCTACTTTCTTCAATTTTGGGGGTTTTTTTTACTGTTGTGTTTAGTAGCAGTTAAACAGGTTCAAAACATGCCCTTGCTGTTTTCATGCTCTTGTTTCATGTGTTTTTTATTTTATGTGCAATGAAACTACCTGGATGATAAATACTTTGCAATTCAGGCCACTTTTTAGGTGTCTAAATAAGAAGTTAATGACCAATTTCCTTGTTCTTATCGGGGGTGTGTGGGGGTGTGGGGGTGTGTAAGGTGACCTAATTATCATATTTCTCTGAGGAATACACTAGAATATACAGGATTTATTTTAAGATTTGACTTCTATTTGAGGTGACAAAAATTCCTGTTGGCTTCAAGGGAAGTTGGTCAAGACACTTGCAATGAATACTAAGCATCTAAGGCTAGGAAAAAGTAGGGGTGGTGAAGAGCCCACTTTTGGAAAAAAAATCATATACACCATTCTGAAAATGGGGGAGGAAGATTGTTTAAAGGAGACTTCAAGCAGTAAGTCATAGAAAGGAAGACTGTGGGACAAGAAAAGTCAAGAAAATCATGGCCATTTCTCATCTTAGAGCCTAGGTTTTCTCTTCCCTAACAAAAAAGCCTTGGAGAAGGAAGGGATTAAACAGTTGAACAAATGATGTACAAGGGAGTCTCAAGCCCTGCTCAGAGCTGGGCTTTTTTACAGAGCTCTCAAAGCCAAGAGTAGAAAAATTAAGAAAGTGAGTGTCAGGAATCATCAAGCTGTGGTAGGCAGGGCTGGAACCCACAGCCCTACAGAAAATGGTTTTTCAGGGAATGAGGAACCTTTGAGCTACAGAGGGAGGAAAAGAAGTTATTGCAGGCCCACAAAAAGCATCCAAAAAAGACAGTGCACTGGTTTTGGCTGGGATAGAGTTCATTTTCTTCATAGTAGCTGGTATGAGGCTATGTTTTGGATTTGTGCTGAAAACAGTGTTGATAACACAGGGATGTTTTCGTTACTGCTGAGCAGTGCCTACACAGAGTCAAGGCCTTTTCTGCTTCTCACACCACCCCACCAGCGAGKAGGCTGGGGGTGCACAAGAAGCTGGGAGGGGACACAGCCGGGACAGCTGACCCCAACTGACCAAAGGGATATTCCACACCACATGACGTCATGCTCAGCATATAAAGCTGGGGGAAGAAGAAGGAAGCAGGGGGACGTTCGGAGTGATGGTGTTTGTCTTCCCAAGTACCCGTTACGTGTGATGGAGCCCTGGCTTTCCTGGAGATGGCTGAACACCTGCCTGCCAATGGGAAGTAGTGAATGAATTCCTTGTTTTGCTTTGCTTGTGTGCGTGGCTTTTGCTTTACCTATTAAACTGTCTTTATCTCAACCCATGAGTTTTCTCACTTTTACCCTTCTGATTCTCTCCCCCATCCCACTGGGGCAGGGAGTGAGCGAGCAGCTGTGTGGTGCTTAGTTGCTGGCTGGGGTTAAACCACAACAGAGAGGAACAGAAGATCAGTCCCAAGATGAGCTATGAATGTAAGGAAACTAATTCACGTAAGTAAAAATGAATTATGCCAGAAGAGAACATTGTTTTAATTATTTTGAGCTGAAGAGAAGCAGGGTACCTGCAGGACTATTCTAGGTCTTGAAGTACTTTGAGACATTTTCCATAAAAAGCCCTACAAATTCTCAACTGATGTTCATTCAAACTATGGAGTGTGTCACAGCCCTCTGTTGCTTACCTCTTGTTTTGGGCATATTTCAATGTCAACAGTTTCTGCTGTTTCTCCATCACCTCCTTTCTTAGTAACGTGTTTGCTGTGCAGATGCTAAGGATGGCAAACTACTTCCCAGAATTAATGGGACTCGATAGCAATGTAATAAATGCCTGCCTCTCATCCCAGCAGGAAGCATCCCTCCTGTTTGCTGTGCAGCTTTGACTTTCAGTTATGTACATGGAGGACCATACATTCTGATATAAGTGTAATTTCTTTATGGATCATTTAGTGCTATGTTCATAAAAGCATTGCTAGACTTTTAACTTTCAAAATTGGGGAATGCAGGGCAATTTAAGGTAATAAATCTGTCATGTACCATAATATGCATTACCTTTCCCACAGTTATATAACTTTCCTCCAAACATAAATTTTAGCCACTTGTACACTCATCAGGATGTGTGCTGAACTGGTCTTTCCAAGCCAATATGATGACCATCATATAATCAACTCCTCTTTTCCATTCACCATTCAAAACAAAATTCAGACAGAGAACTCGTTTTGTTGATGTAATTATTTCATGTGACAGCAGAGGCTTCTTGCTTTCTTTGTTAACCAAAGTAAAATAAACAGATTTTTCATACGGAAATCTGCAGTATTAATCAAGTTTACTATAGAACTCTGTAAATATGCATTTATGTCTTCTCTGAAAATGGCTGAGCTTATCATTTTGCTTCTAGTGGATATGCAAAGGTCACGCCAACTTCAAAGAATTAGTAGCACTGCCTCTTAAAAACTTAAATAGACAGAATAGACTATTTCAGTTGGAAGGGACCTACAACGATGATCTAGTCCAACTTCCTGACCAATTCAGGGCTGACCAAAAGTTAAAGCATGTTGTTAAGGGCATTGTCCAAATGCCTCTTAAACACTGACAGGCTTGGGGCAATAGTACAGAGAGATAGTAAAAAAATATATTCAACTGTATTTTCAAAGGGGTAGTTTGAAACCAGCCTCTAGTTTTGCATGCCTAGTGAGCTGTGTGAATACCCCAAAATCTGGGTGCATAAACAGGACACGTGTCAGCAAACTGTGAAGCAAACTGCCATATCAGTGTACACAAAGTAATGTCTTGAATGATGGAACCTGCTTTATTTTTCTCCTGTAGCTCTCTAGTACAGCCATTGTGGTCATCTCTGAGCCCTTTGCAATCTTCCCAGAGCAAGCTTCAAGCTTATTGAATTTTGCTTCATCACAAGGCCAGGAGCTAGGGCTGGACTTGCACTGCTGCTGCCATGGGAGGGAAAACAAGGTGAGGGGAAAGTACAAAACTGAGATGAGGAGTACCCTGGGACATCGGGCATCCTGCTTCTGCCCGCTGGGGCCACCTCCAGCCCTGGCCATGGCTGTTACCCCCAGCCTCCCCCGGCAGCAGCAGGAAGCAGGCTGGCATGTGCTCTGACATAGCACCAAGCAGAGAGAGGGGCTATGACCTTCGGCGAGCCCCTCACAGCTGGGTGCGTGAGGTGCTGCCTGCCGCACGCAGAGCCAGTGCCACGGTCTTCCTCCAGCTGACAAGTGGGACCGTGTGATTATTTGACATCCCTCGATGTCCAGTCGAGCAACAGAATCGCTAAGTCTTGCTGCTTAATAGGTAGCTTTTGGCAGGTCGTCAGTCCAGATGTCAGTCACAGCAGTGAATTTTTTCCAGTAACTGTATCCAGATGTTAGCTTTTTAAAGCTTTCTTATGCATCCTTTTTAACGTTTCTGTTCAGTTCCACTGTTGGCTCTGCTGACAACCGCAGTGCTGCCGGCAGCCTAGCACAAGGACTGCAGTATTACTGTGGTAGTACTTTGTCTTTCTGAATGTCCTCCTGCTTTCAGTCATAGAGGACAAAGAATGTGTGCTCTGTCTTGCTGAGGTCAAATTCATAAATTCTTCAGGAGCAGAAGCGTGTAAGACCCTTTCAGGGCTATCAGAGGTCAGTTACTGACACACACCACACACCACCCAGMCCCCGATGCTTCTTTTATAACTGATGTTTGTCGTTACAATAAAAGGTAGAATATATTCCTGTAGCTATTCTAATTGCAAATCACAGTTTAAATATTGAGAAGTCAGTGACTACAACAAGCGTGCAATACAACAATTGCCTTCAGACCATTATTTAGCTGCCCAGAAACATGTTATAATGCATCTTTTCTCTCAACCCACAGATTTCGCTCCAGTCTGGTCTCCAGTTCTTTGCTAGCTGTCAATAACAAATAATTTCCCCTTTCCTCTACCCATTGCTGCAGCCACCTGGAATTTTCAGCTGCTGCAGCTGCAGTGTTGTAAGTGGAAAGGTGGGAGGTGACGTCGGGGAAGAACAAGCAATGGTTCTTCAAACCCTGTGGGAGGGTGAGAGGGACTACATAGAAAATACTAATTTTTCCCTTTTTCTTTTCAAAGTTCCCAAGTTGTGGGTGTGTAACTGTACGGTGTGGTGCTATTGTGAATCATGTTGGAATAATATGATTCAGCATGTCCTTAAATACTCAGTTTCTATGACTAAAAATAAATTAATCTTGTTTCTTTAAATGAAACTGTTCTATATTTGTTACAGAAGTCCTCTAAAGGTGAGGAAGCTAGGAGCCTGATAACTGCACGGGCTGTTATCGGATCCCACTGGGAAGTGATCAGGTGTTCCCTATAAAGAACTAAAAAGACACATTTCAGGGAAGGATGTGTTTTTCTTTTCAGAAGATTCTGAAAGTAAGGAACTAAATGCAAAGAATTTGTTAGAATAGGATAAACCGATGTGAATGTATTACACAGCTTAGTCAAGGACTAGCAGGGGCAAGACAATGAACAAAATTGCTGTTTTGTTTTGCAGCACCTAGTTGGTATTTTTAGTACACATTTTGAACCCCATTTAAACTGCTGATCTATTACAATCCTCTGCTGTGTGCAACATAAAAAAAATTTAAGCTACTACACTCAGTTCTCATGTAAGTAATTTATATATGCCAGTGCTATCTCTCTAGCTGTTAGCTATAGGTAAGCATTATCTTTTTGACAGTAAATGTTGTGACAGAATGAGTCTTTGACTGATGTTCTGATTGCAGGCCACATCAGTAATAACAAATACACAGAACTCTCTTGCAGGTGTTTTCTCATGAGTGTTCAAATATCTCTAAGTGCTTTGATTCTTCCCATGTTTGGATTTTGCATAGTTGATTTTTTGGGTTTCAGAAAGGTAAAAGTGCTTTAAAAAGATGTGTAATGTACAGTACTGTGTCTCGGTATTACTTAGGGAACTTCAAATTCCAGTTAGCAGTTAGCAAATGTGTATGGATGATTTCTCTTAAACAGAGTAGGCTTTTGAGAACCAATGCTAAGTTCTGCTCATGAATTCTGCTGGTTATAATATTTGGCAAAACACAAAATTACTAACCATGGTTTGGGCAGAGAAAACGCTATCTTAAAATTTTAACTTCTGTATAGGAAACATATGAAACTCTGCCTAATCCTATTCCTTTTTTTCTGCCTGATTGTTCTGTTTTATCCAAAAAATGTATTTTCCAGTAGTTCATGCTTCCATCTTCCAATAGCTTTAGCCTGAAAATGTAATGGCAGCATCTATGTATTTCTCTTGTTTGCCGTGGTATTCTCACCTTCTATCACAGGCTAGAAAATGCTTTAATAAATGAGAGGTTTGATTGATTATACGGTCAAGATTCAATGACAAAGCAATAGCTAGAGGATAAAGTACCTTGCTGGTCAAGCTGATGGAGCTTTAAACTTTTACCTAAATCCACAAAGCCAACAGCTAATTGGAATGGTACAGTTCACTTATATAGATCTTTGACACACACGGTGCATTTTATCACAAATCACAATAGTAATTCAGAATTGTATCATTCTCTGTAAAATATAACACCCTTGTGATCTCTGCTAGAAAAGACTCTACAACACTGTGCCGGAAAGTGAACAGCTACAGCAGGGGATATCAGATAGGCAGACTGTAATTACTAAAATTTTGCCAACAACACATCACCTGTACTTTTATTAAAATAGTCTGTGAATCCTTTTGAAGGAACAAACAAACAGCTTCCCCTTCATCCTAAAAACATGATTAGGGATGTGGAGGTGGTAGCATTGGCAAGAAGCAGTATTTATTTTTGTTGGAAACTTCTAACATATCCTGGCAAATGGTTGACGAAGGATACTATTTAATGGTTCAATACTAATTCACAGAAAAAAATATTGTGCTGTTGTGGCTTCTGCAAGTGTAGTGGGTTCTGTATGTGGTGCTCCAATACAGCCCTCAGAAGGGCTGAGTTATGATGAAAAGAGTTCAAGTCAGGATTACGACTGGAGACAGAATGATGAGCTACCATAAAGCACACACAATTAAGTTGTAGTTGGTAAGAGCTGGTAACATTAGGAGTCTGGCTCATAGATGCTTTGGAGCAGGTTTTGTAAATCCTATTTTCTTTAGCCTGTACCTCATCCTTATCTTCATTCCTAATACCATATCAGAGAACATGATCCCATCCTACAGCGAAGTATAAGGCAATATCTGCCAGCAATGGCTTCCTCCCTAATCTTATTGTTTATCTGATGTTTAACACTAAACATAGTTTCTAGATGCTACAGTCCTAACACCAATTTTAACCCTTGTCATACTTCACAGCCCATGGATATTTACCGGACCTATAACTAAAGAGTAAAGGTATTTAGCGCTGCTGTACTTAACATTCTCTGCTGTACCTTCTCAAAAGTTACTCCTAGAAATCCTAACCCTAGCCACAGCTCCATACCAGGACCTCCCCAAACACTCCAGGAGCACTCCATTACGCAGTGATGGTTAGAGGCCTATAGTCATCTATTCCCCGCTATAACTAAGGAAAAGCCATTTGCCCTTACCTGCACTAGTTCTCACGCTTGCCTTGCCTTCTTTGAACTCTGCACCACTCAGTAACTCCTCCTCTGTAACCCTGCAGGGCTCTATTAGTTGTGGAGTGAGAATTATTCACTGTGATATGAATAAAACTGGAATTAGGGGTAGGTTTAGGAAATTGAGAGGCTGAGGACTTGTGATCACTTATGAATGCAACTAAGTCCAACATCTCTTGCAGTAAGGAAACTGCAATTTCTTGTTGCCAGGAAGTCTTAAAGTTAATTCTGATAGGGTTCCTGTTGGTTTATGTTGGACTGTTAGCACAAAGCTAAGTTAATCCTGGTAGTCAGCTGTATCTGAAATAAAGAGTTTAAGACTGGGCCAGTTATGTGCTTGAGAAAATAGAGCCAGATTTCAATAGATTTATCTTTCCGAGAAGTGAAGCCGATGGTTTCTACCTTATGCTCCATCAGTTTAGCTACAGAAGCACATGTTGATCATCACAATACATACTTGCTTGTCTTCCCTCCAATTTCTTTTGCTATGGCAGGATAATGACAGAGGGAGATATGTTTGTAAATGTAGGAAACCAAAGCATTTGATATGTGATGAATTATTATTATGCCCAAGAGACAAATGGAGACATTTGTATCAGAAAGTAATTATAGCTCTATTGTAAGCACGTTAACTTCTAATATCTAGCCAGTTATGTAAGTTTTGGGGTCTACCAGAGAGGAACCTTGAGGAAGACACTTAACCTCCAGTTGCAACTTCTCTCACCTCTCATGTAATTTCTAGTTCAACACAGAAAGGGAGAAGGGTTGACACAGGGAGCAGCTCCTTATGTGAAGGACAGGAGGCTAGTTCCTGAGAGAGAGGGCACTGAACCTACCTGGTTGGAGAGAGCTGTCTTCTCCTGACTAATATTATTTGGGCAATGTGGCCTTATTCTTTCATTTCTGGTGGAGGAAGATGATGGCAGTTTAAATTCTGAATTGCCRTGGCACTCACTGAGCTGGCTGGCAGCAAGCCTGACCTAGCTACATATGGGCATAGGCAAAGGACATGTCTACCACCTCCTGTCAACAGCCTCCCAAAGCAACTGCCTATGTCTTGTGCCAGTTCTACTAACAGGTCATTTGCCCGTTTAAAAAAATAAAAAATAATAATAAAAAAACCCCCACAACATTCTTTGAAGGACATGTTTGCATTTAAGTTATTTCTGTTGTACTCAGAGAGTTAGTTGGCTTGTGTGTAGTTAACATGAGTCATTTAATCCAAAAATAGGATTTGCGCACACGTTTTGCAAATCTGCTAACAGCCCACATTAGTTCTGCACTCAGCCGTGTTTGCAGCAATGCGTTCTGGGTGCATATGCCTGCTTTCTTGAAATCCATGTTGGTCTTTCCTATTTTCCACTTGTTCATATCTCATCTTTTTCTGTTCAGCTGATTGAAGAGATGTGTTCAGTCACGGACTTCAGTTTTCGTATCAAGGTGACAGGGAAAGGTCACTGTTTCTAGATTTTCTGATATATACCGCTTCTTCTTCTGTGATACCATTGTATCGTAACAGGAAAATTAAATTAAAGAACACCTACAAAACTCTACTCCCTCAGAGTACGAGAAAAATAGGATTTAGTAGTCCAAAAGCGTCTTTGAAAAGCTGCAGTTAAGTGTACCTCTGATAAATCAGTTCAGGTACAACAAGTCATGCAAAATATAATCACTTGGAAGACCAGAAACCCAACTGCATTTATATATACCTTATAATCCTTAAACAGAATACAGGAGCTGTCCCAAAATAGTGTATTTTGAAACAGATATGTTTTTGATGCCCTTGTATTGTTTTAGTAGATATAATTGATTCAAACCCAGTAGTCATGAATTATAGCATATAAAATTGTATACGAATAAAAAATGCTAAACTGCTGGTCATTTAAAATGTCATCTGGGTTTTTCTAGATGGGGACATCTTGTTTTCTGATTGATAGAGAAGTTTGGGGTAGTTAGGGGTTTTTTTCTTTTTTTTTTTCTTTTTTTTTCTTTTTTTTTCTTTTTTTTTTTTTTAAAAAAATTTTTTTTTTAATTTTTTTTTTTTTGGTTTCCCGTTGTCACAGCAATTAGAACTGTTC